>CM055902.1:43478713-44078713 GCA_029582155.1 Panopea generosa | reverse complement strand
CAACTGTCACCGGATCCGATTCTTATTCTATTCCAGAACCTGAAATCTTCCGAGTCAGGTATATTACCCCTAATGAAAAAGCAGGGGATAATATGCCTGTCTCACAATTCATAGTAATTTAACGTTAACTAAACTGTGACGTCATTCAAATTTTCCCGAAACACCTAACCAATCGAGGTTCTCAAATGTGGCATTCCCAACATTGCTTCTTAACGGACCCAATCGGGAGAGCTGGACCGTTCTAAAGACTAGGTATTTCTTTATTTTCTCGTGCAATACTGTATTTGTCTGCATTATTCCAAAGGATCAGAAACACTACTTTTAAGAATTCAACAAGTCCATGGTTTAAATGCAATCACTTAAAAAATAGCACCATTATATCAAATGAATAGTTAATAAATCAAAATTAAATTGTTTAAACAAAAATTAACGTACAGAACTGTTTTTGAATCGGAGTTGTTATTATTTCTAGTCGTATGCTATCAGTAAGCTCGTTCATTCGGCGTTGCTCTAAGATAGAATATCGGCTAAGCCTGTGTCAGTGGGAGTCAGAGATGTTGTGTAAATCACTTTCCTCATAACAAAAATCGATAAAGGACATTTTAATTTTAAAAGATGTTTTATGTGCTTGCGGTAGATCTTTTTCGTAGTCACTCTTAAAACAATATAAAATCACTGTGTTGTTTACTATCATTAAAACAAGTAAACATATTTGCTTTAGTCTTATATCATATACTAGTAAATTTTCAAATGCAACAGCATAATGTATAAATAAATGTATATAGCGACTGACATGTACTTAAACAATAATCATTTGTGAAATGTCAGTCGCTGTACATTTGATAAAATCCGTTTCAAACAAATATTTAAAAACATATTAAATAAAATAAAAGGTAGCATTCAAGGACACAAGCACCAGAAATCATAGCCATCATCAATATTGAAAATAATCAAAATAAGTACATATAATCAAACATATAGTAGTGATAACAGGCGCCACAGGCGTGGAGACGTCTGTACCAGATCAGTCTCCGAGGAGCTAAAACCAGGAGCTTAAACCAGGTTTATAGGTCTCTGTGTTAATAAAAGTATCCAGCCAGAGTGACTCTTACAGAAGAAACAGCATGCACGTGCGTATTATTGTAAAATACAAATACACCCAGATACCTGTTTATATACATTCACAAGGAGACCGCAGTTAGATTGTTAAGCTCGAATGTTGATGTAATGTACCCAAAATAAACACACGTCTCTTCAGCACTAAGTCTAAAACGCATGGAGCCATATTCCAACATGGTTATATGCTATGTTCGGAAATTACCCAGTAAAATGTATTATTTTAAGACCTGTGTGTGGTTTCTTTACGGAACCCGCTAAAATACCGTTAAAACATTTGCATCGATATTTTAAGAGAGAACCAGAAACTCTCCGTCGGAATATGACGGAAAATTAAATAATTGTAAAGTTTACGCAAACAAAATATGGAAATACGTCATACAAAACGATAAAAATATTTAATCAAAAAGTCGGTTGTCATTATTTGTGCCAGTTTTACTTCTTAAAATAAGTTTATTTCTTTATATTCTATACATTAGATATATACACGTATGCTCACATTTTGATCTATAAGTCTTTGAATTATCTCACCACTGAGTTTGAGTTACACCAAAATAATGTAAAGTGGCCACATCAGGATGAAATATAACCATATCATATTGTAAAATGACCTCTTCAGAATGAAATGTAACCGCGTCACACTGTAAAGTGACCACATCTGAATGATATGTTACCACACCATATTGTAAAGTGACCACATCAGGATGAAATATAACCATATTATATTGTAAAGTGACCTCATCAGAATGAAATGTTACCACACCATATTGTAAAGTGACCACATCAGAATGATATGTAACCACACTATATTGTAAAATGGACACATCAGAATGAAATGTAATCACATCATATTGTAAAGCGCTCATCAAAATTAAATGTAACCGCATCATATTGTAAAGTGACTTCATCAGAAAGAACTGTAACCACACCTTATTGTAAAGTGACCTCATCAGAATGATATGTTACCACACCATATTTTAAAATGGCCACATCAGGATAAAATGTTACCACATCATATTGTAAAGTTACCTTATCAGAATGAAATGTACCCACATCATATTGTACAGTGACCTCATCAGAAAGAAATGTAACCACACCATATTGTAAAATGACCTCATCAGAATAAAATGCAACCTCATCATATTGTAAGGTGTCCACATAAGATTGACAACGAACCTCATCATAATGTTAAACGAATCATCACAGTCGTGTTTGGTGTTCCATATCATATAAGCTCTGTACCTATTTCGCAATCGAGCTATAATAAACAAGTATGAACTAACGATTACAGTCAATACTGTTTCAAATAGCGGATGTATTGTTATACATCGTTAAGGCTTGAATATGGTCGTTAGTGTACAGCGCAATCATTTTAACATTACAATATCTCAAGCATCATCTTATAAATTAAGCGACATAATAACCATACCGATATTAATTAGAATAGCTCGTTCAAACGTTTCAATGCAGCTTTCCAACTGAAGTTTTTTCGTCTACTGGGCCTACTTGTACACGTTAATTCATAATTTATTGTTGCATCAGGTGCGGAAAACACGATAAATATCTCTTTAACATGACACCATCCAATTCTCGAGAAAACATAATTACATTTAATGCGACAAATATGTATATTATCTGGTTGATGAATCACGAGAAGTTAACGTTTGGCGATGTGTACGGATTGTCGTCGAAAAGACAGGGTACTTATTCGGAAATATAGACTTCAGTTATTTGAATACATTTATGTTCAAAGAGTTGTGCTACACAAAAATGCAGATGCCATATTATGCACGATGACTTTGCAGAAGTCAGAGCAGCAAGAGACTACGATAATTCAGAGATTACGACACATAACCATAGCCTTCGCCAGAGGAAAGCCTGTAATATGCCACATGCGTAACAATCTGCAGAAATAAAGGCACACGTCATACCCCTGTTAACATGTGTACAGATCAGTGCCCCGCATTGAAATAAACGATATTTGGGACTCGTGACCAATGTTGTCTAAGGGAAAAATATCATAACTACGATATTAAAAAAAGCTATGTAAAATTCCGATACATTCTTATTGTAGCTAAACACTTTTTAAGAAGATGCGGTTGTTTTTTTTCAAAACAAGCTGTAGTTCAATAAAATAAATATATGCTTATCGAGATCACATTTTTATTTAAATGGATGCAGTCCAGATTAAATTTATAGTAAAGCGTTTTCATCCCATTGCTATTTCTTCATCGTGTCTAAATTTACATTAAAGTCTTCGTAGAGCGGAGCTAGATAATTAGGATTTAAAGTGAAAGAAGCTTAGAAAATAGTCCAGAAAACATCCCAATATATAGAGTCAAAAAAAGATCTTAAAATCATATTTCTGATGAAGACCATGTCATACAATTCAGGGACCAGTTTCACCCACGTTTGAAAGTTTAAAACTTCTTATGCCAAATATCGGAAGTGACGAAAATGAGCTTTCGTAAGCCTAGAGACAAACTGCATGCAAATGGAACGTCGTTGTTTTATATAAATTGAAACGGGTCCCTGGTTTAAACAATCCATTTTAGAGAAGTGCAGTGTGTTGTCTGTGGTCTTTGTTACACTTTTGTGATATACATAACAACATAACACTAATATGCTATAACCAGACGAGCGGTTTAATGAGATACAATGCAGTCCGAGATACACAAAAGTGCAAAGAAAATACATTTTGTAATTTGTAAATTCACTAAATTTTAAACAATATATTTTTATGCTCCCCAAAATGGGGGGAAGCATATAGTCGCCGCTTCGTCCGTGCTTCCGTGTGTGCGTGCGTGCGTCCGTCCGTGCATCACCAAATTCTTGTCCGGGCTATTTCTCAACAACCTCTGGTTGGAATTTTATGAAACTTGCTAAGATGCATCACTACTAAGTAGAGATGTGCATAATATCTTTTTGTTCTGGTTCGATGATTTTTTCATGGAGTCATGACCCTCTGATTCTGTCTGTTACCAAATTCTTGTTTGGGCTATTTCTCTACAACCCAATGTTGGAATTTTATGAAACTTCCTAGGATGCATTATTACTAAGTGGAGATGCGCATAATATCTTTGTGTTTCGGTTCGATGATTTTTCACGGAGTTATGGCCCTTTTATTGAGTCGGTGACCAAATTCTTGTCCGGGCTATTTCTCTACAACCTCATGTTGGAATTTTATGAAACTTGCTAGGATGCATCATTACCAAGTGCAGATGTGCATAATATCTTTTTGTTCCGTTTCGATGATTTTTTAACGGAGTTGTGGTCCTTTGATTCTGTCTGTGACCATAATCTTGTGTGGGCTTTTTCTCTACAACCCATTGTTGGAATTCTATGAAACTTGCTAGGATGCATCACTACGAAGTGGAGATGCGCATATTGTCTTTGTGTTCCGGTTCGATGATTTTCACGGAGTTATAGCCCTTTCATTGAGTCTGTGACCAAATTCTTGTCCGGGCTATTTCTCTACAACCTCAGGTTGGAATTTTATGAAATTTGCTATGTTTGTGTTCGAGTTCTATGATTGTACACGGAGTTGACGCCCTTTCATTCTGTCTGTGACCAAATTCTTCTCCGCTCTATTTCGCTACAACCTCTGGTTTTAATTTTATAAAACTAGCTTGGATATGCACATATTGTCCTTTTGTTCCGGTTCAATGATTTGCAAATGGGTTCTGTCTAGTACAGAGCCACATATTGTTCCTGCTATGCTGTTTGATATTTTTCAACCAAGTAGCCATCAGCACTAAAAGAATATGGTACAGAGTCAAACACTCAATTTGGGAGCATCCATCGGTTCCATCGATATTTTCTTGTTTCTATCTTTTCTAATGTTGAAAATTAAACAAAACTACTGTATTATTAACAAATCCGGTACATAAGCCATCTATTATAATTTCTCTTTCGTAGAACTGTGCATCCACGTAATGCTTGAGCAAAACACTTTACTATTCATACATATATTGTTAGAAAAAAACAACACTATTTTGTAATATCACTAACTTTTAAACAATATTCAAATCTCTCTTTACTTAATGATAAAAGTCTTTTTAACGACAAAACGAAATTCTTTTTCTGATTAACTTAACACGAACCGAGTGACTCGCCCAGGAAAAACCGGAGATAAAAACCATGTGACGTTTAGTAGAGAAAATCTCTGGAAACCTGTACCCGTTTGTCAATCGTCGGATCGTTTGAATTTGATATATTGTTTAATATATACATGAATATAAAATTTATATAAACATTTTACATTAAAACATTCTAAAGTATTAGAAAATGCCGAATACGTTCTATAAAATGAAAACGAACATGAATTAACTTAAATATAAATTACGTAGAATATTTACATGTAACGTGTACAGAATCGTCCGGTAGAATGACAAAATAATTGTCTACACTTCTTTTATACATGTATTAGCTCTAGCACGACCAACCTAGTGCGCACTGACTGGCCAATACCACTGTATTGTACTGAGTACGTTACGGGATAAGACAAATATTTCACGCTATACTAACGAAACGATTGAAAAAGATATAACTGAGGTAATAAACATTGAAGCACAACTCAGAAAACGTAAAAATGAGCTAGTATTTCGGTTGATTAACGTATTTTGTTGTTTTTGTTTTCTTCGGTCCCAACTGGTTTACTAAAATCCACAACAAAGATCAGCATTGTGAAATGCAAACATCATATGATGTACTGAAGTTTGAGGCACGTACCCATCCAAATAAGGCAAATTGACAACTTAGAAATAAAAATAATCTATTGTCATAAATGTTATATACATGTATTCTTATAAGCCATTAATGTAATACATATAAGCCTCAAACGGTACAGTATGTCAAATATTGGACTGTCTGGGGCGTGTTACATACCTGACCGTTTGAAGCTTATATCTTACTTAAAACATTGCACTTACAAATAAAAAATTCATATAAAATATTGTTTTCATAATATAGTATTTTTCATTTTTCTATTAAGATGTTTTAATCAAAGTAAATAAACATTTGTCAAACGTTTCATAAGTCAAAGTCCATCTACCTTACCTCTAACATTAAACGCTGTCTACACCTAAAACAAATGCACGAGAGATCCGGGTAGTTACTTTACACATACATGTTAATATTGGACGGCAATCGCGCTTTTCTAAACTACGTATGGTTATGTCATGGCATCTACAGATGAAAGTGATAATGCAATGTTAATAACTCAGTCTAATTATTCAAATGGCGAATGTGACATTAATTCGGATACTGTAGTTTCTGAAATTCTTCAGTTAGAAGGAAAACATACCGGAACACAACACAGTGAATTTCTGGAAAAACTCTTTTTTCCAGAATTTTTTTTTTTATCTTTCTTTATTTTTATTGACAAAGTATCGCATTTGAAGAGTATGACTATGCGATCACCAAAAGGTAACCAAAAACATTATTAATTGCCGATTTATGTCACAATTATAATTTAAAGACCCCCAAAATGCATGCTTTCCCACTGGAAAATCGTTTCGTCCAAGTTGGAAAGATAAATTTCCAATTGGAATTTCTAATTTCCAAATTGGAATCAGAAATTTATTTTTAGAATTGGCCAATGGGAACCGAGGTTTCCCAATTGGAGGGTTCCAATATTGATATCGGTTTTATTTAATTGGAAAGTGCCGGTGCCACGTTATATTCACACACACTACGGAAAGTCCACGCTTTATGGGTGTACAATTATGCTTTTTTATCTGGTGTTACTTTAAGTTATGCATTGATATTTAAATGATTTGTTTCATTACATCTAATCTTTAAATTGCTAAAGTTTAGAAAAAATAGTTCGTCCAATAAAATGTTTAAAATCACATTTAAAATCGAACAATATTGACAAAATGTGCGGTTTTGTACTTTTAATGCGTTCTTTTTTTGAAACCTTAATTCTCGAAAGATACTCAAGAAAGAAACAAGAAAAAACTGACAAAACTCATTTGATATAATACATTTTCAACCGGTCATATAGCACAGTTATCAATCAATTGATAAGAAAAATTAATGTTCCTCCAAAATGTATCCATTTCCGAAAATCAACATTTCCCATTGTTTCTACGCGCGTACCGTTCAGAAAGATCATACGCGACACTTGATTTTCCCACTCGATACACATCTTTACTCAACGCTAATTTTAATTACTAGGCACTAGATTTTCTTATTTATATATATACACAATATTTTAGTTGACATATGATTTTCTTACACCACACTCAATTTTAAAACTTAAAATTAGTAAAGTTGTGAATTTCTGAAAAGTTTATATATGTAAATATGACATCACACCTTGAAGGTGTCAAATTAAACATAAATTACTCATCAAAAGCACTCGTAAATTTCTGCAACCTGTTAATCTTTATTTTAAGAATAGTTTCAATGTCCCCATTGTTAATTTTTTATAGAAAATTAATATATCTATTAAAAAACATAAGGATTTGTATGTTGTAATGTTAACGACTAGATTTTTTGAAAGCGAGGCAAAATATTGTGAAACAAATACCTGGATTTAATCTCTTACCTTTCTCAAAACACAATAAAAAATATCTTTATATGTTTGATGTTGAATGTTATATTAAACTTGCATTCATAAAGGTCATAAAATAAACATCACGGAGGCTGTTGCCGGGCGGGGATTTGCAATCACGACCCCTGGATTGATAGCCAGATCCATAACCGACTGAGCTAATCGGGTCCGGCTTGTACTGATAAATATAACAAAAAAAAACACACAAAAAAAAACACAACAAAATAACAACAAAAAAACATTGTTGTACTGATACATATAACAATGTTCTTTTATTAAGCTTCTATTGATATAACTTCTTTATTAATAAGATTTTAACTCTCTTGTTCTATTTACACTTTTTTTTAAAAATAGCTCGTATATATTAATTACATATTCGACTGATGCTTCGGCAAACATCGACACTTTACGGCAATGATCGTGTCCTTTAAATTAAGACTGATAGTCTTTGTCGTTTTTATGACTCCACCCGCAGAGATTATTGGGTCATCGGTAGCATTGCTATGACAATAACGCACTGTCACTGATTAGCTCACGCTGCAGGACGCCATAGTGTCCGAAGTTTTTTGAGACATGCAGTTCCGGCATGTAATCCGGCATGTAATCGTCATTAACATTTTTGCCATTTCTTTCTGAAAAGATAGGTATTTATAATATTTTGGGGCAACGAAAGTAAACATACGTTACAACTAATATCACAACTTCTTCTATTTCTACTACTACTATTATTACTACCACCAACAAAACTACTTCTACTACTACTACTGCTGCTTCTGCTGTTAATACTACTACTACTACTGCTGCTGCTGCTGCTGTTACTACTACTACTACTGCTGCTGTTGTTACTACTACTACTACTACTGCTGCTGCTGCTGCTGTTAACACTACTACTTTTACTACTACTGCTGCTGCTGCAGCTGGTACTACTACTACTACTCCTACTGCTTCTACTACTGCTGCCGCTGCTGCTGTCAATACTACTACTACTTATACTACTACTACTGTTGGTGTCATTAATACTACTACTACTATTACTATATCTACTACTACTACTACTGTTGCTGCTGCTGCTGCTGCTGTTAATACTACTACTACTTCTGCTGCTGCTGTTACTACTACTACTATTACAACTTCTTCTATTGCTGTTGCTGCTGTTGATACTACTACAACTACCACTACTTCTGCAAGCTGCTGCTGATGCTGTTAATACTACTACTACTACTTCTACTACTGCTGCTGCTGTTTATACTACTACTACTACTACTACTGCTGCTGCTGTTACTACTACTTGTACTACTTGTACTACTTCTGCTGCTGCTGCTGCTGATAATACTACTACTACTACTTCTGCTGTTGCTGCTGCTGTTAATACTACTACTACTACTACTTCTAAAACTACTATTGTTGCTGCTGCTGTTTATACTACAACTGGTACTACAACTACTGCTGCTGCCGCTGCTGTTAATACTAATACTACTGCTGCTGGTGCTGTTAATAATACTTCTACTACTGCTGATGCTGCTGCTGCTGTTACTACAACTACTTCTGTTACTGTTAATACTGCTAGTACTACTTCTACTACTACTACTACTACTACTACTACTGCTTGTGCTGCTGTTAATACTTCTACTACTGCTGCTGCCATTAATACTACTTCTACTGTTACTGCTGCTGCTACTACTACTAATTCTTCTACTACTGCTGCTGCTGTAAATACTACTACTACTTCTACTGCTGCTGTTTATACTTCTACTACTACTACTACTACTACTACTACTACTACTACTACTACTACTACTACTACTACCAGTACTACAATTATTACTTCTATTACTACTACTACTACTATACTACTTTTATTACTACTACTGCAACTACAAATACTGCTGTTACTACTTCTTCTATACTACTACTACTTCTACTACTACTACTACTACTCTTACTAGTACAACTACTATACTACTATTATTACTACTACAACTACTACAAATACTGCTGCTGCTGCTACAACTACTACTACTACTACTACTACTACTACTACTACTACTACTACTACTACTTCTACTGCTACTACTACTACTATTACCATACTACTACTATTATTACTATTACAAATACTATTTTTTACTTCAGAAATTGTCTAAAATAAAAAAGTTTCCCATAAAATAGTAAAACAAAATAGCACAAAATTATGTTTAGTCCAGGAAGATTTATTTCTAATATTTGAAAAAAAAACCGGCAAAAGTTACATTTAAAATTTTAATAAGCACCTGCAGTCACTCATATCTCTGTTTATGTCTATGTTACTGCTACCAAAACTAATACTATATATTTATCTTCTTAAAAGTCAAATTTCTTCTGGGCACCAAGAGTTTATGCGTGATTGAACAGAATAAACTTATAAAAGACGAGATAGCGATGTATACGGAAACCGTCGATAAGCTGTCAATGGCGAATACCCATAACTCTGCACGGATCGTCTGTTTAAAAATTTATATTTCGTCTGCTACAGGTAATCGCTATCGGAAATATCCGGAATATAACGAGCGATACTCGCCGAGACTTTCGTAACATATCGACAGTTTCCGGTATTTCGTTTCACTTTAAATATTGTTTTACTATATGAAATTTAATAAAAATAAAACAGAAAATAGAACTTGTTGATTAATTTCAGCGAAAATGTATACATTTTTTTTTATTTTTAATGAAATGTCAACTTAAGCGTGATCAGCTAAGGTAAATTATGAATATAAAAAAAAAAATAAAGATACCCATGGAAAGTATGGTTGTTTAACTCGGATTCTGATTTATTCTTACACCAATAAAACTTGATACGCCGTATTAACTTTAAATATGTTAAAACAGATATAAAACCCCAATGATAAAACAAATTCGTCAACAGCCGTACAATATCCTAAGTTGTAATTTATAATATATCTCTTCATAAACTAGGACAACATTGCCCCCAGGAAATCTTTAATCAGACGTGTCTTTATTATGTTTAATACTGTGACTATTTCTATTACAACTACTATTACACATCATTCCTTATTTGTACATATAATGATTGATTGAATATTAAGCGTTATTTTTATGCCATCGAGAGCTAACAGACGATCAGTTAACCTAACCACTGTTTCCTGGGATTAACCAGTACTCGAGCACACCCCATCTCCGCAAGTAACTGATAACTTTCCCACTTGAATCAGTGGTGAGAGACGAATGATAATGAGACACCATGTCGTATATCAATCATCACGGAGACTGTTGCCGGGCGGGGATTCAAACTCACGACCCCTGGATTGATAGTCAGACGCGTGAGCGACTTAGATAATCGGGCCCGGCTTGTACTGATAAATATAACACAAAATATTGTTGTACTGATACATATAACAATGTTTTTTTTATTAAGTTTCTATTGATATTACTTCTATTTTAATAAGATCTTATCTTTCTTGTTCTTTTTACACATTTTTTTAAAAATAACTCGTATATATTAATTACATATTCGACTGATGCTTCGGCAAACATCGACACTTTACGGCAATGATCGTGTCCTTTAAATTAAGACTGATGGTCTTTGTCGTTTTTATGACCCCACCCGCAGAGATTACTGGGTCATTGGTAACATTGCTATGACAATAACGCACTGTCACTGATTAGCTCACGCTGCGGGACGCCATAGTGTCTGCAGTTTTTTGAGACACGCAGTTCCGGCATGTAATCGTTATTAACATTTTTGCGATTTCTTTCTGAAAAGATAGGTATTTATAATATTTTGGGGCAACGAAAGTAAACATACTTTTCAACTACTACCACAACTACTTCTATTACTATTACTACTACTACTATTACTATTACTACCACCAACACTACTACTTCCACTACTACTACTACTACTACTGCTGCTGCTGCTGCTGCTGCTGTTGCTGTTACTACTACTACTACTGCTGCTGCTCTGCTGTTGATACTACTACTACTACTTCTACAACTACTACTACTACTACTACTACTACTACTACTACTACTACTACTCCTACTACTACTACTACTACTACTTTTACTGCTGCTGCTACTGTTAATACTACTACTATTACTACTACTACTACTATTACTACTACTACTACTATTACTACTACTACTACTACTACTACTACTAAAACTACTACTACTATTGCTGCTGCTACTGCTGTTGCTGCTGTTAATACTACTACTACTACTATTACTACTACTACTACTACTACTACTACTACTACTACTACTACTACTACTCCTACTACTACTACTACTACTACTACTACTACTGCTGCTATTTATACTTCTACTATTACCACTACTAATACTACTATTACGTCTGCTGCTGCTGTTAATACTACTACTATTGCTTCTACTACTATTGTTGTTGCTGCTGCTGTTGATACTAATACTACTACTATTACCACTACTACTGCTGCTGCTGTAACTACAACTACTACTGCTGCTGCTGCTGATGTTGTTATTACTACTACTTCAACTACTTCTACTGCTGCTGTTAATATTATTACTACTACTACTACTACTAATACTACAACTACAACAACTACTACTACTACTACTACTGCTGCTGCTGCTGCTGCTGTAACTACTACTACTACTACTGCTGCTACTGTTGCTGCTAATATTACTACTCAACATCTACTACTACTACTGCGGCTGCTGCTGCTGTTAATACTATAACTACTACTACTTTTACTACTGCTGCTGCTGTTAATGCTTCTACTACTATTACTACTACTGCTGCTGTTAATACTTTTACTAATACTACTGCTAATGATAATACTGCTGCTGTGTGCTGTTAATACTACTTCTTCCTCTTCTACTACGACTGCTGCTCTTAATACTCCTACTACTACTACTACTGCTTCTTCTCCTGTTAATTCTACCACAACTACTACAACTACTACTATTACTGCTGCTGTTAATAGTACTACTACTTATACTACTACTGCTGTTGCTGTTATTACTACTACTACTACAACTTTTGCTGCTGCTGCTGTTACTACTTCTACTACTACTACTACTACTACTACTATTACTGCTGATCCTGCTGCTGCTGCTGCTATTGTTAAAACTGCTACAACTACTACTACTACTGCTGCTGCTGCTGCTAGTACTACTTCTACTACTACTACTACTGCTGCCGCTGCTGCTGTTAATACTGCTACTATTACCTCTACTTCTACTACAACTACTACAACTGCTTGATGTTAATACTACTACTATTACTACTGCTGCTGCTGCTGCTGCTTTTGTTAATTCTAATATTTCTTCTACTGCTGCTGTTAATACTATTATAGAATCTATAAATAAAATCTTCCAATTAGAACCTTTATTTTCTCATTGGAAAGTTGTGTATCCAATTGGAATTGACCGCTTGGAAATCGTTATTTCCAGTTGGAAACTTATGCAAATTGGAATATAAGAATTCCAATTGGACAGGGTGTTTTTTTTACTACTTTCATCCCATTTATCTCAGTATTTTACGAACTTTTTGAGCTGTAATTTGGAATTTAACTAAATAATAGCTATAATTGTCCAGAAGTATTAATGTTCATAATAAAAAAAAAATTTTGGTAAAAAAAAGGTTTTCCAGTAATTCACTGTGTTGTGTTCTGGATTTGATATTAATTTTGATTTATTCTCGGATATATCGGACTTTCAAGGTTCCTTTGTTATATGTCATGTATTTAACGTTTTTTGTTATTAAATCCAATAAATGTTAATGAGTTTATTGCTTTTTACCTATAGATTTCACGGATATTTTTTTTATTTCAGTCACACAAGCTTCCCAGTATCCGAATATTCCTTCGTCACTTCCCCTATGGACCTCTCAGTCCAGTGTTAATGTGTAGTAATACTGGACTGTACTATGAAAATATTGGACGGCTCTCTATTGAGTGTCATCAAGTATTAAATATACAGTACTGCGAGAACAAAGGATGACGTCATAGCAGTCTTTTAATGATCAAGAGAGGTTAATCAAGAATGGCAGTTTCATAATTTGAAATGTTAGCTTTGTGAGCTGTAGGCCACTTAAATAAATAGCTGCCACCATTTTATTTGAGTGACAGACGACAATATTATTGCCTCCTATGTTTGCGAATCAAACATATATTTATATTATAAGTGTATAACTATAATTATGATGATATTACCATTAAAGTGTTTCCTTCTGAAACTTCATATTAATGAAACTATTAGCATTTGTTTTCTAGAATGAATGAATAGGGTTTAACGGCGTACCAACACATTGTATGTTATTCGACGCCAACAAGAAGACAGATTTCAGATTCACTCTACATGTACAAAACAGCAAAATAACATACAGATTAAAAAAAAACATCAACGAATGAATATGCAGAATGAACATAGAACCTTGATACCTGCAGAACAGCAGTTGTTCAGTTAATTATATCGTATTACTCATAGAGTCGCTTCCTACGACATGCATGTGCCACAGTGATTCTATTCTTGCAATCACATATATGGCTCCCTGAAACCACACCGGGATTGTAATTTAACCACAATAGTGAACATAACAAAAATGATAAAATGTACATGACACCCATTCGGAGGATTCCTACCCCTCTGCAGAGATCGACAGTGGTTCTATTCTTAGCCGGAACAACACGGGCTTTATTTTCAGGAACTCTTTGATTTGAGTATATATTCATTTACACGTGCATTACCGTGTTTCATACCATGTACATTTGCATGCTGCAGTATTAAGAAGAGACTAATCGGTTAAGGTTTCTTTTTTTCCCTCTTCTTCTTTTTTTTCTTCTTCTTCTTCTTCATCTTCTTCTTCTTCTTCTTCTTCTTCTTCTTCTTCTTCCTTCTTCTTCTTCTTCTTCTTCTTCTATTATCGATGCAGTTTTCTGCTTCTAGTATCGATGCAGAACCAATAATGTAGCATTATCACACCGTTATCTACTCATCTTGTTTTTCAGAGTGTTTAAAATATAGAAAATACACCAGCTGAAAGAAGTCATTTAAAGAATACAATACTATTCCGCAACCAATATATCAAGATTGTTTGAAAATATTTTATAAAATGTCGTTTTTCATACGATTTGTTCCAACTGACGTCTGTCCTGACGAATAATGACGTTACATCGTTTTCCAAAAGTTCTCAATCACTGCTTTCCAAGATTCAGCTAATAATGTTTGGAATTATCTATTGATTGATTCAACTCTGCAAATTTGTTAGTTTATAGCTGTTAACCCTGTCCTTAAGATAATGATAGATGACCGTGAAAAATGAAGTTCGGTGCATCCGTTACACAGCTTTAATCACGCCCACCGTGGTGAATGATGTTCAAAAGTGTTGACCCTTGGTGTGTCTTCTTCTGTATGTATTATGATTATTACTTACGTCTTATTTGAAATATGGTTTGAAAATTTATAAACAGTAAAGGACGGACGAGATATTTAACTGTACAGTTCTTTCCGGAAACGGCAGTCAGTTTATTTGCCGGTATTTGCTTGGAAAATACGACGTGCCGTTCAATTTGATGTGGTTTAAACGTATTGTATTGCATTTATAATACAGCAAATAGGTTTAGGCCACACGTTCTAGTAATTTAGTTACGGCCCTCAGCTTTTACCAAATCCTAATGGTCAGAATGAATTATGAAATCTTGGACGGTCAAGACATGGTATAATCTAGCGTCATGGTGACAGTTATAGTGGGTTATGTCACTGATCACTCCAAGATGGTTACCCCCGGTTCACTGCTTCCGTGTATGTTTAGTCTATCCCAGAATTAGATATCTCCCAAATCTATTAACCCCCAATGAAAATGCAGGGATTTCTACGCCTGTCCCACAATTCGTAGCACTGAATTGAACGTTTACTAAACTGTGACGTCATTCAAACTTTCAGCCGGACCCGATTAGCTCATTCGGTTACGCGTCTGACTATCAATCCAGGGGTCGTGAGTTCGGATCCCCGCCCGGCAACAGTCTCCGTGATGATTGACATACGACACTGTGTCTCAGTATCATTCGTCTCTCACTGCTAATTTAAGTGGGAAAGTTATTTGTTACTTGCAAAGATGGGGTGTGCTCGAGTACTGTCTAACCTGTCACGATCCCAGGAAACAGTGGTTAGGTTAACTGATCATCTGTTAGCCCTCGATGGCATTAAAATGACGCTAAATATTCAATCAATCAATCAATCAATCAATCAATCAATCAATCAATCAAATTTTCAGTTGAAGCAACTGACCAGTCAACATGCTCAAATATGGCTTTCCCAACACTGCTATTTATCCGGATCCGGTTGGGAGGACTGGTTCTGTTCTACAGAATAGTGTATGTTTCTTTTCATGAGTATTTGGTGCATGGTTTGTATTTGTACTGCCATGTCGACTGTCTCCAGACTAATGTATGAGTATTTGGTGCTTGGTTTGTATTTGTTCTGCCATGTCGACTGTCTCCAGACTAATGTATGAGTATTTGGTGCTTGGTTTGTATTTGTTCTGCCATGTCGACTGTCTCCAGACTAATGAATGAGTATTTGGTGCTTGGTTTGTATTTGTTCTGCCATGTCGACTGTCTCCAGACTAATGTATGAGTATTTGGTGCATGGTTTGTATTTGTACTGCCATGTCGACTGTCTCCAGACTAATGTATGAGTATTTGGTGCTTGGTTTGTATTTGTTCTGCCATGTCGACTGTCTCCAGACTAATGTATGAGTATTTGGTGCTTGGTTTGTATTTGTTCTGCCATGTCGACTGTCTCCAGACTAATTTATGAGTATTTAATGCTTGGTTTGTATTTGTTCTGCCATGTCGACTGTCTCCAGACTAATGTATGAGTATTTGGTGCTTGGTTTGTATTTGTTCTGTCATGTCGACTGTCTCCAGACTAATGTATGAGTATTTGGTGCTTGGTTTGTATTTGTTCTGCCATGTCGACTGTCTCCAGACTAATGTATGAGTATTTGGTGCTTGGTTTGTATTTGTTCTGCCATGTCGACTGTCTCCAGACTAATGTATGAGTATTTGGTGCATGGTTTGTATTTGTACTGCCATGTCGACTGTCTCCAGACTAATGTATGAGTATTTGGTGCTTGGTTTGTATTTGTTCTGCCATGTCGACTGTCTCCAGACTAATGTATGCGTATTTGGTGCTTGGTTTGTATTTGTTCTGCCATGTCGACTGTCTCCAGACTAATGTATGAGTATTTGGTGCTTGGTTTGTATTTGTTCTGCCATGTCGACTGTCTCCAGACTAATGTATGAGTATTTTGTGCATGGTTTGTATTTGTACTGCCATGTTGACTGTCTCCAGACTAATGTATGAGTATTTGGTGCTTGGTTTGTATTTGTTCTGCCATGTCGACTGTCTCCAGACTAATGTATGAGTATTTGGTGCTTGGTTTGTATTTGTTCTGCCATGTCGACTGTATCCAGACTAATGTATGAGTATTTGGTGCTTGGTTTGTATTTGTTCTGCCATGTCGACTGTCTCCAGACTAATGTATGAGTATTTGGTGCTTGGTTTGTATTTGTTCTGCCATGTCGACTGTCTCCAGACTAATGTATGAGTATTTGGTGCTTGGTTTGTATTGTTCTGCCATGTCGACTGTCTCCAGACTAATGTATGAGTATTTGGTGCATGGTTTGTTTTTGTACTGCCATGTCGACTGTCTCCAGACTAATGTATGAGTATTTGGTGCTTGGTTTGTATTTGTACTGCCATGTCGACTGTCTCCAGACTAATGTATGAGTATTTGGTGCTTGGTTTGTATTTGTACTGCCATGTCGACTGTCTCCAGACTAATGTATGAGTATTTGGTGCTTGGTTTGTATTTGTTCTGCCATGTCGACTGTCTCCAGACTAATGTATGAGTATTTGGTGCTTGGTTTGTATTTGTTCTGCCATGTCGACTGTCTCCAGACTAATGTATGAGTATTTGGTGCATGGTTTGTATTTGTACTGCCATGTCGACTGTCTCCAGACTAATGTATGAGTATTTGGTGCTTGGTTTGTATTTGTTCTGCCATGTCGACTGTCTCCAGACTAATGTATGAGTATTTGGTGCTTGGTTTGTATTTGTTCTGCCATGTCGACTGTATCCAGACTAATGTATGAGTATTTGGTGCTTGGTTTGTATTTGTACTGCCATGTCGACTGTATCCAGACTAATGTATGAGTATTTGGTGCTTGGTTTGTATTTGTTCTGCCATGTCAACTGTCTCCAGACTAATGTATGAGTATTTGGTGCTTGGTTTGTATTTGTACTGCCATGTCGACTGTCTCCAGACTAATGTATGAGTATTTAGTGCTTGGTTTATATTTGTTCTGCCATGTCGACTGTATCCAGACTAATGTATGAGTATTTGGTGCTTGGTTTGTATTTGTACTGCCATGTCGACTGTCTCCAGACTAATGTATGAGTATTTGGTGCTTGGTTTGTATTTGTACTGCCATGTCGACTGTCTCCAGACTAATGTATGAGTATTTGGTGCTTGGTTTGTATTTGTACTACCATATCGACTGTCTCCAGACTAATGTATGAGTATTTGGTGCTTGGTTTGTATTTGTTCTGCCATGTCGACTGTATCCAGACTAATGTATGAGTATTTGGTGCTTGGTTTTGTATTTGTACTGCCATGTCGACTGTCATCAGACTAATGTATGAGTATTTGGTGCATGGTTTGTATTTGTTCTGCCATGTCAACTGTCTCCAGACTAATGTATGAGTATTTGGTGCTTGGTTTGTATTTGTACTGCCATGTCGACTGTCTCCAGACTAATGTATGAGTATTTAGTGCGTGGTTTGTATTTGTTCTGCCATGTCGACTGTGTGTGTCCCATAAATGCTTCGTCTGCTGTAGAACTTTATTTTTTATTCACAATGTATATTTACAGATGACCATGGAGTAACAGTTATGGATAGTACTGACTCGGGGTTACCTGAAGTAGACAAGAGAAGAAGGATGGGATGGAGGTATAATTATTTAATCTTTACTCCGCTGTTGCTAATTTATTTTTGTTTTCCCACACTTCAGTCCTCCTCTGAAGCCGTTGTTATTATTGGGTATTATTCCCGTCTGCATGATATAAAACTGTCAATCATTTTTCTACTAGTCTTTGGTATCCAATCAAATATAAAGAATGGATTCGATTGAAGCAGACCAGAACGTGTCCAAAAGCAGAACATATCGGATTCGGCTTCATTTCATTTACCTTTAAAACAATATATGCACCCCGCCTATTTGAAGAATTGCTAAGAGATATTAAGTGTTACCCATGTCCGTCTTTCCGTTCGTCTGTCAATTTATCCGGATATTGCATTACGATTAATAACTTTTAAAGAGGTATATATATTAAATTAATATTTCTTGTAAGCCTATAAATTAATTATAAAATACATAATATTATCTAGTTTTATATTTGTCAAATTATTTTCGGTAAAACTTGGTTTACGACCAATAGCGGGGGACAATCGTGTTAAAAGACATATTCTAGTTTCTACCTACTTTTCATTAACACAATATAACATTACAATCAAGCTACTTAATTAAAACACAGTTTAAAGTTTTATAAAATATACCTGTTTCATCCATTGATTCCGACTGAGGTATATCGGGCTAGTCTAAAACGCTGACTGCCGTGGTCGACGTTAATTATGTGCAGACCAAGTTTTGTGAGGAAAGAACGCTGACTGGTTGGAAAACGCTAAGCATGCTTATTATATAATTATTGTAATTAAGCTAATTTAGAAGTATATTTGTTTTTAGTAAGAATAGTTTTTTTAACAATATAAGTAAAATTGAGATTCAGATAGATTTTCTACCTATAATAAAACGCAGCTCTTATAAGAGAGAAAAATAGAGAGAGAGAGAGAAAAATAGAGAGAGAGAGAGAGAGAGAGAGAGAGAGAGAGAGAGACAGACAGACAGACAGACAGACAGACAGACAGACAGGCAGGCAGGCAGGCAGGCAGGCAGGCAGGCAGGCAGGCAACACAAACAAGTATTGTATTACAAGAAATATGTGCGCGACCTAGTTTGCGCCGTTTGGTTAGGCCCAATCCTTACACATAAACAGTGCATATAACAGCACCCTTTCTTCTCATAGCATAAGGCGATATTGATACAAGTGAAATAACTACATATTTGACTGTTTACATATATAGCTTATAATTACGTCCCATGACCATTTAAACACCAACTGCTGCGGTAGCCTAGCGAAAGAGCGTCCGCCTCACTAGCTAAAGGTCGTGGGTTCGAATCCCTTCCTGCCAGGTTATACCAGATACTTGATAAATGGCACCAAAATAGATTTTTCTGAGTGACCCATTGTCACTATAACGTGTCTGGATAGTTCTTGGCGGCCCATTGTCACTATAATGTGTCTGGATATACAGTTCTCGGCGGCCCATTGTCGCTATTATTGTATGGATATTTCTTGGTGGCCTATTGTCACTATAATTGGTCTTGATAGCTCTTGGCGGCCCTTTGTCTCTAAAATAGGTCTGGATAGGTCTTGGCGGCACATTGTCTCTGTAATATGTCTGGATATACAGTTCTGGGTCTGTATAGTTCGTGGTGGCCCATTGTCACTTTAAAGGGTCTGTATAGTTCTTGGCGGCCCATTGTCACTATAATGTGTCTGAATAGTTCTGGGCGGTCCATTGTCGCTATTATTGTATGGATTATTCTTGGCGACCTATTGCCACTGTAAAATGTGTAAATAGTTCTGGGCGGTCCATTGTCGCTATAATGCGTCTAGGTTGTTCTTCGCGGTCTATTGTCACGATAATGGGTCTGGATAGCTCTTGGCGGCCCATTTTCACTATAATGTGACTGAACAATTCTTGGCTCTCCATTGTCACTATAATATATCTGGATAATTCTTGACGGTCCATTGTCATTATAACGTATTTGGATATTTCTGGGTGGCCCATTGTCACAATAATGAGTCTGGATAGTACTTGGCGGCCGATTGTCACTAAAATGTGTCTGGATAGTTGTTGACAGTCCATTGTCTCTTAAATATGTCTTGATAGTTCTTGGCGGCCCATTGTCACTATAATATGTATGGATAGTTCTTGACGGTCCATTGTCACTATAATGGGTCTGTATAGTTCTTGGCGGCCCATTGTCCCTATAATGGGTCTGGATAATTCTGGGTGGCACGTTGTTACTATAATGGTCTGGATAGTTCTGGGCGGCCCATTGTCACTATAATGGTTCAATATAGTTCTTGGCGGCCAATTGTCACTGTAACGCGACTGGATAATTTTAGGTGGCCCGTTGTTGATATGATTGGTCTGGATAGCTCTTTGCGGCACATTGTCACTATAATGTCACTGAATAGTTATTGGCTGTCCATTGTCACTCTTATATGTCTTGATAATTCTTGGTGGTCGATTGTCACTATAACGTGTCTGGATAGTTCTTGGCAGCCCGTTGTTACTTTAAGGTGTCTGGATAGTTCTTAGCGGACATTGTCACTATAATGTGTCTGTATTGTTCTAAGCGGCCAATTGTCACTATAATGTGTCTGGACAGTTCTTGGCGGCCCTTTGTCACTATAATGATTGTGTATAGTTGGCGGCCCATTGTTACTATAACGCGACTGGATAGTTCTAGGTGGCCCGTTGTTGATATAACGGGTCTCAATAGTTCTAGGTGGCCCATTGTCAATATAATTGGACTGAATAGTTCTTAGTAGTCCACTGTCACTTTAATATGTCTCGATAATTCTTGGTGGCCCATTGTCACTGTAACGTTTTTGGATATTTCTTGCGGCCCATTGTCACTATAATGTGTCTGGATAGTTCTTGGCAGCTCATTGTCACAATAATGAGTCCGGATAGCTCTTGGCGGCCCATTGTCACTATAATGTGACTGAATAAGTCTTGGCTGTCTGATGTCACTATAATATGTCTTGATAGTTCTTAGTGGCCCATTGTCACTTTAATTTGTCTGGTTAGTTCTTTGCGGCCAATTGTCACTATAATGTGTCTGGACAGTTCTTGGCGGCCCATTGTCACTATAATGAGTCTGGATAATTCTTGGCGGCCCATTGTCACTAAAATATGTCTGGATAGTCATTCGCGACCCATTGCCACCAAACTGTGTCTGGATAGTTCTTTGCAGCCCATTGTCACTGTAATGTGTCTGGATAATTATTGGCGGCCCATTGTCTCTTTTAGTTGTCTGGATTGTTCTTGGCGGCCCATTGTCACTATAATGTATCTGGGTAGTTCTTGGCGGCCCATTGTCACTATAATGTGTCTGGGTAGTTATTGGTGGCCCATTGTCATTATAATATGTCTGGATAATTCTGAGTTGCCCGTTGTCACTATAATGTGTCTAGACAGTTCTTGGCGGCCCATTGTAACTATAAAGTGTCTGGATAGTTCTTGGCGGCGCATTGTCACTATATTGTGTCTGGATAGTTCTTGACGGCTCAATGACACTATTTTATGTCTGGATAATTCTGAGTGGCCCATTGTCACTATAATGTGTCTGAGTAGTTCTTGTCGGCCCATTGTCACTATAATGTGTCTGGATAGTTCTTGGCGGCGCATTGTCACTATATTGTGTCTGGATAGTTCTTGATGGCTCAATGACACTATTTTATGTCTGGATAATTCTGAGTGGCCCATTGACACTATAATGTGTCCTGTCAGTTCTTGGCGGCCCATCGTCATTATATTGTTTCTTGATAGTTCACGGTTGCCCATTGTCACTATATTGTGTCTGGCTATTTCTTGGCGGCCCATTATCACTATAATCTGTCTGAATAATTCTCGGTGACCCATTGTAACTGTTATGTGTCTGGATAGTTCTTGGCGGCCTGTTGTTATAATATTATGTCTGGATAATTCTTGGCGGCCCATTGTCACTATAATATGTCTTGATAGATTTTGGTTGTCGATTGTCACTAAAATGTGTCTGGATAGTCTTGGCAGCCCATTTCACTAAAATATGTCTTGACAATTGTTGGTGGACCATTGTCACTGTAATGTGTCTGGGTAGTTCTTCCCGGCCCATTGTCACTATAATGTGTCTGGATAATTCTTACCGGTCCATTGTCACTTTAATGTGTCTGGACAGTTTTTTGCGGCCCATTGTCACTATAATGTGTCTGGGTAGTTCTTTGCGGCCCATTGTCACTATAATGTGTCTGGGTAGTTCTTGGCGGCCCATTGCCACTATAATGTGTCTGGATAGTTCTTAGCGGCCCACTGTAATGTGTCTGAACAGTTCTTAGCGGCCCATTGTCACTATAATGTGGCTGGGTACTTTTTGGCGGCCCATTGTCACTATAATGTGTCTGGGTAGTTCTTAGCGGCCCATTGCCACTATAATGTGTCTGGATATTACTTTGTGACCCATTGTCACTATAATGTGTCTGGATAATTCTTAGCGGCACATTGCCACTATAATGTGTCTGGATAATTCTATGCGGCATATTGTCACTAAAATGTGTCTTGACAGTTCTTGGCGGCCTATTGTCATTATTTGGTATCTGGACAGTTATTGGTGGCCTATTGTCACTATAATGTATCTGGACAGTTCTTCGCGGCCTATTGTCACTATAATGTGTTTGGACAGTTCTTAGTTGCCCATTGTCACTATAATGTGTCTGGGTTGTTCTTGGCGGCCCATCGTCACTATAATGTGCCTGGATATTTCTTGTCAGCCCATTGTCACTAGAATACGTCTTGATAGTTCTGATTTGCCTATTGTCACTAAAATGTGTCTGGACAGTTCTTGGCGGCCTATTTTCACTATAATGTATCTGGACAGTTCTTGGCGGCCTATTATCACTATAATGTATCTGGACCGTTTTTGGCGACCCATTGTCACTGTAATATGTCTTGATAATTCTTGGCGGCCCATTATCACTATTATATTGTGTCTGGGTAGTTCTTGGCGGCCCATTGTCATTATAATGTGTCTGGATTATTCTTTGCGGCCCATTGTCACTATAATAGGTCTTGATAGTTCTGAGTGGCCCATTGTCACTATAATGTGTCTGGACAGTTCTTGGCGGCACATTGTCACTATACTATGTATTGATAGTTCTTGGCGGCCCATTGTCACAATAATGTTTCTGGACAGTTCTTGGCGGCCCATTGTCACTAAAGTGTGTCTGGATAATTCTTTGCGGCCCATTGTCACAACAATGTGTCTGGGTAGTTCTTGGCGGCCCATTGTCACTATAATGTGTCTGGATAATTCTTGGCGGCCCATTGTCACTTTAATATGACTGGATAGTTCTTGGCGGCCCATTGTTACGATACTGTGTCCGGATAGTTCTTCGCGGCCCATTGCCACTATAATATATCTTGATAATTCTTAGTGGCCCATTGTCACAATATTGTGTCTGGATAGTTATTGGCGGCTTATTGTCTCTATAAGTTGTCTGGATAGTTCTTCGTGCCCCATTTCACTATAATATATCTTGGTAGTTCTGAGTTGCCCATTGTCATTATAATGTGTCTAGACAGTTCTTGTAGGCCCATTGTAACTATAATGTGTCTGAGTAGTTCTTGGCGGCCAATTGTCACTATAATGTGTCTGGATAGTTCTTGGCGGCCCATTGTCACTATAAGTTGTCTGGGTAGTTCTTGGCGGCCCATTGTCACTATAATGTGTCTGGATAGTTCTGGGCGGCCCATTGTCACTGTATTGTGTCTGGATAACTCTGAGTGGCCCATTGTCACTATAATGTGTCCGGTCAGTTCTTGGAGGCCCATTGTAACTAAAATGAGTCTGGATAGTTATTGGCGGCCCATTGTCACTATATTGTTTCTGGATATTTCTTGGCAGCCTATTATCATTATAATCTGTCGGGATAATTCTCGATGGACCATTGTCACTGCAATGTCTCTAGATAGTTCTAGGCGGCCTATTGTCACAATTAAATGTGTGGATAATTCTTGGCGGCCCATTGTCACTATAATATGTCTGGATAGTTCTTGTCGGCCCATTGTCACTATAATGTGTCTGGATAGTTCTTGGCGGCCCATTTCACTATAACATGTCTGGATAGTTCTTGTCGGCCCATTGTCACTATAATTGGTCTGGATAGTTCTTGGCGGCACATTGTCACTATAATATGTCTTGATAATTCTTGGCGAGCCATTGTCACTATAGTGTGTCTGGGTATTTCTTGGCGGCCCATTGTCACTATAATTTGTCTGGGCAGCTCTTGGCGGCCCATTGTCACTATTATGTGTCTGGATAGTTCTTGGTGGCCCATTGTCACTATAGTGTGTCTGGCTGGGGTATAATATTATTTAGTTAATGACAAACCTCCCAACCAAAGCAATTGGTGAAAATGTATTTCGCCAAATATGCAATATTTTCCAGTTCTGTTGTTAACAGATTTCAAAGGCAGCTGTCTAATGTCACACTATTAAACGTTTATTGATTTTTTTTCTTCTATTCTAGTTTGTGCAACAGATTCTTTAAATGGCGGTGTGGAAAAACCAGCCAAGTCATTCATCAGAGACATCAAAGGATTTTGAATAAGAAAAGGTGACACAATATGTATTCACAAAATTAAATGAATAGTATAGAGGTCTTATTTATTTGGTTTCTAGTACCAACTTTAGTGTTAATTGTTTGTTTAATTATGAACAATTTCTTTGTGCAATCGTTTATCGAGTATTTCCCTTTTGTTATTATTTTATACGTGTACATGTAGAGGATATTTGTTTGTGTTGGTGTAAAATCAAAATATATTTCATCAAGTGATCACCAAAAGTCATAATCTCATGAGTGGCTTGCCATGAGTGAGAATATCATTTTTGGTCATCACACGATGAAATATTATTTGATCTTACACCAAAATAAATAAATTTTCTTTTTATTTTATGCATTAACATGCTTTTTTGTTTATTTATTGAACTCAATTCACCATTAGATATTATTTGATTAAAATAAAAAAATAATGTATTTTTTTTAAATATTTTTTTTTTTAAATTAATTTGCAAGGAAAAAAAATCCCCATAATTTCACTGTTTGAAACAGTGGATTACCATAAATATTCTATTGAGAAATATCTTTCATTCATCAAAAAGCTTGAAATAAATGTTATTAATCATTGACGATTGACGTTTACACTATCATGGGCATCATTTTTTTTTAATTTTATAACATACGGGACGTTAAATGCTTAGCTCTGTTGTTACTAAAAGGAAAATAATGCCGCAATGTGTATCTTTTCTTAGAGTTTCTGTTTAATAAAGGGACACAACCCTTGTAATTGATTGCAAGGTATCATTTTGCACAGTTAGGCTCATCAAGGTGACAAGTCGGTAAGATAGAATAGAAAATTCAAAGAATTCCACATCATATTTTCAAAGATTATTTCATTCAAGAATTTAAAAGCGTGATTTCTATCAAAATTAAACACCTGTTGACAGTGTCTCAGTCATACAGTTGAGATACAGCTGTATGTTTAAAGTTTGATGCTTGAGCATGATTATAATGGATTTCATCATTGCTCTGTAAGACAACTCTTAAATACAATTATAAAATACCCGATAAAACGCCCGATTAGCTTAGTCGGTAACGCGTCTGATTATCAATCCAGGGGTCGTGAGTTCGAATTCCCACCCGGCAACAGTCTTCGTGATGACTGATATACGACATTGTGTCTCATTATCATTCGTCTCTCACCGTTGATTCAAGTGGGAAAGTTATCAGTAAATGTTTCTTGCGGAGAATGGGTGTGCTCGATTACTGGTTAACCTTTTCAGGATCCCATAAACAGTGATTAAGTCTGATTCTATGTTAGCCCTCGATTGCATAAAAATGGCGATAAATAATCAATCAATCAATCTTTAATTAAACTGTATTCAAATAGTTGTATCGCTTGTTTACATAATTTCTCTATTTTTCAGTGTGTTAACGGATAATTGAGAGGATGGCTACTCTTCCAATATTCATGTTTGCGACTTCCTGTAAAAACGTCTAACAATATCCGCTGTTACGGAAACAGTAATTAAATACGGGAAATAACTATTTGGAATATGAAATACGATATTAATGCAAGAAAATGTTAAAATAATAACCTTCATCATTTTTTCTATCTGACAGAATTTTGAATTTATGATGAAAACGTACCCTTACATTAAACTTGTTTTGTTTTGAATAATCCTTAAACATATGTTGGAGTCCAAGTTTGAATTAATGTTTAATTAATTCGATTTAAAAATGAAACTCAATCTCGTTCTCAGTGGTTTGTTTGTTGTCGTTTACAGCATTGCAATGCATTTAAATAAAAATGATAGCTCAACTGCAAGTTTTTTTTTTTTTTCAAAACACACATATCTATCTGACACCATTATTACATTATATGGTTATGCCAATGAATACACAAAACATAAATAAATATTAGACGTAAGCGGTTTTACAGTTTTATAATCCCTCAGAAACAAGGACGTGTTGTTGAAATTTACGTTTTTTGGGTCGGTTTAAACATATTTTATTGCATAATTTAAATAATAAGCAAACGGGTTGATCCACAAATTCTAGCAACATTAGTTACGGCCTTCCCCTATCAATATACACATAAACAAAATACATATTAATCGAGATGGCAATTATGGCAATTATAACATTCAATGGGACATGAACCAACACTAAAAAAATGAAGAGATATTTTAAAAAAGAAAATAATGAAAGTAGGTTATATGAAAAAAAGAGAGAAAAACATGAAAGTGTCATACTATCGTTCTGGTAAATTGGTTGCATAAAATTGGGTATCATAAGCGGAGAGAATAAGTTGTTGGCAACGTTTCGTGTTTTAATTGAATTGCTGCACGTGTACCTGTGTAAATATAAATGTATTTGTGTCAATGGTATGTATACTCTTACCAAATTAAAGCACTCGTGTACTGTAGGGATGAAATTATAAATACACATGACACAAATATCATATATCTATCAACAGTTTTGCCAATTTTCAACCAAATCTGTAAGGTATGATCGTTAACGTATAAACGCATATCCCAGCTGATGCTTTGCTTTCCGTTCTGCTGGCTTTTATGCTTTACTCTAACTTTAAACACTACTTCATGGAGACCAATATATAAACACACATAAGTGTTCGATTTTACACCACTTACAACTATTGAAACAGCTATTGAAACAGCTATTGAAAAAGCTATATACATTGAAACAGCTATTGAAACAGCTATATACACTGAAACAGCTATTGAAACAGCTATTGAATCTGAAATAGCTATTGAAACAACACATATAGAAATAAAATGATGGGATTAACAGTTTGATTTGCCAAACTATTGATACTGAATTTTAGGAATCGATTAGAAAATGCGTTTTATTTAAACAAATAAACGTTAAAAGAGATAATTAGTTGTTATTCCAAACATATTGTTAATCTCGACAACGCAAGGAATTGATGTAATTCATATGTAAACCTGTAGAATAGTATTCCATGTCTGGGATACTATACCTGAATTGAGTCCGAAGGTGTATATTATGAATTACATCAATTACATGCTGTCTATGTGTACTGCAGCCATTACAGCACAGGACGGCAACGCAGGGAATTGATGACTTTTGAATTGGAGTTACCTTATTGTAATTGTTATTATTAAAGGGAATTACTTCAGACTGTAACCTTATTGTAATTGTTATAACTAAAGCGAATATCGTCAGACTGTTACCTTATTGTAATTGTTATAACTAAAGCAAATGACGTATGATTGTTACCTTATTGTTATTGTTATAACTAAGGGAATAACGTCCGATTGTTACCTTATTGTAATTGTTATAACTAAAGGGAATAACGTCCGATTGTTATCTTATTTTAATTGCTATAACTAAGGTAATAACGTCCGATTGTTACCTTACTGTAATTGTTATAACTAAAGGGAATAACGTCAGATTGTCACCTTATTGTAATTGTTATAACTAAGGGAATCACGTCTGATCGTTACCTTATTGTAGTTGTTGTAACTAAGCGAAAAAACGTCCGATTGTAACTTATTATAAGTGTTACTACTAACGGGAGTAACGTCTGATTGTTACCTTTTTGTAATTGTTATAACTAAGGATATAACGTCCGATTGTTACCTTATTGTAATTGTTATAACTAAGGATATAACATTCGATTGTTACCTTATCGTAATTGTTATAACTAAGGATATAACATCCGATTGTAACCTTATCGTAATTGTTATAACTTAAGGGGAAAAAACGCCGATTGTTACCTTATTGTAATTGTTAAAGTTAAGGGAAATAACGTCCGATTGTTACCTTTTTGTAATTGTTATAACTAAGAATATAACGTCCGATTGTTTCCTTATTGTAATTGTTATAACTAAGGATATAACGTCCGATTGTTTCCTTATTGTAATTGTTATAACTAAGGATATAACATCCGATTGTTACCTTATCGTAATTGTTATAACTAAAGGGAAATAACGGCCGATTGTTACCCTATTGTAATTATTATAACTAAGGATATAGCATCCGATTGTTTCCTTATTGTAATTGTTATAACTAAAGATATAACATCCGATTGTTACCTTATCGTAATTGTTATAACAAAAGGGATATAACGTCCGATTGTTACCTTATTGTAATTGTTATAACTAAGGATATAGCGTCCAATTGTTTCCTTATTGTAATTGTTATAACTAAGGATATAACGTCCGATTGTTTCCTTATTGTAATTGTTATAACTAAGGATATAACGTCCGATTGTTACCTTATTGTAAGTGTTATTACTAAGGATATAACATCCGATTGTTTCCTTGTTGTAATTGTTATAAGTAAAGATATAACGTTTGATTGTTTCCTTATTGTAATTGTTATAACTAAAGGGAAATAATGTTAGAATGTTTCCTTATTGTATTTTTTATGACTCGGGCAAATAACGTCTGATTGTTATCTGATTGTAGTTGTTATGACTCAGGAAAATAACATCCGATTGTTATCGGTGTTATGTGAAAATAAAATGAACATTTTGTCAAAGTTTCAGTGATACGTGTCAGTATTCGACGGAAATAACAATATCAAAGTACGATTTAGTGTGAAAATATTGTAATATATTATAAGTATATTTGCTAAATCAACTACAATAGTTCAATTACCTCTTTCAATGACTATTTAAATGCCTGGGTTTATCGATTGTCAATATTGTTAGCCATTAAGCATATTTGAAAAAGAAGGTGTGGATAGACTAATGGTTTTCTGTTATATCAACTAGGTAAACTTAAACTTCTGATTTATAAGAGATAAGGTGAATGGTCAGTATGTGTGCTATCAGTAATCAACACTTGTGTAATGTATACTTATTGTTCAGTTCACCTTCATCCAATCAAGTTTAGAAGAGACATTATGGCAAATATTATCTTAAAAAATAGGTACACATTTATTTTCAAATCAACACATTATACCTTAAAAGGGAATAATGAGAAAATATGCTCTTTTCAATTTATACTTGAAACATTGCATTTGGCAAAAATAGTGTATGACACAATCATTAGATGTCCTGCAACCGAATTGTCAATAGAATATTCAAAAAGGGCCTTAAATTGTTGTATTCCATAGCTTTCAGATCCCCGACATTTGTCATAGGCGTGTAAGCATTGTGACTAATCTTCATAGAATCTGAACGGTTGTCGGCTGAACAGTCGAGTCATGAATTCTGATCAACTGTGTATCACAACTAGAGGAAATGTTGAATTTTGCAACAGTTATTTTTAAAAAAAAAACAACACACGAGTTTTTTTAATAATGTGGCATTTATAAACTATATTGCTTTTAATTTCCCTTGCTTTTTATTTCAAATAATGAAGATCATAAGATCATATATATATGAACCTTTATGCAAAGTTTCAACCAAATGCGTGAATTTGTCTTTTGAAATTAAAAACACAAATTTTCCCACTGATGCTTTAGATTTAACGATTGCATCACTACTGTCTTTAATACTGATAAAATGGAATTTAAAACAAGTCAAAACCCTATAATTGTGGATCGTATATGAATGTAATTGTGCCATCATGATAGCTTTTATCAAGGCGTTCGTTATACAAATATTGTCATTATGTCTGTGTCAATATACTCGACATGTTGAATGTTTCAATTATGTTTAAACATTGATTTGCAATTATAATCAATTATGAATGCCATTGAAAGCAACAAGACCAAAATAGTTGAAAAGGATCGGTCGGTTGATCGATAACTTGATAATCATATTTTTGGCAACATACTAAGATGATAGATCCTGTAAAGAAGTGGATGTTTTATTATATATCGTGACAAGGCTTAATAAAACCGCGTTAACACCCCCCCCCCCACACACACACACACACACACACACACATGTGCTCTTTGCTTTCAATGAACCATCTTATCAAAATTTTAATATTATTAACTATTATAACAGCATTTTTCGCGCAATGTAAAATGTCGCCATTTTCTTAACTTTTATTATGTTTGAGTAACTAGAATCATGTTGCTCATTCAGCGATGCGCAAAAATAAAGTTCCGCTTAATCATGTGTTACAGAATATAAGGGCGTTGCCTATATAACCTCACAAAAAAAGACTCAATAAAAGTGAGTCTTGTTTTTGGTTTGGTTGTGTTCTGTTGTAATGTCTAATTTTATAAAATAGTGTTGGATATTCGATTAACCCTTTAAAGTTTATACAATGATTCATAAAAATGACTAATCATACACCAAAATAAAATCCATTATTTTCACAGGATTTTATCAATTAACTAATAAATGAAATTGACTGATTTGAGTGTCTCTCATTTTCGTCTGGTAATTAAAAGCTCACAGCTAATAATTTCTCGGAGTTTTATATAAATATTTGGGTTCTGAGAATAAATGTTACAGTGATCTACCTACCTGAGAGTCACGACCAAAGTACTCAAACGTTATCAAGTTGATTTATCAAAATTTTTAGTAATTTCACGTAGACTGACTCATTGATTCAGTCGAATTTACTCGAAATAGCAGGAATTGATAATTCATATAATCAAACTGCTTTTAAACATACATTTTAAAGCCAACATAAAGGTCGGTATCTTATAACACTATCTTCTAGAATTACTTTGGCCTCCTCTGTCTTCCACCTCAGTCAGGGTCTCGTCTATCGAAAAACCTGAGATCTCCCGGATCAGGTATATTAACCCCAATAAAAAACAGGGAATTATATGCCTGTCCATCAATTCATATAATGTTTACTAAACTGTGAGGCTGTTTTCAGTTGAGGCAACTGACCAATCAACGTGCTGAAGTGCTAGAGTCTTAGAATATAGGTCAGAGTCAACATGATGGAACACTTTGAGAAGTACTAATGAGACACATTATTGAATCGTAAATGACGTTACACGACCTTGGCCGACACTGTTTGTCGTGTTGTTGTTTTTGTTTGTAAAATGCACAGATTTATATATCTATAATAGGAATTTTCAATTTTCAATGATAAATAATCAAACTATCGAAATATCAAGAATTTAGAGATCAGTGTCGTTAAACTTTCCAACTATAAAACCTTTTATGCGCTATTTTGGGATAACCCTCGCAGATATGCCCTTTTACATATAGTTTAAAATCTCGCATAATCGGATACCGGATACTTTTAACGAGTTTAACCGTAGTGTCTTCAGTGGTACACGTATTTCACGTTACATCCGAGATATTCTATATGCTTATATTTAGCCGCCTTCAAACATATGGTAATGTATACAATTAGATTAATCACAAATTCAACCATTTCTTTTTTTAGTTTTACGTGAGTTCTGTGATTTGATTACTTGACAGATGTTTACTGTAAAGAATAATGCTTTACATTATTTATTTCTGCATGTTTTATCATTTTATAATTTATCAGTCTTGTTACGGTGTGTATGAGATTGATTATTGGTGGCAATTTTATCATATAAACATATCAACAACGACAATTGATACAATGCAATTTATTATTTATCACACATAATGAAATATACAGTCATAAGGTAGTCTATCTATCACAATGTTGCATTTCCCAACCCATTATAATGGATATCTATCAACATGCGTCAATCGTATCACGTTTCAACAATACAGAAAAAAAATGTATTTAAACATAGTTGATATATATATACTAGTTTGTATATGAACACATGAACTGTATTATTAAATGTGATTTCATTAGAAATTACATTATATTAGCATTAATTAAATATTAAGAAACTGTAAATATAAGATTTTCAAAGTAGGTTCCATATTTTTTCTCCAAAATATACATTTTCTATATATGCTACATACTTTATAAAGACTTAATAATATCATATATTTTACACTAACGTACTGTATTTAAACCCCCATAAAAATAAAATAATTGAGTGAAATGTTCAAACCAAAGAATTACTTATTAATAATCATTGTTATATAATTATTATCACTCATTAAGTTTTCAATATTATAGTGAAACATGGGGAATTTTCTAGATAAATGTAGTTCAAATGCCATACTTTGAATAAATTAGCCTATATCAAATGCACAGTATTGTAAAACTGTTGCTGTCAGCGACTCTTGATTTGCACTATCAGTATTGCATCAAACATTGATTCAAAAACTCTCAAACAAAGTAGTTGCTTCTTTTCACAAATGCAATAGCCTGTAATTCAGAATTTCTGGTTTAATTCGTTGTTGAAAAATTCAAATAACATTGGTTTAAAAATATTTATTTAAGTAATGGTTGTTACGGGTGGAAAGCAACTAAACCTTGTACTTTGATTTTGGTTACAACGTGCTCTTTCCTTTACGAGCTGAGATTTTTGTTCGCACTTCGATATTATATGGTCTTGATTATCTAGACGCTTAAATTACTACGTACGAATAATATGCAAACTCCTGTATGGGAAAGCTGAATAAAATGGTACTCGTCTATACTTTCACTCTGACAATAGATTGTGAGGCACGAACGAACTGTAATAACCTGGAACCGGTTTATCTGACAGTTTTCATGTTTACCACATGAAGCTGTTTGAATACGCAACGTTTTAGTGAAAGGAAAATTATTTGCTTAACGGATTCGCTTAAATACAACATTGTTTGCGATTTCTATAAATTTATTTGATTGAATTACGTAAATACACATCTTCTTTGGAGCACTTAATAGTATAACACGTATTACCTCCTCCTTTCTATTTTTGAGATGACCTCCAATATAATGTGTTTCTGACTTCAACATCACCGCAAAAAAAGTCGAACAAATGGTGTTAAAAAATCTAATATTTTGTATACTTTTTGGCATTATTGATAATGCTTTAAATGTGGCAGGCATTATAGAAGTTCTGCTATTGTATAGCATACGTATAAAAAAATCGATATTTTGAATAAACAAAGTAAGTACACAACATTATTAAAAATATTCAAGCCCTTCTTTTATTAATATAAATAATTTCGAATCGAACGTCAATCTGAAATCGTGATATTGAGACTTCAGTTTCAATTTTCCCTGCATTTTACCAAAATAATGGCCTAAATATATTTTTCGCTGAAGTGGGTGCTATTTTTACCTTTGCTATAGTTATGCGCAGTATTCGTCTGCATTTTTGTCTTTTTAGGGAAAACTGTTTGCTTTGACTACCATATATTTGAGTGTCGATAGAACAAAAAACGATTTGATCTCTATTTCCTCTGCTAAGGCAACTGCATTTTGAACCTATTTGGAACTATTTATCGGTCGGAGGAAATGAAATCGCCGTCAACAGTATAACAAGGATTATAGAACAAAATCATGAATGTGCACACGATGTCTATAGAAGGCAGCTACGCTAGTCTTTCAATAAACAATACATGTCCAACGGGAGACGTATTGTCAAAAGGCACAACAACAGATTGAATGTAATTGATATATAATGAAACAATAAAAATAAGTACAATATATGCATACATGTGACGGTATTACCTTTAAACGTAAACGGGCAGTAGAAAAACTGCAACATAAGGAGAATAATATCACATTCATACAACTTCAAAAAGTGAGAAAAGGCTTATATAAAACACGTTACCAGTGAACATGATGCAATTAGTTGGTAATGACTGGTTATTGCTAAGTGTTCTTGTACATGGATCAAATAACCTGCGTCATAACGAGCCAAAATATAACGGTATCAATAACAAGCGAACAAGTAAACAGAAGAAAGAACATTTTATCCAATGCGACGCTCACATCTTTCCAAGACACCACGACATCATCATCAGTAACCTCTCTATCTATTTGCACGTTTTGCTTTCTCTTGCCTGCATGATCCTTTTGTTTCAAGTGCTCGTATACGGTTCTTCTGTCAGTGTTTTGGTCCATTATAGCGGTATACCCGGGAGTCTCTGCCGCTTTATCATTGGGATATCTCATATAATTCATTGCTGATTTGTCATGCTTGGAATGTGTTGTAGTTTGCATTTTATTAACCACGAGGGATGCACGAGGCCGGTTGTCAGAGTAAGCCTTTATTATGTACGGACTGTGAATTTCAGCATCGAATCCCATGGTATGTTTGTCTCCGACTAATATTTGTGTTCGGCTGCTTCGTTTTCGTCTTTGGCAACGCAACAATCTTGCAAATGAGTTTAAGAGCGGCTGAATAGGTCTTTCCTCATCACGATAATATATGCGGAGACTGAGAATTGTTGTAAATGTAATACAGATACTGATTATCAATATGGACAGGAGATAATAGCAAAATATTGACATGGGGTTCGACGTCTTGGGAAGGCTATCTGAAATCAAGGTCAGGAACACGGTTATTGATAGCAATACTGTTAAACAGTAGGAAATACGCTCACCGCTTTCTGTTGGAATCGCAAATACGATTATATTTAAGAATGACAAGAATACAATAGGCAGAATCACATTAACGATTACAAACTTCGGCTTGCGTGTTAAAGTCAATGCAAACCTAATAATAGTTCCTTGGCTAGTCACAGTAACATATGAACCAGTCATGTTCCAAATGCCATTTTCAATAAAATACTGTTTCATTACTTTATCAAACTGTGATACAAATTGTATTTCATCTTTAGTGAAACGCCAGACCGAAAATATAAATTCACAAGTGTGTGTATCCCAGGGATAGTATGTTACGTCCACGGCACAACTTGCAGATAATACAGAGCCAGGAGTGAACACTGCCGTCCCGTCTGCATAAAAATGAATTGGCAACCAGTCTTCATGTAAAATTTCAAAGTTTTTAAACGTGTTTATTAGAATTATATTTGGGGTCCAGAATTTTCCACATTCCGTAACAAATGAGTATATGCCGTTGTAGTCGTTTGGATTCCATATTGCACTTTGGTCTCGCCAGATAACGGTCATAATGACAGTTATAGAAATATGTTCATTCACTTCATCCATTTCTTGAATGGCTACCAAATCAAATCCAACCGTAACGTTTACAACGTCTGACTGGTTTAACACCGGTCGGAGAGTCTTGCTGTATTCAGCAAGTATATTTTTCCTCAGTCCATTAACATCGGAAAGAGTATATCCTTCTGTGTGTATAACATATACAAGTGTCAAATTGAATATTATTGATAACAAAAAGCGTGCCTGGTTTTCCATAACTATGAAGTCTTTCTTCCCGTCACCACCTTATTTAAGAAGTATAATCCCTTTTTGTAACCTGTAAAATTATTATAATGAATATTAATCTTCTTCAAAAGCATAATTATATCCAAAACGATTTTGAAGGAACCCATCAATCTATTCTAGATTCACTTCTACTTACCGTGTTTGGCTTCATATGATTAATAAATGCAATCAGACATATAAGCATCACTAGTGAAATAAGTGAGTTTCAGTTACGGTAAAAATGATTTAAGGTAATACACGAATCAAAATTTTTCAATGTAATAGTTATATAATGTGTTGCCTATTATAGGGTCTGCCAGTAAAACAAAATTTGCATCGTTTGAAACTAATCACCTAATTAATTGTTATAACAAAGTTAACACAGACGACAACCATATACTGTCAATCAAGTCAAAAGACTACAATAAAGTACAAGATAATATAAGAAATTCAAGTCTTACACTACAAATAAACAAACATGTGTACGCATTATTTCTATATATTTATACAACTACTCTGAGGAGAGGGGTGTATTTAGTTCAGATGCCTTTCCGATGATTAACTGTTTTATAACTTGACAGTGGATTCGTATATTTTACTAACGACAATGCTCTCCTTTCACACATGACCGCAAACTTTGAATTCTCTTTAAATGCTGACATACTGCCACAAATACCTAGCCTACATAAATAATGCACCCTTAATTGGCGTACAAAAACCTATGTACGTGACGCCATCGGCATATGAGCATTGGCCTATTTCACTAACCTTCGAAAGTCTTTAAAATTCCGTACAAACAAATTGTGGCTTCCAGAAGTGTTTAAATTTGCGTAGTATTTTTTCAAATTTTGGAAGAAAAAAAACTTTTATAAGCCTAAACAAAATAGCGACACACTAAATGCATTTTCCGAAATATTTCAATAAATTTAACACTTCGTGAACTTACGATTGTTGGTGAAACGGACGCCAAGTACTTCTGGGTAGTTGTGTACACACTTAATTAAAGAAACTCTTTTGTGTTTGTTTACTTTGCTCTTTTTTGGTGTCTGTAAAGTTGCTTAAAAAACAAGTTTTCTCAACATTGGTCAAAGGTAACGCGTTACGATTTATTTTAGGCAAAGGAGGTGGTGATATTTATTCAAACTGCATAGGGGGTGTTATCCTGCAGAAATTACCCCTTCGCAAATTGCGATGTTTGACCACTTTATCATTTGACCTGACGCGTGCTGTCAATCAAACAAATCGGTTATCCAATCAGCGATAAATATTCTTTCCAGGGCCGCCTTTTTCTTAGACTAGCGAACGGTCTTTACATAAGCACTACATTGTCTTACATTGTGTTTACAAACAACGCCACATGGACAGTGGGCGGAACGATAGTCGCTCTTGCGCCAGGTCAAATGTTCAAAAAGAGTGTTGAGCAGTTATGGATTGGAACTTTGAGCTACGATTTTAAGCGTGAGCTTTTTATGTTTTAATATATTGAAACAGTTATGTCATTTTTTGGGTTAAATCATTTTATTTTTACTTTGTAAACTTTTATACCTGTGACTGACATCATACATTTCGAAACATTTTTCTTAATCAATGGCAATATCCTGACAGTTGAATGTTTAACCAATTGTTACAGCAATGTTATTAATAGGAAACCACATTTTCTTTCGATTATAAATTGCTTTCATTCAAATTGTATATGTAAGGTTCAACGCATAATTCATGAACAGATATAAGATAAACCTTGCCTGTATGGGTAGATTGATCTGGATATGCCTACCAGCGTTATTCCTCGTTCTAAAGTAGACACTAAATTTAGGGTCGACATAGATGATAGATTTTAATTTTCAAACTTCAGTGAACAAATCACTTTCATTAGTCCCTTTCTGCAAGAAATCAATATTTCAAATACACTGTATTGCAATAATTTCTTAACGTTCCATGCAGCACATGCATCAATGGAACAGGCATTATACATATATATTATTTAAATTAAACGTCAACAAATGCAATGCTAAGTTTAAAAGAGGAGAAGGGCCCACTTGACCAAGTAGTATATTGTACTGTCGTCTTACGACAACTAACCACTCATTACTGAAGTCATGGGTTCGAGCCTCACTCCGTCCAAAATCTTTATGCGAGCAAATACGGAAGGACGCTTGTTCTATTTAACTCAGATTCATTTTAATGTCATTACCACCAATAACACTGGATATGTCATGTATAACATGTGTTACAAATGGCGTTAAGCACTATTGAATAAAGCTGAAGAGGGCTTTAAGAAGTAATAAGCATGTTTGCTTAATTCCTTTCATTCTTGTATACAAGATTATGTATTTATAATGTACTTAATTTATTGTTATTCTCCGTTAACAGTGAGACTTTATTTGAACGTATTATGTTAAGAAACTTAACAATAGTTCATACCGTCTTTTTGTGATTTAAACTTTTGTTTGTTTGTTTGAATACGTATCGTCATATTTATGCTTATCGATCGAACTTTTGTATTGATGCTACAAGTTAAAATCACAATAACTTCAATACAAAGTTTAGTTACAATAACAAAGTATTCAGGAATACATTGCCGATAATATATTTAATGCTTCGGTTATTTATATAATGAACTAGATTCTTGCCAAATTGATTTAAACAAGCTGAATATTTTTATTAAAGAGATACATGACAATTTTGATAAATGTTCTTTTATTAATTTTACATTTATTAATGTGAAAATCTACATGATGTATAATGTGAAATGACGATACCTAAGGGTGTATGAAATGCTAAACCATGTTGCTCTTCTATCTTTGATGTTTATTCATATTTGTTATTTGTATTACATATAATTTTATGCTGAATAAAATATTCTCAGCTATTAAGAACTTTTATTTAATTTGAAAGGTTAAGAATTGATGGATAAGACAGACACATCCAATTTGGCATAAAAGTGAGTATATCAGGAAAAAAGACTTCAAATAAAATGAGATTTGAACTGGTTAAAAATCTTCTCATTATAATTGATCAATACCATCCGAAAGGTGCGGTATGTCAAATCCACTCAATCATATTTAGTCGATATTTTAATTGGAATGATAAAACGAAATCCCCATTCTTAAAATTGACAGCACCTAAATACTGCTAGACCTTCTCATCGTCATAAGGGCTTGTTCCAAGATGAAACAATGTTGGCTATGTGTAAACCTGTAAAGCGGATCATCAATTTGAAACTAAAACAAATCACGGAACTCTTTTAATATGTCACAAATAGGATACAATTTTAACCGGGAAATCTATAATAGACACAAATACATGCGTAGCCCAAGTAATGAAATCCCTTTTCACTATATTATTTTGGCATGTTTAGATGTATAACCTTTTGATAATACGGGGTCAGTAAGTATATGTAGTATTTATTAATTAACTGGGAAAAATGTTCTTAGCCAATTTTATAAAATCTAAAAAAAAACTGATATATTTCCTTTAAACGAGCATAAAGAAATGTTGAATAAATATTTTGTAGATGGTATGTTAAAAGAAACGCACATTTTTGTTTCACTACATACATATACATGTCGACATAAATATAAAATTGAAATAACCAAGTATGCATGCAGTTTCTTAATTTCTTTTCTGTGTCGGAGAAGTGCATAACTTTGGTAAGGAGTAGTGGTCATCTACGATAATAAATCTAAACTGTATTTTAAGTAAATAAAAGCTTTTATTAATTATTTTTATTGTATTCACCTCCTGCTGTTGGAGGCAAATGATGTGTTACGGAAAGTTTTGACATCTCAATCACCATGAGCTGCATTCTAGTGAGTGTTTAGGATAAAAGATATGATCCAATAACTAATGAGCACAAATGTAAGATTCGTTTTATCACATAACTCGGAAAAGTTAACATTTACAATTTATTGATCAAATCTTTTGTATAAGAAATCTGAAACAAATCGGGCATATTTGTTTCCGTAAGTCATCGTATGACGTAACGTCTAAAAAACATAACATCATTAAACCATGAAAAATCGACGCCATTTTTATATTCTGGCAAGTTCGAAAGTACTTTACGTACGATAGCCGAGTTATACGGAAAACACCGAGCGATGAATCGAAAACGATATTACACTAGGTCAATATAAACAATATGACATGGGTTTATTACACTCCTGCACCGTAAATTATGTGATAAGTATAAATATCAGATGGGTAAAAAGCGAACCTCTTTCGGGGTTTTAACCAGATTCCTCATGCACTAAAAATATGTAACTTATAAACTTATTAATATTTTTTAATAAACCATGTTCAACACCAGAATATTTGGGGAGGCGGCCCCCACCCTACCATGCTCTATACTGGCCAACATATAATACAAGTTTGGCTAACTTATATATTTACTGATCAAAGTATTTTTTACAATTGTTTTATTACAATGCAAAAGTTAAAAGAATTTTAAAATAGTAAGGGGTAAGTTTTATTAACACTAACTTACCTTTGTATATCAAAGTTATTGTGATTTTTAACAATAAACAAATAACTCTTCAGTAGTAAATTAATATCGTCCGTTTAAAAATAAGTATTTGTCGTTTGCTTCTGATATATATATAAAAAGCTCACAGTTAAAATCAAAGTTAAAAAAAATGTCCCACAAGAGACGTAGCATTAACAGCACACAGTCTTCACTACACCACAAACAGAACTAACGCATTGAATACTGACAATAGTACACACTAATGGATTTATGAATCCACTCACTGACCAATAGTGCGTTTAAAGTCAATACAAGTATAATGATTAGTGGTATAAATAATTTAAGTAAACATGAGAAACATGGAGAAAATATGGAACCACCAGATGCGAACGATACTATATTCCACTTGAAAATGCACAATTAAAAATATACGGCAAAGATAAAATCAGCCCATCCAAAAAACAGAGTATTTACATATAACAATCAAAATGGCAATAAAACACATTCATATAGAAAGAAAGAAGAAACTGAAGTGGGTGACATGTATATATGTTTGCATCCAATGCTGATCATAAATGAGGAAAATACTAAACTTTGATAAGATATGTTGTTTCTCAAAACGTTAAGTGTATTTAATACAAGTTTGTATATTGTTAAATATATGTATAGAAATAGTTTCATCATCTGGAATATTATCAATACTGCCTTGGGATAGTATCAACCGGCGCAGCTGCCTGTCGCAAATACGCAAATGTGTATTGAAAATACGGAGGCATAACTGACAAAAATATATGTACTTAATCCTAGCCAGAAAAAGTCGCAACCAATCTGACAATGAGAAATTGAAATCCTTATGTATACACTTTAATCATTATGTGTATGCACGGGTCTGTTTAAGTTTAATATTGGCACAAGTTCTATTGTAGTAAGATGAATAATAACAAAATCGTTATAAAAGGTATTTAAAATCATATAAGTGCAAAATATGTGTTTAAATTTATATCTGCATTCGTTTAATTATGCGCCATTTGTGTGCAGATATTTTTTTTTGTTCAGCACATATGTTTAAATATATATTCCATTATGCTTAAGATGTAATTGTCATTGATTATATCTATTAAAATGATATGTAATGTAATACCCACCACATGTTAAAATATACACTCGCCTCATTATTTTACTAAATAATTACATTGCACAAAAACAAAGAGTACATTGTTTCGAAATGAATGGACCTGTTATCGATCTAGGTAAGTTTTGGCTGAAACGATAACTATTAAAGAGTAATTTCTTGTACCATAGAGCTATATGTTAGAGCTGTCTTCACCAAACTTACCACGGATTGGAGCAATAAAGGGAACTGTATTCCCACAAGGATTAAGATTGTAGCTGGATATAGGGCGACAGGTGTTTGCTTATTAGGTATTATAAGATTACTCTCTTGCTCTATTCCCACAAGGATTAAGTATTGTATCTAGATATAGGGCGGCATTTTCATGTACATACGACCATTATAAATCTTAAAATCACCAAATGCAGCATTTGACATTTGAAATATCAAAGTGTTTTGGTGTTGTTTTTTTAAAACATCTTTACCTTTTTACATAATCACTTTATTTTAGTCCAATTGTGATGAAAGCTCAGAGCCTATATTAACCGCTCTCGAGTCCGCTTCCTGAGTAGAACCAGTAATAGGTGTTATTTTTTATGAGAGGGGGCTCGAACCCGCATTTTCTGGCTCGAGCGACCATCACTCTACCCATTACACAACCTCCCAGCTTAACAAAATAACTTGATCATCAGTGATGGCGCGAGTTACTATAAATAGTATTTTTTAAATACCTTAAAGAGGCATTTTATCACATGACAATTCGGAATAAATGGAATTATTGGCATTTCTTATTGACTTTGTTTCCGTGGGATAAGATTTTGAATATAGTATTGTAACGAATATATGAAATATATGAATATAAAAACAGATTCCAGGTCACAACATTGTTAAATTAACAGGAACTGGTCTCAAAACTACTTCCACAATAATATGTGTTTTATTCTATATTGTTTGCTTGTGCGCACAGTAAATAGGGCAGATTCTTATAAAGATAAAAATACGATGTTGAGTGTAGTTTTTTTTACGTGAACAGCATATAGAATACAATACAATTAACTAATAACTAATCGAATAGAATACAGTAACTTAACTGATGCTTCAAGATAAAACGACGTAAAGTGTAAGTTATTCAAATATACAGTATATAGTTTTCATTAATTTATCAGATGTGATATTTAATCAACAATTCTAACCATATAGAAAATTATATAATTATTCAGAAACTGATAATTTCATTGACAGTCAGTAGACTTTTTTTTACCAAAATCAAAAATACCCCACATTAAAATGAAATTTGACACAAAAGCTGAATCATTTCCATAGATAACAATGTAAACTATTCGTATCTTACGGTAAAATCCATATCGCAAGACTACAATAAGATTTAAAGTAAAAACACGTGTGACTAATATATTTTATGTTATTACATACCTTATCGAACCGATAGAGACTTCTAGAACATGTCAGTACTCTCATGATAGTCCGCATTCTTATATATACAAATAAAATTGGAAATTAATCATGCGGAAAACAGATTGTGTTGCCCATTCTGAAATTTTTTTTTTCAACAGTGATCTAACCAGAGAAAAAATACTGTTACATATTGCAAATTAAATGATGAGATTAGAAGGTCTTGTTAATCGCGAATGCTTGTGTGGACAATTGAATCAGCATGGGAATGGGTGTACATTACTACCAAGATACATTCACATAGTACATTTCAACCCTGGCAAAATAAGAACATTATGCCTAACATGAGGCATACAAATCAAAGTACACAACAGCCACTATAACAGTATATGGTCAGCTACCACCATTGCGTTTTCCATAGACTTACATTATAACGTTTGACCAAATTTTTACTATTTCTGTCATTGGCGGACGAAAAAAGTCCTATATCATATTAAAGTACTGTCCTAGACTCAAATTAAAATGTCCCCAAAATGGGGTCAAAAGTGCCACTTTTTACAACTTTTTTCACCCTGAAGTTGGGTACCCCAACGTACAGCATGAAAAAAAGTAAATTTCATCAATTTTACTTTCCATGCAGATTCCTTGATAAAATGAAATTTAGTCAGTCACAGAAACATAATTCTAATTTTTTATTGACACAGACATAATAAACTTATATTTTATTGTGATCATTTGCCAGTTTAACATTTTCATCCAACCAGAATTAAGCTTACTATAAAAATATATGCCCTGAACATCCCTATACTTTTTTCAGCATATCAGAGAGCTCGTCTCAATGGTGGTAGCTGACCTGAAGGGACATTTAATTTCACTTTTTGATTATTCCACTGATGCAAATTCATAAAATAAATATTTCTGAACAATGTGATACCCATTTTATTCTTCTGCTACATAATTTGATGAAAATGTGGCCTTTTCCAGGCACAAAAAAGTATACATAATTTTACCAAATTCCTAATGACAAAACTGTACTTCAATTCAAATTTACTTAGACACTTGACCTACAATATTTGATCTAATCATTCTTTTTTTTTATATAATTTTGGAAACAAGTATATAAACATGTAATGATAGCTTTGCATATTAACTTTTAAGATTCCTTTGCATAAAACATGTTTATATATGATAATTCCATACACCCGCCACTAAAATTAGATGAAAAAAGGCTAAATTGACCATTTGCTCTAATTTCATAATAAATGTGTCGATATTTTTATAAAGATGTTGTCGAATGCATTTGATCAAATAAAATGAACAACCGAATGATAAATTACACCATTTCGTAAAATTTCATTGTCGCTTCGGTTAAAGAATTACATTGGGATAACATACTTTCCGGTAGAAAGAGAGCCTTTTGGAACATCGGTTACCAAGATAGAAAAAAATGTTATATTTATTTAGCGGTTTAATATTTCTTTAATCCAATGGAATATGTATCCTTTTCTATGTCTTAAATTGAAAAATATATGGAGATGACAGAAATTATATCAAAATCAGTCAAGCATGAAAATTCATAATTTTTAGTAGTAAATCACAATTATTACCATTTCTAGGGAATTTGGGGCACAAAACCCACCATTTTCTTGCACTACAACATTCTATTATCAAACTCATCCATCAAATGTTACATTTAAGTAAAAAAATGTCAGACAAAATAGGGCAAAATGAAAAATATTTCCAAAATTATATAACTCAAGTATTTCTTGAATGTAATATGTTTAGATTGTGAAGTGATTAAGCAACATTGAAATGCAATAGATACAACCAGGCACCCATTATTGCAACTATTCAACTGGCTTTACTTATAACTGCACAATAAAAGAGGTTAAATGTGAAAAATTGCTATATAATATGGCATGACATGCTGGTTTTGAGTAGATAAAAATGAAAAAAATGTCAAAAGTGGACACATTTTCAGTACAAAATCCAAATTCAGTACCTAAGTACACATATTTTGAGCTTGGAATTCATAATCAGTACTTAAACCTACTATTTCATGTGTTTTTTTTTGTTTCACAATGCAATTAAGATCATTTTTAGTGTTTTTTTAATGGTTCTTGAGTGTGCAATTTCAGCGGACAAGGCGCAAGTTATCGCGACAAATTGAACCTGGTATTTTAACCAAATTTTCCTAAAATGGCCTTATACAGTACCTTAAAAGAAAATAAAACAGTATATTTTATCAAAATTGAAAATATCTATCATCATTCCGCTGTATTCCACTTAAATGCACTTAAAATACTGAGTAGAACATTCTGTGGGCTATTTAAAGCCATATCGCGCTTATTTTTAATAAAAACCTCTAAAAAAAAAGAAAAAAGGGCGAAAATTGATCAACCTGCTGAATTTTTTTAAATTTTATTGCCATTTTTCTACAAGCACCTCAGTTGCACTAATTACAAAAAAAAGAAGCTAATGCGATGAAAATTTATAAAATGTTGTCGCGGTTGTTTAGGTCAGCTACCACCATTGCGTTTTCCATAGACTTACATTATAACGTTTGACCAAATTTTCACTGTTTCTATCCTTGGCGAACCAAAAAGTCCTATATCATATTAAAGTACTGTCCTAGACTCAAATTAAAATGTCCCCAAAATGGGGTCAAAAGTACCACTTTTACCACTTTTTGCCCCCTGAAGTTAGGTACCCCCACTTAGCATGAAAAAAGGTAAATTTCATCAATTTTACTTTCCATGCAGTTTCCTTGATAAAATGAATTTAGTCAGTCACAGAAACATAATTCTAAATTTTTATTGACACAAACATAATAAACTTATATTTTATTGTGATAATTTGCCAGTTTAACATTTTCATCCAACCAGAATTAAGCTTACTATAAAAAATATATGCCCTGAACATCCCTATACTTTTTTCAGCCAATCAGAGAGCTCGTCTCAATGGTGGTAGCTGACCATATACACCAGTATTCTATTCTATGACTATGAGTTTTCCATATCTGAATATACATGTATTGGAAAATAGTCATAGATTTGCAGAGGTAATGTGCGTCCAGTACTGTCTAACTGCATAACGTATTTCAGAAACGGTGATAAGGCTCAGTATGACTGGCATACTGTTGAACAAATGCGAAAATACACACACACAATCAGTTTAAAGATTTATAACTAGTAGAAGAGAATTATTTTAATATTTATTTACGTGACATGATTACAATAAAAAACAAACATAGAAAATCAAACATAATAGTTGTAATAATTTGTTGTATACAGCATAATCATTCTTATTTGAGTCTTTAAAAAAACATCAACATTTGTAAATTCATTTATAATTGATATAAAAGAAAATTATAAGGTAAGCATACAGTCAATCGTTATAATAAATAAAAAGTATTTAACCAGTATTAAACAAAATTTGTATAATATTAAGTTATACGAAATAAAGTGTCCTGTTTTAGAAATAATTGTTTGGTTTGTTAACAGTACTTTATTTTTTTCTGTTTCGTCAGCATTAACTGTGTTGTTAATGTCTGAAGCATGTCAAAACGATTATTTCTCTCACAGTAGAATAGGAAATGTATTTCAGTTTCGACACATTGAGTCTGACATTGTATACAGTCTTTTTATCAGATGCAAGGTCATTTATAAAAATAGAAAACAAGTCGGCGATACTATGTCGCCTTCTTATCTTACACCGCAAGTGATATAAAATACGTATAACTGCTATCAACTTATGCTAAATATTCATCATAAACTTGTAATAGATTTCAGTAAATTACCAGATATCCGATTTTTTTTGCTAATTTTATATACAGTAAATTCCTATTCAACTAAGCAAACTATTAAGACACGTCGGCAAAACAGGTAAATTATCATTTTTTTTCTATTTGACATATATAATCGAAGATACAGAAAAAAACGATATCTTCGCACGATCTATTCTTTCTAAGATTTTTGCTCACCGACACATATGTCATTTAATTCTAGTTAATTATTTATTTATTCATGACTCATCGCATGTACAACAACATTAAACATAGAACATTTACATATAATAACATATAACATTAAAAAAAAAAGAATTATAAAGACACTCATAAAATATTTCTTCTAATCGCATAAGATTATTGCAGTTTGTTTACATTTTGTTTTAATAAAAGTTGAAAAACCATTGCTGACCTCGATTTCCGTCTAAAAGGTACTAATGAAAATAATTATAATTCGACAAGCAATACAAGCACTAATGCGTATTTTGAGGATTGTTGTAAAAGAGCGATTATAGTTTCAAACTAGATTTGTAGTGAAATAATTAGCAATGAGCTTTCACCCTGTGACTGTATATTGACAGTAATTTTTACAAATAAAATAAAATAATATACTATGAATTACTTTCGTTTTCAGACAATAGAACAATATCATCAACATACAATAATAAACTCATATGTTCTTAATCAATATCAATACCCTTACCTAATACGCAATGCAAAATCATTAACAAATAACAGTGGTGACATTACACAGTCTTTGTTACTCCAGAATTTACATTAAATCATTTATTGTAATAATTATTAACTTTAACACAATGTGAAACGGAATTATACAAATATTTTACCGATTTTAACATTTTATCTTAAACACCTATATATGTTTAGCGTTCTCAAAGTTTATCTCTATTGATAAAGGCATAAATCTTTTAAAAATCAATCAAGGCGCAACAAGTTAATTGTTTGAATTGTTTCCTAGTTTCGTTTATATTAATAAGCGACGAAATCTGATCAATAGTGATATGTTTCTTTCGAAAACCATTTTGTTCATCTACAAGTTTATAATTTCTCTCTGACAATAATCATTCGTCTCTCACCGCTGATTCAAGTGGGAAAATTATCAGTTACTTACGGAGATGGGGTGTGCTTGAGTACTGGTTAATCCCAGGAAAGAGTAGTTAGGTTAACTGATCGTCTGTTAGCCCTTGATGTCATAAAATGACGATAAATAGTCAACTATCTGACCATAAAGTAATACGATCGTTTAATATTGCAGTATACAATGTATGCATTGACGATGCCAACGCAATATCTCTTTAGGGGGTCTCTTGGATCGACGGAGCTTGACTTAGGAATAGGGTTAATAATGATTTTGCCCCACAATGATGGGACACGAACAGATTCAAAGCAGATATTAAAAAGAACATGTACAACACATACTGAAGTATCATTTTTAAAACATCAGCTGGTATATTATCGACACCAGCCTTATCAACTGCATTTTTTTACTTCAAAAATAAATATATTCATATCTAAAGAATATCAGGTTAACATGTGTTTTGAGATTGATGATGACTTCAAGTTGCATTATGATCATCAAAATGTTACTATTATCCCGTTCCCATCTATTTAAAACATATTTTACATCCAACGACAAGATTCCGTCTTCCATAAGAACCTTCATTGAAATAATTTTTTCTTAGCGTTATTTATACCAACTCTACCTATAGAAAAAGGGTAATTTAAAAGTATGTTGATCAAAATTAACTCAATTAGTTCAATCGATTTGCCCTCTGAATCTCTCTATCAAAACATTTTGTAGCATAACAATAGTCTGATTGTAACTTATAGTTAATTGGTACTTTACAAATACTTTTTTTCATGACAACAAACATAATTCGATAAAGTTAATGCATCATTCCACCGAGTTTATTTAAGTTCTCCTTTTCTTATAGATACAAAATGTACAGATCCGGACGGACACGTTGGCGCATTTCCTGTTCAACTGTACCACACTGCCAACTGGCAAAATCTATATCTACATCGGTTTGAGAACGGAGACTTCCCTCCAGGTCAGCTATAGCGGAGTTAATATTACGTAAACTATATATATCTAACAAAAGCATCATAACTGGTATATCCTATTAAGTACAAGTATTTATATGGTTTTCATCAGAATCATAATTCTCAAAAGTAGCATCTACACCTTAACACCATGTAAGTAAATAATGATCGTGTATACGTGTTGATGCATTATCACATTGATTGATTGCATCAAGTGTTCATATAACTGACAATTCACTAAACAATGATAAGTGGACATGGCTAACTAAACATACTTCAACAACAGCAAGACCCTTTGTTGAAATTAGTATGTAGTTATTATTAACACAATTCCTGCCATTAAACATATACATTTTGTTTTAATGAAAAGGTCGGTCACAAAAAGAATCAATTCTAATTCCGACATCATTATTGTCACCACATCGACTGTTAAAATCACCACATAAAAACGATATTTCATTGTTTTGATATCTATACAGACTATTTAAAAGACTATCAAAGTAAGCTGCAGTTTCAACGTGACGAGACGAGTTCTCTGGGGGAGGAAGATAACACACACATGATAATAAAACAATATCATTGAACTTATTGCGCAATTCAAGCCACAAGATGCTTTCATGCGAACTATCTAAAACGGTAATATTAAAACATAAAGCTATGTCGTTATGTATAAAAAAACTACACAACAAGAACCCGTCCTGTCACGAATATATAATATTTTACGGTTATTATCAAACCACTGGTAATTATCAAGTTCAAACATATCGTATGTTTTAAGATGAGATTCAGCAATTTCAATTATATCAGGGTTTTAACACAAGCTGCCTTAAAATGAAATTGTCACTATTGCAATCAATGGTCCAGTTTCTAACCTCCAAAACCGGCTGTTATCTAAATTCTACCTCTAGGTCCATCACGACGACCGTAATATGTAATTGGCGTCGGTATGAAATATACCTATACAATTAGATGGCACCCTCGTGGCATGGTAGTTTAACAAACAATCATTAAAAATTTTACATAAAATTATAACTACCTTGATGAGAAATGTATGCACGTTTAGGATTAGCGTGACCGTTTAATAACAGACACATACATGCAATACAACGAGCTCTATGGCCTTCGAATCTGTCAGTAACACAATCGCTACTTGAGCGCAAAGAATATTATCTCAATCACATAAATTCAAAAAGTAAAAAAAATATGTATTTTCATATAATAATTACACGACCAGCAAAACAACCGCTGATTATTGACGAGTCTATACCAAGTTGGTATTGGATTGTCATATTTTACGACAATGTATCTCTTTTTCTCTCTTCAAACGAACAGGCGAAGTAAACATCCACAATTATGCTCTTAATTCAGACATATTTATAAATTTATTTATTCTCGTCATATATATAATAACATAGAACATAATACATTTACATGAAATATCATATGTCATTTTATACAACTCATAATATATTTATAGTCTCCGATTCATTACACATGGTAAAGCTACTTGACAACTGCAGCTATTGAAGTGCATATCCGAACATGTTTTACAGTACTTGGTACTTCTTTAGTGCTGCGTGCAGTACTGTTCAATATTGACTTACATAATTTTATTTAATGTATTTTTCAAGATGCTTGTTCAGCCTCTTATTAGCTTATAAAAGTAATAAACATGTATTTAGGGAACCAGGTAGCCAAATGTATTTGTTATATAACGGTACTGAACGCAGCATGGTTAGGTTTAGTTTGCAACAGTCCGTTTTTTGTTTATTTGTAAACGGTGGTAAACATATTATCGACTTTAGGTCATCGGTATAAGTAAGGCAGATATAGACCTGAACTCAATCACACACGTGAACATAATAATGTTATTATACGCTTTATCTTATACCGTTAAACGATGAACAATTATCAGCAAACTTTGAACGACTGCAACAGCAACAATCGTTTGAAAGGGTTTCCTTTGAAGTCAGCCACGATGCTTTGACCAATCAGGTGTAGTGTATGGATGCGTTAATATTGATATTATAATATCTTTATGATGGTTTAACCAATATTTTGCCCAGTTTATTGATCAAATACGCTGCGTCATAACGAGCCAAAACAAAATTGTATCACTCACCAGTGAACAAGCAAAAAGGAAAAAGAAGACTTTGTCCATGGCTACACTCAAATCTTTCCAAGACACTGCGATTTCATTATCAGTACTTTCCGTAGATATGTTTTTCCTTTCATTGCGCGTACGATCTATTTCTTTGAAGCGCTGATAAAAGTTATTAAAATCAGCCTGGTGGTCAGATAAAGCGGTACATCCGGATTTTTCGATCGTTATTCCATCGGAATCCGTATCGTTGTTTGTTAAGTAGGCATTTTTCGATTGTTTTCGATCGAGTATTTTATTAACCATGAAGGGTGGTTCAAAACTTTTGTAAGAATAAGCTGCACAAGGACTCAGATCATCAGCATCAAGTCCTACATATTTGCTGTCGCGTTCTAAATTTTGTCGCCGAATCTGTCGCGTCTTCCCTTGGCAATACAACCGTCTTACGAACGAGGCTAAGAGCGGTGAAATATGTGTTTCATGGTCACGAAAATAAATGTGGATACTGAAAATATTTGCCAACGTTACACACATACTGATTATTAAAATTGACAAGAGATAATAACAAAATATCGAAATGGGGTTTGACGTCTTGGGTAGGTTATCTCCAATCAAGGTCAGGAACACAGCTATGGATAGCAATACTGTTAAACTGTAAGGAATACGCTCGCCGCTTTCTGTTGGAATCGCAAACACTACTATATTTAAGAATGACATAAACATAATAGGCACAATTATATTGACAGTTACAAACTTTGGTATCCGTCTTAAAGTCAATTTAAATATAATCCCCGTACCAATAGTAAAAATATTCGAATCAGTCAAATCCCATGCTCCATTTGGAGTAAAGTATTGTAGCGTTACTTTATCAGCAATTGATTTACATTTTATTTCATTTGGAAAGTACCCCCAGGTAGAAAATGGGAATGAACATTGCTGTGTATCCCAGGGATAGAATGTTACATCCACAGCACAACCAGAAAATAAGACAGAGCCGAGGAACTGGACTGCAGACCCGTTTGGGAAATAACGAACTAGGTGCCAATCTTCTCTTAAACGGTTAAACATTTTAAACGTGTTACTTAAAATTAGATTTGGCGTCCAGAAATCTCCACTTTCCGTAACAAATGAGTCTATACCATTATAGTTGGTTGGATTCCAATTGATGCCTTCGTCTCTCCAGAACATGCTCAACATAACAGTTGCTGCAATTCTTTGATTTACTTCATCCAAATCTTCAATATTTAGCAAATCAAATACCACTGATATGTTCATTGTATCTGACTGGTTTAGTTTTGGCAGTACTGTCTTACTATAGTTAGCAAGTATATCTTTTCTCAATCTATTAACATCGGACATACTAAACCCTTCTGTGTATATGAGACATGCAAGTGTCAGTGTAACTGATAAAAGGAACTGCGCATGATTCTCCATAATAGGTGTTTCCTCTTGTCCTCGACTTATTTATGCAAAATGTCCACCTTTGATGAAATTGCAACCTGCACAAAACATAAATAGAAGCATTACATTCTTGTTAAAGTATGTTTATGTTCATAATAGTTGCGAATACTGAAACAGCGTAATCTAATTTTATTGTTAACAATTATATGTTGCATAGACTATACGAAGAGACACAGTACATATTTTGTAAACTTGAGCTACGTGGCAAAGATTACTAGGTGGAAAAAAGCACTGACTGTACCGAATATGTGTACATGTAAACAGTAAAATTTAAAGTCATGTCCATTAAAAAGCCGGTAAAGCTTTCCCCAAAACCAACGTATTGATGCCAACAACGTACATTTATCTATAAGTTATATACTGAACGGAACAGCTAACCGGCTACCTGACATATTATGTACCTTACATTTTTTTTTCTCAAAGCCATTTCCTTGACACTCGGACTTGAACAATACAAAATTGTTAATGTATGTTAGAGTCGTATGCAAATTTTAATAAAGCTTTTCGTTACTTTGGCAAATATTATGGAAAACACAAAAGTGGCGTTCGCTGTTCCGTTCAGTATGTTTAGTAAATCTTTGCATGCAATTACTTCACCTCAATAAATACACATTCGAAAACAGTACGTTTTGGCCATAGCAAACATGTTTGTGATTTAACAAGTATGCACACTATTATAAACTATAGACGCAAACATGGTTGTAATTGAAAATATTGCGATCTAAAAGTTTGTTGGTTTAAAAAACATTTAGATTATTAAAAGATTGTATAGTTTAATAACGTCTGATTGTATATTATGCACAACTTTATATCAATACAATATAAAACAATGTACATAAAAAAACACAAAGAAGAATTGATTACTGGACTGCTGTCACGTTATCTAAAAAGAGTTTGAAATGGACATGTCACTGAAGTGTCATTTTAGCTCTACTTGTTGAAAGTTCAAAATTGCTTAGGCATTAGCGCGTTGTCCGCCGTTTGTTGTCTGTCGTCTGTCGTCGATTAGCCGCACTTTTTCATAAAACATTAGGCCAGTTAAATTTAAACTTCACGCAGATGTTTCTACTGAATAGTGGACTATACACAAATATTTCTTTTCGTTTAAAAATTCAAAATGCCCGCAGTGACTAAAATTGTAAACAACTTAGAAAATCTTATTCTCATTAACCGCCAAACATGTTGTGAAAATATATATGTAGTAACAATACATTTGTACAAACGAGGTTAAAAAGTCCGAGGACTCAACTAGGGGACATCTCTGATTACAATACAAATTAATACATATTTAAGTGGAACCGAGTTGGCCTATATTCTCAAGGAAGCATTGTTTGATCAAGTCGATTCAGATTCAGAACACGATAGTATGGTGTCAGAGTGGCCTAAATGGGTAAAAATGGGGATTTTCAAAAATCATTTTCTTAAGAATCGGCCAGTCATTTTGTTCATATTTGGTATAAATTATCCCTATTAGTACATGGTAGGGGGTGAACAAATATAAGAATCAGCATATAAATAGGAGCCCTGCGAGGGAACTTAAAATTTTACATATGATACTATGGGAAAACGGAAAATTCTTTTATTTTCGTCAATGTGTGCAAAAATATAATTAATTTGTAATTCTCAAGCACCATCTTGTCATAGAAGGTAAAATTTCGTTCAATAAAAATAATTGACTTTTCATGAGGGCCAGGTTTTCTCAACAACCGGTCAATCGAATTACTTTCTACTGTATATAACTAACCTATAAGAAGGGGTTTGAAGTTTGTACAAATCAAGGGGACGATATTTATAGATTCAATAAAGAGAATTAAATTCCATAAGGGGACTGTATGGTTAAAGTGGAATTTTTTCATAAATATTATTCTCAACAACCTGTCGGTCTAATATGTTCGTATCTGATACAAATTGTTCCTATTTGTAATGGCTTGGGGTTTTGAAGGTTTTGCAAATCAAGTAAAAAGAGAGTATATAGTGACATTGTAAGTTTAATATATAAATACCAAGGGAAAATGGAACGTTCCCATTTTCTTATCCATTCGTTAAATACTAATTTATTGTTTAAAATCTGAAGTCTTGTGGAATCTTAGGTTTGGTTCAATAAGTTGGATGAAATTCATTTCCAAAACGGTTTAAAAAAGGGTTAAAGTGGTGAAATGTCAAAAATAATCCTCTCAATAAATTTTCGGTCAAACTTGTTCATTTGTGATATAATTTATCCTTACATCAGAGAGGGATTGGGAATTCTGCATATCAAAAGGTTTGGATGTAAAGGGGCCCTTTAATTTGATTTTTACTTTTACATAGGAATATTATGAGTATAACGGAAAATTTTCATTTTCTCATCGATGTGTTCAATGAACAATCTAAAGCATTGTCTGTATCAGTTGACGATTGGAATTTTGAAAAATTAAGGGACTGGGATATATAGAGTATCCTGCAAGGGTACTTTTTCGGCGTAGCTATATAATATGGCTTTGACCTATATTTTTGGGTTATCTGGGCACTGAATGGGTGTGGGTTGAAAAGATAATATACTGTGTGCTTATTAACACTGTTATAGAAGACACATATTAAATATCGGATTATATTAGTTTTGGTACCAAAAACTTGAAAGATTAATTTCAATTTCAAAGTTTTTTCAATAATTTATCGTCGCAAGAGAAATCGGTAGTAAACTTTTCAACCCCTTGTGCACCTCGCTGACAACCCGTTGTGCGCCTCGCTTACCCTAACCGAATAGCTTCCTAAGCTTGCCGATGAGTGCCGAGTAATAATAATTGTTTTACATATTAATTTATAGCAAATCTGTAGTCTATAACTATACTTAATATATAACTTAAAACAATATTTCTTTAATATTCAAAAGATGATCAATGTTAAAGAAAATATAACTCAATACGCTGGAAATATTTTATGTTCATTGTTTCGGTTGTACTACGGTCTCACTCCCGTATTCGGAAAATATTTTTTTTTGCACTAATTTGAGCTTACATCGACACCAAACTTGATTCGATCCCGCCCATGCATACAAACTCCGCTTCTTACTTCAATATTATATAACTGTAAATTAGACATTGATTGACAAGAATGCCTAAATTATTTGGTTGTTAAAGCAGTTTTAATTTTATTTCCTTCATATTATTTTACAACTTAATAATTAAACCCGGGTTAATAATTCTCATATTCCAGCCGATGTATGTTTTTATCCCATATGCGTAGGGGCAGTCCCTGGCTTATTCAATTATTGGGAAAGGTGCTGCGTTCTAAAGAGTTTTTTATAATAAAAACTTGCTGTGTCATTCGAGACAATTTATAGTTTTTATTAATGTTTTAATTAAGATAAATATAGGTTGTTTCAAAATACTTTCCCGGTTTCGGGGGTATGTTCTGCTTGTGTAGAAACGTTGATATTCACAAAAAAATGCTGTGTTCCAGTTTAAGTAGGGAATCTTTATTATCAATCCAAGATATTTTAATAATGTTATTAAAAACAATCACAAGACAATAATTAACTATCAGATGTATTTAAAAATGGATCCTCCATCAGAGTTTAAACCCAGTCCTTATAGGCATGTCAAAACGTGGGAAGAGTGTGTGTAGGGGGGCAGCCTAATAAAAATATTTTTACTTTCGATTTTTATTGTGGAAAATTTGATATCTAAATAGTTAGATAGTATATAGTAAGCTTATAATACGAATAAAAAAATAAAACAGAAATAATAAATGTACTAATTTCAAAACGCATTTCTCGCACTCCGATTGGTTTATTTAAATCGATCACACAGTTTTACCATCGTCATGAGATTCGCTTGATGGCAGGGATAATTGTTTTGACAATGTTCTTGCCCAGAGGTTGGCGCGTTATAACTGATAAATATATAGCTTAATTTAAATATTTGCAAATTGATCATGTTGACCATTGTTACAGAAATGTTTCTTAGATATATATCCACATATCTTCAGTCTATTAGTAAATTTAATTCCACACTTAAATTGTAGTGTTACTTTCTGTTTAATTGTGATTTTACATACGGCAAACAACAATCATTACTTCTACGACGATTATCTTTTTTAAAGATATTTCTTGTTTTACAGAGAAATGGTATGGAAATTTGAAGCGCTTTCTTTTTATAGAAATGGTAACGTTTTGTTCTGTAAGGTCGTGGTAGGTTATTTATCGATAATAGGTTAAGATGACGACTCAGCACCGCAAATGTGTTAATATTGTGAAATATCAAAAAGTACTATTGCCACTATAAGCAGCGTCCTTGGACCCTCTTGAGGGTCTTGTTTAAATAAATGTTTAAAGCAATTAATATCAAGATCACCGTAATGAACATCATCGCAGTGTTTTAATATCCCCAGAAATATCAGCATAGAAATAGACAAATAGAAATTTGAAAAAAAAAACGAGAAAGATAAGCCCGTGATATACTACATGAATTAATTGATATGAAGATTTAACATTAAAAATAAAGATTTAAATATAGTCATATAGAAGTGGTGAAATCGAATAGCTTTAAATATAGAGTCACAAAGGAAATTTGAAATCGAATAGCTGTAAATATAGAGTCACAAAGGAGTTTTGAAATCGAAAAGCTTTAAACATAGTCACACAAAAGTTTTGAAATTGAATAGCTTAAAATATTGTCACAAAGAAGTTTTGAAATCGAAAAGCTTTAAATATAGTCATACAGAAGTTTTGAAATCGAATAGCTTATAATATTGTCACAAAGAAGTTTTGAAATCGAATAGCTTATAATATTGTCACAAAGAAGTTTTGAAATCGAATAGCTTATAATATTGTCACAAAGAAGTTTTGAAATCGAATAGCTTACAGAAGTTTTGAAATCGAAAAGGTTTAAACATAGTCACACAGAAGTTTTGAAATCGAATAGCTTTAAATATGGTCACACAGAAGTTTTGACATCGAATAGCTTTAAACATAGTCACACAGATGTTTTGACATCGAATAGCTTTAAATATAGAGTCACAAAGGAGTTTTGAAATCGAAAAGCTTTAAATATAGTCACACAGAAGTTTTGAAATCGAATAGCTTATAATATTGTCACAAAGGAGTTTTGAAATCGAATAGCTTACAGAAGTTTTGAAATCGAAAAGGTTTAAACATAGTCACACAGAAGTTTTGAAATCGAATAGCTTTAAATATGGTCACACAGAAGTTTTGAATTCGAATAGCTTTAAAAATAGTCACACAGATGTTTTGAAATCGAATAGCTTTAAATAAAGTCACAAAGAAGTTTTGAAAACAAATTTTATTCATGTTCACGGATCAAATCAAATATCTTATACTTCTTATATGAAATAGCATGTGTTGTATCATGTAATTTGTTTAATAAACTGTATTGTTTAGTTTTACAGATGATGAGATATTAATACACTTTTAGATATAACGTAAATATTAATCTCCACGTGTTTCAATCTGGAAACTCCTATTAAGGGAATAAGCACATTTGTTTTATAAAACTAGTGGTTTTAAGCAACTTTTCTGAAATATGATCAATATATATTTTATAACAAACATATGTTTCCGTGGATGATTTATATCGTACCGGGAAAACCGATGAAAATGTAATATATTTCACATTTTATGCCACGATAACCACAAATATGCGAAATAAGATGCCTCGTTAACCATTTTCAAAACGTACTTTTCCCAAAATATTATAGTTTTCACAAAAAATAATTTCTAAAAATTAAAATATCAATATGAAAAAGAGTCCCTTAAAAGACAACTTAACTCAATATTTTATCATTGTTATAACTGTTGAATTCGTATATCAAAACTGCTACTTACCATATGTTTTATTTGTTCCAAATTGTTACTCAAGGGTTAAGCATCTTAACCCTTTATCATTTTTCAGAACAAATAATATTTTATCAGTATATATATATATATATATATATATATATATATATATATATATATATATATATATATATATATATATGTGTGTATGCTTGCAGCCGTTTTGATGGTTTATTCTCTCTCTCTCTCTCTATATATATATATGTATATGCTCAGTGTAAGCTGCCCATCCCCCATTACAGATCACATAAACTAATGCATGTTAAACTATCCCCAAGTAAAATAAATAAACTAAACAATGCTGTTTGGCGATATCAATATTCACTTAAAGCATATAACAATGGAAACAAATACAACTTTATATCTGTTTTTTGTTTCACGAAGGGTTCGATCGAGAACAAATACAGGCAATTGGAACTATAAAACAATGTCAACAGTCACACATGCCAACTGTCATTGATGTATTTAAAAATAATGTGCATTTTCTACTGTTCCTATTAAAGTTTGATGTCAGGAATACTTTTGGCAATATGTTATATTTTAAAGAGATAAGTTAAGTAAAATGCACATTTTATAATATTAATGAATATTAAGATCTAACATTCTTGTTTTCTGATCCTGTTATGAAATAGTCTTGCCTTATTTGTAATCTTTAATGTTTAACGTATATCCTACCAATTTACCATTAGTTTATACAATCTGCTGAGAGTGAACTGTGCAATGCAAATGTATCCTCTTTCATTTACGAGCCCATCTTTAATAAAAGCAAGCTTTTGAAAACAGTGTAGAACCAGTTCTGATTGCTCGTAACGAGCAATCAGAACAGGTTATGCACTGTTTTCTGCTGTATCAGAATAAATAGGTAAAATATATCAGTACATGAATTTTTATTTTTTTATTTTTTTTTTTTTTTTTAATTTCAATCACTGAAAAGTTATCCATTTAATCACCCCGTAATAGGTCTGTGAGGGTCGGGGTGGGCCATCCCTCAACAAACCGTACAAATATATATATCAGTCAAATTGTAACATACATTCATATATATATATATACACTGAAAGGAAAAAGAAAGCATACCTTTTGGTTTTTAAAATTATTTCATTATTGACTAAGTTTATTCATGTGATGGAAAAATGAACTGATTTTTTCTTATTGTTTTGCTTTGAAATGAATTAAATGTTTGTTTTTTGATTCAACAGGATGATGAAATATAAATGTACAAAATTTATTTGCAATACATTTATTGTTCCTTGACCTGTCGACGTTTATAGGTATGTATACTTTCTTTTTCTTTGTATTCACCGAATACACATATATACATTAATCTTAAAGGGACACACCAGTCTGAACAAATTATAGACTGTAGCTCGAGCTAAAACAAAAATCAAACAGAAATAAAATATAATTTGACACAGCAGATGATAGTATAAGAAAATTATGTTGTCTAATGACTTCAGGAGATTTTTCTCTCTTAAGTCTATAGTGGTTGACTTGGTGTAAGACCTTACTAAATATTAAATATGTATTTTGGTGTATCCCTTTTTACAGAAAAGATATAGTGGCAATAATTACATAAATTTTATTATATTGGGGTTGTTTTTGTGTGTTTATATTTATTAGAGGTATCTATAACTGGAATGGTTTATACACACAATTTTTTGTGTGTTAATTGATGGTGTTTATTGAAAGCCAGGAGAAGACATTAAAAAAATATCAAAGATACCTTGGTTCATTTTATATTTTTTCTAGTAAAATTTAACTTTATTTGAGAATCAGAAAACACAAAAGAATCACCTATTTCTTAAATTTGATAAAACATGTGTTTTCAGTTATTGGATTGGTTAAATATTAGTGTAATATATTTCTCATTTGCATATATTTCATGAAAAATTAAGCAGATTCACATCCAAACTAAAATATTATGTCAATTATATAATATACAATATAGCAACGTTTGGCCAGCCGTATTCTGAAAAAAAAAGTTCAACAATCAAGGTTAAAGTTTTGTTTCGAGTATATTTCCAACCATCTTTCAACATATCCCCAAAATAAGAAATCATAGAATCAAATAAATTTCCAACCAATATCAAATTAAATGAATATTTTGAGAATTTCTTTATTGATTCTAAAGTTAATAGTTCAACACAAACATGATAATTGTATTCATTAGTGATTTATTACATCAACGTATCTGCGCTCTTTTTAATATATTCTCAAAATTGTAGAAACTATTAAAAAGCGTTATTATTCATAACTCTTTGCTAGTTCGTTAACTTTAAGTACCACGAGACGGTAATATTTCGTCATTTGTAATACCTTTTTATAAACAAATAAACACAGAACTTTTAAGTGTCTAAGATTTTGAATATTTTCAATTAGATACAACATCGGATTTACGTGAAACACTTTGCTATTAGAAAAAGTAACAATCATATGAAAAGTGCAAATTTAAACATTCTAGAAGTTTAAACGACTTCGAGCAATATAATAAAAAAGTGTTGGTTTTCTTTCATAACGTATTTGTTGGACATTGTTTGCATTTGACAGATTGTTTTTATTATTTTCAAAAGTGTTCTTTACGCATTCCCAAAGAACAATAATATAATTATACACATATATTCGGTTTTATTTTTTTAAAGTTTTGAATATTAATTTACCAATGTCACACTCTGGTATTTTTAAACCAAAGTTCTTATAGTTGATATAAATTGTAAATACAATATCAAAATTCTAAATGTATAATGAATGGCAATTTAGATTGTGGCGGATTATAATTTGCATATTATTATATAAAGTCCGCCTCATCAATTAAGTAAGTCACTTCACAAGCCCATCCACTAAATTAATTTTTCTATTGAATTTATAACATATTAACTAATACCAAATCACTTTCTCTTAATATGCCATTGCGACAAAAAAAAGCCATATCAGTAACAACATTCTGCATAATAATTAAGGAGAAACCTTGTACAGTGCAATATCACATAAACATCCATAACAACTATTTAAAAAAAATTTGGTTTGTCATATTGTGTATTGCGTTACATATTTGTTTCTGTTTGTACTACATGTATGTACATCAGCATATATTTACAATAACATTATATATCTCTATGTATACTTATTAATAATTTCTTAATTTTGCTAGTCAGGTGAATTTCAATTAACGGTTCAAAGACACATCTTTTTACCATGTTCTGGTATATTCTTGCATAAGTAACATTATTCTCTCTAACTATAGAATTGACAGTTAATACAAATAACAGGAATGTTTTCAGTCTTTAAATTTCTCCATCTGACGCTAATGGCTATTGCAATGATTATAATAGCTGTTCTCTGCCATGGCAGTTGATTTCACGAATCCCTACTGACCCATATATTAGCTAACACTGATAGTACTTTTGCAGATGTTTCAGTTATTTGCACAATACCAAACACATAGATTAGCTAGCAGGTATACAAACAGTAAACTTTTCAATTGTCAGAAGATTAGGTTCAGGCACTTATTGTACTAGGATTGAGTGCGAATCTGGGTAAACATCTACCTTATATGTTAAATAAAAGAATGGTAAGTAAATGTTATTATTTCTTGATAAAATGTAGTGAAACTAACTTATAGATTAAAAAATAATGACAGATACTAATCCTCCTGAATTGGTAATGTACACTCAAACACAGAGTAAAGTGAATATATTTTAATCACGAAAGAAAAATAGAATTAACAGTCAATTGAAGAACCATATGAAAATGTGTTTTTTAGTAAAGAAAGTGAGTTTCGAGTAAGGCAAATGAATTTCGAGTAAGAAAAGTGAGTTTTGGGTAAGGATATAAAATGAATAACAAAAAATGATATTTAACACCATATTTTTACAATTTAACAACATATAGTTGGAACAAGAAAAAAGAGTTATACAATATGATGACATGACATTGTGAAATGTAGATAGCGCATTGAAAACAAACTTAAAATTAGCAAATTAGACCAAATCTCATCAAAGTTTAAAAAATGCCAGCTATTTTATTGACTTAAAATCTAATTCTAAAAATGGAACTTTTCAGAAATGTTTTTTAAAACAATGTCATGATATATATAATAGATATAAAAGAATATATCACGGATAAACCTGTTTAGGGGCAGCAATGTAAAATAAAAGCAATAACACTGCTAAATTAAACTTGGTTGTTTTAACATTTATATTATTGAGTCACGACCAAATCAAGGTCATTAAATTCTAACTCTTATTTTGAGAAGCCAGGCCCGATTAGCTCAGTCGGTTACGCATCTGACTATCAATCCAGGGGTCGTGGGTTCGAATCCCCCGCCCGGCAACAGTCTCCGTGATGATTGACATACGACATTGTGTCTCATTATCATTCGTCTCTCACCACTGATTCAAGTGGGAAAGTTATCAGTTACTTGCGGAGATGGGATGTGCTCGAGTACTGGTTAATCCCAGGAAACAGTGGTTAGGTTAACTGATCGTCTGTTAGCCCTCGATGGTATAAAAATGACGCTAAATATTCAATTAATCAATTATTTTGAGAAAAGCTAGGGCTTTATCTTTGTTGGTATGTCGTATGTAACATAAGGAAATACAACTGAATTTAAGAAGAAAAAAAAATACTGTTCAGGGACTAATCATATATTGACTGCAATATTTTCACCTGCATCCCTTTTCTTACAAAATACATAAGATTACTTTTCAAGTAAATATCATTATTTGTTGCAGTGTCTTATTAAAGTGAAAACAGCCAAGCTCCACAATCCAAAATATGAAACTTGGATAACGGAGTTTGTGAAAGTGATGAACATAACATATTATAATATTATATAATAGATATAACATGTCACTCGCCCTTCTTTTCTTGTTACTACCTGAAGTTGAATGGATGTGTTTGTCATAATAGTAAATATAATCAAGCACTACTAATATAAACCTTGGTAAATATAATGCTTACAAGAAACTATCTCTAGTAGATTATTAGCAAAGTTTGTAATAAAAGTGAAAATAAACAACAATATGAAACTTGGGATTATAGAGTGGTAAAAAATAATATCTTTATTATTTACACTCGCCACTCTTTTCTATAATAATATTGTGTAACTATCTCAAGAAGACTATTTTGTTTGTTGAAGCATAGTTTGTCATTATAATGGAAATAGCCAAGCTATACTTTTGAAAATATATGGATGAAAATAAACTGGCTATAGAATCCCCCACCCCCTCTGTTTTTATTTTCATTAAACTGGTTTGATCGTCTAGTGTCATCATAGCATTATCTATCTACATTATAATACTGTATTCATAATTAAACAAAAATCTGTGGGGTAGTATATTGTGGTAGGGAGAGGTGTGTGAAAAGATACCAAAGATGAAATTGGTTAAATTATTTGATTTAATACAAAACAAACTTTAAACAAGTGACCTATTGGCCTCAACGGTCACCTGATAATCTTTAATGGCATAAAGCTATATGAATCTATGATCCGCCCTAAGACCTCATAGGGATGGAGACCATGAAATTCACATAGATATCAATCGTCATGTCAGCAATAACAAATCACACCAAAAAACATTCACATAAGTCCATTCAGTCATAAGAAATATCGTTGTTTTTTTTTTTCATTTCTCTTATATAGATTTAGTAAAGTATGCCCACCCCAAGGGTCAAGCTAAAATAAGGCAGAGTATTTCTTTTAACACAGAAAAAAAATCTAGAAAAAAATACAAGAGCTGTTGGACGGACAGCACGGTCGATACTGTTCTAAAACAACAGCTTTTTCAGGAAATAAGTACAAAATGTAAGGCAATTAATATAAAACTCAGGGGTGGTAAAATTAAGCTATAATTATTATATAATGCAACAAAGTGAACGGATAGCTCACATTGCCTTAACATTATTTAATTGAGCATTTAGTTACATATGTCTTTCAAACCTTAAAATTGCTTTATTGATTTATTAACCATTACAGTAAAATGATATATGTGCGAATACTTAAAGGCACACTATGTACATATAATTACGCTTAATACTACAATTGCATGACTAGAATAATATATAAGAACAATATAAGTTGGTCAAGCATATCAGGAAATACTTTATATATATTCACACACACATACACACATTCACTTCAGGAAAACAATACAGGTCAAAATTCAAAGTGGTTTGTTAAATTTATATAAGACAGTGGCAGTATGTTACTATTTACATGATTTTGAACACACATGTACAGAAAACAAATTGAATTATACAATTTTCATCCATCTGATTAGATTGCTTTGGTATCATGGTATGCTATTACAAAAGTTTTACCTTGATATTTTCTTGAAGATTATTCCATTTTATTGGATCAGATATATATATACTTTGTTTAAATAATTCTTTGTTCGGTTTAGCTAGTTTGATGTTGTTTGAAGAATTTGACCGTGTTACTGGTGTATTTTTATTTGCTCGTCTGAAGTAAAACATTTCATTGATTTCGGCTTGGGTTATTGGACTTTGCTATTTTGTACATAAATTTTGTTTTCCGGAAATAAATCCTATCAAAAACTGTTAGGTTTTTTTAACTCCTGCAAGCTTTCTAGTGTGTTTTAATCATTGTTATTTAAGATGATTTTGCAAGCACGTTTTTGGAGTCTTAAAATTCTATCTAGGTTCATTTGACAGGTGCCAACCTATACAACATTACAGTAATCTACATGAAGTTGAATATAAGCTTTATAAAACTGAACTCTATGGTCAAATCTAAGATATTGTTTAATTCTTGACAGAAGCCAAACGTTTCATGGATTTATTTTACATATATGATCTACATGATTTTTCCAAGTTATGTTGTCATCAATAAATATGCCAATTACTTTATCTTTAGATATTATGCTGAGATTTTCACTATTAAGATCCAAATTTATGTCTTTGATATCTAAACAAGTACGTTTTTGATGTGTAATTTAAAATATAGTGTAAGCCATAGATGATCTTCTGTTTCAAGAGTATTTTATCAATGTTTTACATATGTGATATAAGCACTACCTTCAAAATTTTATCATATGGTAAAAAACCATTTCCTGTAAATAGATCTATAGTTTTGTATCAACACATACAGTTTATTAATGCTAGATATCCTTCAACATTCTTATTTGTTCAGTTATTTACCTCTACAATATATACACTATATATATAAACTTCACGGGGCAATATATCGGTACCAGTTCATGAGAATGGATCAAAATAGTTGAACTAATCTCTACCAACTATATTCATCTAATGTCCTTGATAAAGGCAAGTTATAAGGGAATCTATCACAGTATACCACATTCACCTTATGTTCTTGAGCAATTCAAGTTATAAGGGAATCTATCACATTCACCTAATGTCCTTGATCTAGGAAAGTTATAAGGGAATCTATCACATTCTACCACATTCACCTTATGTTCTTGAGCTAGGCAAGTTATTCTACACCATTTACCTCATGTCCTTGAGCAAGGCGAGTTCTATGGGAATATACCACATTCTACCATATTCATCTAATGTCCTTGATTAAGGCAAGTTATAAGAGAATCTATCACATTCTACCACATTCACCTAATGTCCTTGATCAATTCAAGTTATAAGGGAATCTATCACATTCACCTAATGTCATTGATCTAGGAAAGTTATAAGGGAATCTATCACATTCTACCGCATTCACCTTATGTTCTTGAGCTAGACAAGTTATAAAGGAATCTACCACATTCTACCACATTTACCTAATGTCCTTAAGAAAGGCAAATTATATGGGAATCTACCACATTCTACCACATTCATCTAATGTCCTTGATCAAGGCAAGTTATAAGGGAATCTATCACATTCTACCACATTCACCTAATGTCCTTAATCAAGGCAAGTTATAAGGGAATCTATCACATTCTACCCCATCCATCTAATGTCCTTGATCAAGGCAAGTTATAAGGGAATCTATCACATACTACCACATTTACCTAATGTCCTTAATCAAGGCAAGTTATAAGGGAATCTTCCACATTCTACCTCATTTATCTAATGTCCTTGATCAAGGCAAGTTTTAAGGGAATCTATCACATTCTACTACATTCACCTAATGTCCTTGATCAAGGCAAATTATAAGGGAATCTATCACATTCTATCCCATTAATCTAATGTATTTGAGCAAGACACGTAATAAGGGAATTTACCACATTCTACCACATTCATCTAATGTCCATGATCAAGGCAAGTTATCAGGGAATTTATCACATTTTAACCCATTCACCTAATGTCCTTGATCAAGGCAAGTTATAAGTGAATCTACCACATTCTACACCATTTATCTAATGTCCTTGATCAAGTCAAGTTTTTAGGAAATCTATCACATTCTACCACATTCACCTAATGTCCTTGATCAAGCAAATTATTAGGGAATATATCACATTCTACCACATTCACGTAATATACTTGAGCAGGACGAGCTATAAGGGAATGTACCACATTCTATCCCATTTATATAATGTCCTTGATCAAGACAAGTTTTAAGGGAATCTATCACATTCTACCACATTCATCTTATGTCCTTGATCAAAGCAAATTATAAGGGAATCTATCAAATTATACATCATTCTGCTTATGTCCTTGATCAAGGCAAGTTATAAGTGAATCTACCACATTCATCTAATATCCTTGAGCAATGTAAGTTATAAGGGAATTCATCACATTATACCACATTCACCTTATGTCCTTGTGCAAGGCTAGCTATATGAAAATACACCACATTATACTCCATTCATCTAATGTCTTTGAGCAAGACGAGTTATATGAGAATCAACCACATTCTACCACATTCATCTAATATCCATGATCAAGTCGAGTTATAAGGGAATATATCACATTCTACACCATTCACCTCATGTCTTTGAGCAAGGCGAGTTATATGGGAATATACCATATTCTACCACATTCACCTAATGTCCTTGATTTAGGCAAGTTATAAGGGAATATACCACATTCTACCACATTCACCCAATGTTCTTGAGGTAGGCAAGTTATAAGGCAACATACCACATTCTACACCATTCACCTCATATCTTTGAGCAAGGCGAGTTATATGGGAATCTACCACATTCACCTCATGTCCTTGATTAAGGCAAGTTATAAGGGAATCTACCACATTCTACCACATTCACCCAATGTTCTTGAGTACGGCGAATTATATTGGAATCTACTACGATCTACAACATTCATCTAATTCCCTTTATCAAGGCAAGTTATAAGGGTATCTATCACATTCTACCACATTAACCTCATGTCCTTGAGCTAGACAAGTTATAAGAGAATCTACCACATTCTACCACATTCACCTAATGTCTTTGAGTAAGTCGAATTATATGGGAATCTACAACATTCTACCACATTCATATAATGTCCTTGATCAAGGCAAGTTACAAGGGAATCTATCACATTATTCCTCATTCATCTAATGTCCTTGAGCAGGACGAGTTATAAGGGAATCTATCACATTCTACCACATTCACCTAATATCCTTGAGTAAGTCGAATTATATGGGATTCTACAACATTCTACCACATTCATATAATGTCCTTGATCAAGGCAAGTTACAAGGGAATCTATCACATTCTTCCTCATTCATCTAATGTCCTTGAGCAAGACGAGTTATAAGGGAATCTACCACATTCTACCACATTCGACTAATGTCCTTGATCAAGGAAAGTTATAAGGGAATATATCACATTCTATCACATTCACCTTATGTCCTTGATCAAGGCAAGTTATAAGGGAATTTATCAAATTCTACCACATTCATCTAAAGTACTTGAGCAAGGCCAGTTATAAAGGAATCTATCACATTCTACCACATTTATCTAATGTACTTGAGCTAGGCAAGTTATAAGGGAATCTACCTCATTCTACCACATTCATCTAATGTCCTTGAGCAAGGCAAGTTATAAGGGAATCTATCACATTCTACCACATTCATCTAATGTCTTTGATCAAGACGAGTTATAACGGATTCTACCACATTGTACCTCATTCATCTAATGTCCTTGAGCAGGACGAGTTATAAGAGAATCTACCACATTCTACCACATTCACCTAATGTCCTTGATCAAGGCAAGTTATAAGGGAATATATCACATTTTACCACATTCACCCTATGTCCTTGAGGAAGGTGAGTTATAAGGGAATCTATCAAATTCTACCACATTCATTCACCTTATGCACTTGAGCAGGACGAGTTAAAAGGGAATCTACCACATTCTACCCCATTCATCTAATGTCCTTGATCAAGGCAAGTTATCAGGGAATCTATCACATTCTACCACATTCAACTAATGTCCATGATCCAGGCAAACTATAAGGGAATTTATCACATTCTAGCACATTCACCTGATGTCCATGAGCTAGGCAAGTTATAAGGGAATATATCAAATTCTACCACATTCATCTAATGTACTTGAGCAAGGTCAGTTATAAAGGAATCTATCACATTCTACCACATTTATCTAATGTACTTGATCTAGGCAAGTTTTAAGGGAATCTACCACATTCTACCGCTTTCATCTAATGTCCTTGAGCAAGGCAAGTTATAAGGGATTCTATCACATTATATCACATTCACCTTATGTCCTTGTGCAAGGCCAGTTATATGAAAATACACCACATTATACCACATTCACCGAATATCCTTGAGCAAGACGAGTTATATGGGAATATATCACATTCTAACATATTCACCTAATGTACTTGTGATAGGCAAGTTAGAAGGGAATCTACCACATCATACAACATTCACCTAATGTCCTTGGTCAAGACAAGTTATAAGTGAATATATCACATTATACAACACTCACCTGATGTCCTTGAGTAAGGCGAGTTATATGGGAATACACCACATTCTACACCATTCACCTAATGTACCTGAACAAGACAAGTTAAAATAGAATCTACCACATTCTACTTCATTCTCCCAATGTCCTTAAGCAAGCAAGAATTTGTTTCAAAATCGAATTTAAAAAAAACAACAACTAATGCTAACAAATCAGATACATTTTGACATCAATTGCAATATTGCTTATACAATTTAGAGTGAACTAATCTGTGAGATGGTGTCATACTGTGACTGTGTGTACATGTATCAGCTATTTATGCACGTTTAAAGGCAGTATGTAAAAATAAATGAGTGAAACATCCTAATAAAATATTGATTGATTGATCATTTAGCGTCATTTTATGCCATCGAGGGGTAACCATCAGTTAACCTAACCACTCTTTCCTGGGATTAACAAGTACTCGAGCACATATCATCTCCACAAGTAACTGATAACTTTCCCACTTTAATCAGTGGTAAGAGACGTATGATAATGAGACATAATGTCATATAGCAATCATCACGGAGACTGTTGCTGGGCGGGGGATTTGAACTGACGACCCCTGGATTGATAGTCAGACGCGTAAGCGACTGAGCTAATCGGGCCCGGCTCCTAATAAAATAAATGTACTAATAAAAGTGTAATATTATATTGTAATAATATAAACTGATTTAAATAATGCACTCTAAATGGAGATATTTAATATATTAAATAGTCTGAACTAGATTTAACTGTAATTTAATTCTTAGATGTTCACAGAATGATGGAAAGGTACTTATAGACCAGCATCATACAACCAATATATTAACTGCAAAAATGTTATTTAATACCCGTGTATAATTGTGCAGTGTCACTATTTGCCTGGGAATTCCCTTGTGTTTTTTTTTGGGAATATACCTAAATTTTTAATATAAAGACAGGAAATAATTTTAGACGTTGTTCAGTCGAAATCAGTTTCTAACTGCCCTGCACTCAGATTTACCAGCATATCATGTATCAACAATAGCAACCCTTATCACAGCATGCTGTCAACGCTTTCTCTCCCTGGATACTGTCCAGAACTGACCAACCGACTCCACAGAACATTAGCATCGTACAAAGATAACAAAACCTGATCAACTGGCACCTCTTTAACATACATACAAGTGCCATAGTACAAAAATAACATGTTTTGTCAATATACAAGATCCCCTACGAAATAAACACACACACACATTTTTCTTTCACACTGTTAGAATAATATTATACACTAAAATGAAACACTCAATGTTCATACATAAAATGCAGAAAACAACAAAATTAAATCAAGTGACATATTTTCTTGTTCTAATACAAAGATAATCGTTTTTTTTTTAAACAATGACCAATAATAAAATTGAATACATATTTTTGTCTCATGGTCACATTGACGAACATGAAACATTAATAAAGAAACAATTTGAAATTTATTTGTTTTCGTTACATAAACAAATCTAAACTGTAAAATTGTGTAAAACTTTTTAATCATACGTAATTTGAAAATTGGTACATTACACTTCCTGGTTGGCTGTCTAAGTGCAGGATACATGATTTCTTACATAATGTCGGCTATTACAGATTTTTACTAACATAATTGCAATAAAAAATTTTTTTACAAACGCATCAAACTGGCAAACGGTATGGATATAAACGTAATAAAGAGAGAAACAATCGCAACATTAACATGAAATAGCTATATAGATATATGGATATTTACGTAATAAAGAGAGAGAAAATCTCAATATTAACATAATACAGCTATATATATATATATACTAAGACATACTAGCATTTACGGGGTATCGGTCTATCTTAGACCTTTCTTGTGGGGTCCTTATGGATTGTGAGGTCTATATAGGACCTCGCAAAATAAAGCCCCTTAAAATTAATCATTTATCTTACTAAAGGTGAAATATGTGTAAAGTGCGCAATTAGGTTTTATATCAAAATTGAAATTGAGTTATCTCCCTTACACCATTGCCGCAATCGCCTATGCTCGACAGACCAAGAATGCCATAAACTCGGAAATGTTCCGCATGAATATCAATGTATACGGAATATCTCGGTATTTTTCATTTCCCGCTAACTATTTGTCATTTTGGTCAAGTTTACCATCAAAGGCTTTATTTGGTACATTCAAATATGGAAAAAGATATAAAAGACACATTATAGTTGTCTTTAAACTTTTGTAGTAATATTACAAAAAATCTTTGGCGTATGAGCTTTTGGGATTCAAATGTTAATTCTGCATTAGATTAATTATAAATTTATTCAACGTCGAAAGCTTTCAACAAAAGAGGCATTTGATTTGTTATAAACCTATGGACACCTCATTAATGTTTGTGATTAATGGGGTAATATGAGTATTGGCAGATTGTAAAATTCCATTGTGTATAGACCATAATAATGCTCCTCTGCCTATCGTCATTAATTATTGAAACCTGATTCATTTTTATACTATTATTATGATTCTTTAAAAAGGAATAGTTCTGGTTACAGAAATAGCAAGATAGGGAAAATAATATTGTAATACGAACATTAATATGTATTAAAATGGCATAAAACATATTTAATGGCTGCCTGTTATATCTAGCTACTGCAATCATAAATAACTGAACAAAAACGTTATCACATACCAGCTTGTTGGGTAATGGTACACTGTAACTTCCTGCAACAAAAATGATAACAATTTATGATTACAAGTTCAATGACAGTGCGATTTAATGTGTAAAGCCCTTAAAAACTTTTTATACTGCACACTTTCTGTTTATTTGCTGTTTATCTCTGTCAAATATTGGCCCATTTAATTGCTCATCCCGTGAACCATTAATTGTTTGCTCTTTAGATTAGTGTCATGGCGGATTCGATATATCAGCGAAATATCTCGCAAACCGATCAGGGCTGAATGTGGTCTGTCATTTCTCTTGAATTTATTTAAAGATTTCAAAAACTTACGAAGCAATTGTTTACATTAATTTGATAACTTTGCCTTTTCTTTGTTATAAAATTGACATTTCGCACTTCGTTTGGCTTTAACAAAATAAGTTCTATACTTTAAATTGTAAGTTTTTTCGATAGAGTTATCAGACTTCAATTCGCGATTAAATGTTAGAAATAATATTTTAGCCTCACGAGACGAATTACCAAACGATTGTTCTTTACGCGTCTTAATCTTGGGTTGGGTACTAAATGTCCACCCAAAACACGGGAATGAAATATTATGAACAACATCTGAAATTTTATTGATACACTGGCTAATGTCAACTTCTACATATCTAATGTAATATTTCCCTCAGATTCCCTCATATTAATAATAGAGTTGGCTTTCTTCTTTCCTACCTTAGAGATCGCTAATAGCTCTTCTTCCCCGCAGAAATTATTACGGACTGAATGAATATGGGCCATGTTTATCAAAAATTTGAACACTTAATACAGTCAGTTAATAAAGAATGCAACTTTAATACTGCAACCCTGGCAATATTGTAGAAATATGGTTTACTTTACATACTGTATTATACCCAAGTGTTGAACATTTGTTTATAATAATATAATAGCTAAATTTGTATTCTACTTCCTTGGCAAAATGAAGATATTTTATCTATTATTTTTGTGAAAATAGAATTAGTAATACATCCGAAATGCCAGTTTAAACCCTACAATCGTAGCTAAACCTGGATAAACTAATATTTAAGAAAATTATATTATATGCTACAACCCTGGCAATAATAAAAAACATCTTATACACTTATGTTTACAAGTATGATGGTTCATTCACTTGTCAATCCGGGATAACCAGGCCACATGGTTCTAAACACTGACTGATGAATAATGACTTTAGACAGCCTGGCTCTAAATTCCGGTAAACAAACGTCGGCCACTTGGCTCTGACGTTATATAAATACAACTGACTCAAACTGTAAAACAACAATAACACAAAACACAATTCAATGTTGGTTTTTATCTTGGTTTATACAACCAAAAGGATTTCCTATCTGCTATCTATGTTGAAACCCGTTGTTCATGGGAGAAAACGCCCTGGGACTGCAGATATTGCAAATTTGTAAAACTTCCAGTTTTAATTTTTTTTGTTCGACCACGTTTCGGGTTTTACAAAAGATCCGACTTTGGGGCGTTTTGTAGCGTATAATTTTACTCTTTTATTGTCCGACGTTGTCCAACAATATACATAAGAGTAAAACTAATAGTATGCAACCGGTAAACCTTGGTTTGCGACAGCTGTAGTGTGTTTGTCAAGTTGAAATCGGACCTTAGTCTTGGTATGTTACAAGATGGCGAAATATTTCCAGCTGAGGTTTTCCAACTTTTCTGTAAAATACCCCGCTTTCTAAATTATCCATGTCGCCAATATGTTGAGTTCCACATAGACTTAAGGTTAACTAATCAAGTTGTCCACAATATCTGGCGCCCTGGCCTTGGCTAAGCTAGGATGTTTAAATCGATGTATCACTTTCAAAAGAGCATCTGTCATTGCTGAGTCAACCATGCTGTTGTTGTTGTAGTAAAGCATTATGGGAGCCTGTAACTAGGTTACTAGATACATAACATCTAAAGAATTCATTGCTGATAAAGTTTTATCGCTAAAATAAATACTTTATAATGTATGCAATAGTAATACAAAGGTATGAAGTTGTAGTTTGATATTTGTTCTTTTAATTTATTGCAATACTTTAATACATTTATAGCGTTTAATCACTGTTTTAATGGCGATGGTACTGTGCATTTTTGAATAGTGGAATTTATTGCAAGTTCTCAGAATTTGCTAGAAGACGTTCCCGCAGTTTTTTATGCAGGATTTCCCACATATTTAATTCGGTACGACGTTCACGAAGTCATTTTCCGGGAGTCCTTACTAAACTGTTGTGGGATTCCAGCACTTTTATTGGCCCCGTATTGCCAACAAGATATATATTTAAACATGCAAAAAACGGGATTTCCTAAGGGAAAAGGGATTTCCTAACTTGCGCTATGCGCCTATGTCAGACTGAAATAGATTTCCCGCTTAAAATTGCAATTTATTTAGTGACATATTAAATGAATCATGTGATTTCATTTTGATTTCAATTTGGTCCGTCATGTAGGTTTTACACGTTGTAAAATATGTTTCATCTTAGAAAGGGACTGAATGATGATGTGAAGGTCGTCAAGCAATATTTAAGTGCTGTATATTTTTAAAACAGGGATTTTGTTTCAAGTTTACCAATCCGACTTAAATATTGATTTTGTCATGTTTTGGTGGATTTGATATATCAAACAATTCGTATTATCTAAACTTTTAAGACATTTATACTTTTTTATCTTTACATTAATATAATATTGGTATATCTGTGTTTTGATTGACACAAGATTAAAGAAGTTATTGCAGTAAAACTAAGTTTGATGTAGAGAAGAATTGTTAATCTGAATTAAAATAACCAAACCTTGTCTATTACATTACTCATTGCAACACTGATAAATCTGATTAAATTGTACCCGTGTGTCCATATGTATTTCAACTAAACTTCATAACTGGAATTATGTTTTGAAATATCTTAACAATTCGCAGGTATATGTTGTTTCGACAGCTATCATCAAGATCGCAACAACATTATATAATAAGTTAAGTTATGGACTTTTCAAGTACATTAACATGGAATTGTAAGAATATTAAGACATGCCTTTTGGATAGTCTGCTTTTCATGAACTACATCAGGTACACTTAATTTGTATTACAATTTAATAACTATGCATTGTATATCTTATTTACTGTCAGATAAAAACACTTGACGTATGGGTCGTTCCAAATAATATGACCTTAGTGATCAGTATAATTCTTATGTATTGCTGTGTTGATTTCTTACAATAACTTATTCACTGTTACAACACACGTTGACTTGAATGGATGTAAATCACGGAATTAAGATACGCTATTGTATCTGTTTCTCCGTGGTTTGCTTTAAGAAAAATCACAGGGAACTCCACCATTTGTGAAATGTCTGCATTCATGTTCCAGTTAAGTCATCAAGATATTATACTAAATGTGTTTTACATATTTTAGTAAGATCAATGAATTCTTTCAAGTTTGAGGGCAAAATGACCATATTTGATGGAAAAGCTGAAGATACTATTTTGACAATAAACATATCCACAAGATTTCAACGGTTTTGAATACATTTTGGTCTACTTTTGCCTTGGACAAGTTCTTAGCTATCACTTGACTGTTAATTACTCCTAACTCTAGAATATGACCGACATCATGTGTTTAGGAAGGTCATAAGCCGTACCAGATATTTAGATCTGAGCAAGAAGAACAGAAAACAGTTCATGTGTAATGTCTGCATTCATGTTCCAGTTAAGTCATCAAGATATTATACTAAATGTGTTTTACATATTTTAGTAAGATCAATGAATTCTTTCAAGTTTGAGGGCAAAATGACCATATTTGATGGAAAAGCTGAAGATACTATTTTGACAATAAACATATCCACAAGATTTCAACGGTTTTGAATACATTTTGGTCTACTTTTGCCTTGGACAAGTGCATGGACCATACAATACAAGAGTCTGCAGTGAGGTAACCAGTGACTTTTGCCGTTTAGCCTGACGGATATTTATGCCTAATTCAATATATTTTTGTGTTATTTTCAATACCAATAATTTTAGAGCTACCAAGTCCGGTGTGACTTTAATATAATTTTCTTTTCTTTAGTGCTGTATTTTCTGTTGCTGGTAACACATTGTGTTTATCATCATTTCTCAGAGACAGTTTCAATGATTGATTTGACACACCCATTTTCAATTTGATATTATTTGTTAGGGTTTTAGAGATAAAAGGTTTCGTGATAATGGTGTAGGGGATGTAAGTCTTATTTGGGAACCTGATTTCGCAATTTAATTTATGCTTATGATATATTGATTAATAATCATATTTTGCAATCTCAATACAAATCAAATTCAATGTTAAATATGAGAGGTCCCATTAGATTTCCCAAACATCAGGTAGTGTTTTATTCCACGTATCGTATTGCTACAACCTTATTATACAAATATTTCGAGGACCAGCGCGTTCAATGTGCTAGGACCTTAGTGGTGAAGCTTAACAGTTATTGTGATACACTGCTGTAAAGCCATTGGACAGACCTTATGCCCCATTTATTGTCTTAATAACCTCTAAAAAGTTGATACATACAGCACATCTATTTAATTACATGCAGCTGCATTTTGTACAAAATACCGAAAACAGGCATGTAAGGCCAAGTTCATTCCAAAACGTATATATTAATATACTCATAAATAAGAAAATATACAGTAGATCTTTGTGTGTATGATGACATGATGCAAACATTTTACCTTATATTGATCAATATCCTATAATAAACCTAAAAATCTAATAAAAGAATACGACATATTTTTAACAACTCCCTCTTCAATATTTGATTCAATGAACTTAATGGATGATACACATCATTTCATACACATTCAAAGATATATTTAAAATGAATCAATTCTATTGGTAAAATATATAACAAATACCTTAAATATAAATATTGTTATTATATATATATATATATATATATATATACTTACGAAAACGGCAGTATGTTGATTCCACTATGTAAATAAACCAGCATTATGTCAACGTCCGGAATATGTCAACAATTTCACTGTTGACATATTGTTTGGTGGCAAAATAAACTATGTTCTACACATTAAATATAAAAACCTCTTGAAATGGAGATAGAAGGTACATTAAAGGATTGAATACACGTTTGAAATAAACTTTTAACATAAAAACTTTGTTTTCATTATAATGCGAAAAATAGAGGCGTATATCTGAATGAGAAAAACACGGCTAATATGTCAACGCGCTCTTTGCGTGGGTCGCCTGCTTTTAATGGGGAATATATCTCCCCTAAAATGAAAACAGACATAGATAAGTATATGTTTTAATTACAGTAAAAACATAGCACGGGGTAAGTAAACTGGATTTCTTTTTATTTAATATATATAAATATATACGATTTTAAACTGCAAGAAAATTCACAGTGTGATATGTATATGTTGTTGTTGTTGTTGTAACAACGCCCTCTAGCAGTGAAAGTTAAACCATTATGGAGGCTGACATTGCCATACGGTTCGTGTCGGATATTAAGTTGTCACTTGCTAGTAAGTTATTGTTTATTTTGTACCATTTTTAAGTATCTATCACCCTTCATCACTATATTAATATACTGTCCTTCATTGAGTAGTCGATTTTGCTACATAGAACATAGTATTTTTTAAAAAACGAGAGTTAACCTACATAAACCAGCGTTGTGTAGCCAAATGAAGAAACTTTTATAAGTCATGGTGCCCAGATTATAGCAGCATTAGTTTAAATCAGTGCACTTAAGATTTTGTATTTTTGCCATTGTCATTGCTTGTTATTTTACATTTATTGCGAATTGATTTGTGTATTATATACATGGAATATTTGTTACAAAGTCATTGGATTTCGCGATATAAACAACGGAATAATTGTCAACTTACATTTTTGTTGCTCGTCAAAATCCGCAACCAGACATTTACTTACAAGGGTAAATAATGTATAAACGGGCAGTGTGAATTGGCAAACACTCAAAATGACCACTTTAAAATGTTAAGATGTATATATATAATATATATACAGTATACCTAATACCGCGATATACCTATTACCGTGAATGCCTGTATAAAAACAGTCTGGGAAGACATGCGCAAAGCTCCAACTTCAGTTAGCGTCGGCATTTGTTTGCATTTCGTATCGGCAACTGTTAATACTCAGTATACTTGAGTAACCTTATTACTGTTTATTATTGACGCCATTTTTTACATGGTTGAAAAAGATTTAGACTCATGGTATTAGGTATGACCAGCATATATGTACACTGTACACTAGCACTTCAGTTGGAATATTTTACTGCTGTTGTTGACATCCACTCCAAAGCCAACTTGAATGGCTCTAGACTGGGTGCTTAAACTCTTTTTAACTCTGGCAGACTTTTCCAATGAGAAACTTCTGGGGAAGAAGAAATTCTAGTATATATTGAGGCAGCATTGGAATGGAATGAGCTTCATCATGTGGCTCTGTCTTGTAGTACTCGTCAGTTCTGGCGTTGAGGGGTTAATGATTAAATTCATTAAGACATTAACCGTCTTGTACGATAATAGTGTGACATCGGCATTCATTCTGCATTGGTATTATGGGGTCCAGTTCAGGTTGCTAATCATGGCAGATACACTGTCTGTGAACAGGTTACAGTTATAAAATATGCTGTTAGCATGTAGGAATATAATGGTAAACTACTATGATGTATTTATAAAAACCATACCCAGTGACATAGCAAGAGCTAAATTTACAATTAGCAGATAACAAATGACTCGGTGTTCCTGGGATGGGGTCAGAAATGGAGGAACTGCTTGTTTAGATAAAAATTAAAACCAAAAATGCATTAAATGCTTTTTATTTATCTGCCACATCACAAAAACATCTGCATTTCTGAATGGAAATGGAAATATATTTGGCTTTGTTGTATTTATTAACCACATGCAGGTAAAATGGTTTGTGTTGAACTATGTGCTGCCCCGCTTGAAAATGGGTCTTTTGATACTTTTGTAAAGAGGCTCAGATCATATTCAGTAATGACAAATGTGCAGAATCCTATCTGGTACTATAGGGCAATCTGAATATGAAAGCTACATTTTTGTCTATATATTGATGGCACAGGCCTGCATATATGGAAAGCCAATTGGGTCAAAATTCTTTTCCTTAAATTCTTCAAATGCTCAGTTACAAATGTTAATGTAAAATACATAATTCTTTATTCTTTTCTTAATTCTAAATGATTAGTTCAAAACCTTTAATGCCAAATGACTGATTTTGAATGCTTGATTATCATTTGTATAGCGTTTTGTTGTTAATTTTTAGATGATAAATTCTTCATATATATTTTATGCATATAATATAATTGCTTAATTTTTTATATGTCATGTGTAATTCTTATGCCAGTTACGATTTCTGTCTTGCGAACAAAAATAGATCTCACGATGAATTGTGGGATGCAAGAATCTTAACTAAATTTAATTCGGGTTTCATTATTTTTTGTATTTATAACAGTCTGCCGACGCTGTGGTACAAGAATTATACATTGATTAATATCAGATAGGGGTGGTAATCACGAAGAATTTCATCTCGTGATATATCGTGATACAGTACGAATGTATCATGATATTTCCTTTGTATACAACCACAAACAAAACATTATCATTAACTGAATAGAAGTAGCACTGACCAATCATAAAACAAAATGCGGACCAAGATGTGTGGTTGATCTCGAAGTTGTAAACGTGTAGTTGATTTGCCTAGCCACCTGCACATTTCAGTTCTCTAGCAACTTCCACATGTAACGGTTAAACCCCATTTACTAGTATTTCTTTGTTAATTTTCTTTTGAACCAGACTCAAATGTGTCCAGGCTGCAGCTTTGTCCTTCACGTTTTTACAATTTTGTGTTCTTTGCCGATCTTCAACATGTTTGTTGTTGTTGGTAATGAATCAGCAAAATGTGTAAAAATGAATGTGACACAGTCTAATGGGCATGGGCACTGGTTACAAAATTTGCCCCAAATTGAATATGTAAATTATTCCAAACAGGAAACCATCGTGCACTATGCTATAGCTTCATTTTGAACTCGGAAACTCCATAAAATTATCTAAAAGTAACTGCCAAGATTTATTTTCATTTACTTTTCAACAGTTTACAGAATTCATCAAGTATGTCAGGAGCGCATCATGATATTGGTTCTGTTTCGCGGTATGCGGGTGATACTGGGCACCTTTTATATTCAGAATTAAGAGATTAGAATAAACACCAAGGCATTTTTTGTTTTGCCACTACGAAGAAGAGAAAGCGAGATTAAGGTGTTGCTTTTCCATCAACGGTGGCGGCGTCAAACATTTTATATTTAGCTCCAATGTTAAGTTTTTCGTTTTCACACTATTGCTCAACAAGTACAAGTGCTAGGACACTCATACTTGGTCATAGTTAAAACTAACACCCTGCATCACATTATATACCGCAGATGCTGAGTGGGACCTACATTTCATGGTCCATTGACATTGTTTGGTGCTGAATTTTGCATTTACCTCCAATGTTAAGTTTTCGTTTTTACACTATTTCTCAACAAGTACAAGTGCTAGGACATTCATACTTGGATCATAGTTACGACAAACACCCTGCATCACATTATATACTGCAGATGAATTTTGCATATACCTCCAACTTTAAGTTTTAGTTTTTACACTTTTCTCATTTAGTCAATAAGTACTAGTGCTAGGACATTCATACTTGGATATTAGTTACAACTAACACCCTGCATTTTTGGGGTGGCATATAGTAATCACAGTGCCGTCAGTCCGTCCATCCGGTAATTTGTGTCTGGCATGTAAGTTTGTCACGCATAGATGGATTTTGTTGATACTTGCTACAAATGATCAACATAGTATAACGACATGTCGCGAGTAAGACCCACAACTGTACCTCAAAGGTCAAAGTCACAATTTGAGTTTGTTTGACAACACTTTGAGTTTGTTAGAGATTTCGTGTCCGGCCTGTAACTTTGTCATGCATAGATGGATTTTGTTGATACTTGCTACAAATGATCAACAAAACATGACGACGTGTCACAAGTAAGACCCACACCCTTACCTCAAAGGTCAAGGTCGCAATTTGAGTTTGTTTGACAACACTTTGAGTTTGTGTGAGATTTTGTTTCCGGCCTGTAACTTTGTCATGCATAGATGTATTTTGTTGATACTTGCTACAAATGATTAACATAACATGACGACGTGTCACGAGTAAGACCCAAACCCGTACCTCAAAGGTCAAAGTCACAATTTGAGTTTGTTTGACAACACTTTGAGTTTGTGTGAGATTTCGTGTCCAGCCTGTAACTTTGTCATGCATAGATGGATTTTGTTGATACTTGCTACAAATGATCAACATAACATGACGACGTGTCGCAAGTTAGACCCATACCCGTACCTCAAAGGTCAAAGTCACAATTTGAGTTTGTTTGACAACACTTTGAGTTTATGTGAGATTTCGTTTCTGGCCTGTAACTTTGTCATGCATAGATGAATTTTAATAATACTTGCTACAAATGATCAACATAACATCATGACTATGTTGCTAGTAAGACCATAGTTGCACGTTACACCTAGAATCCCACTTCAAAGGTCAAGGTCACAATTTAACTTTGGTTGATGACACTTTCAGTCTGATTGAGATTTCGTGTCCAGTCTGAAACTTTGTCACCTAAGGATAAATTTCAAAAACACATGGCTCATTTCATCAGCATGACATTACAAAGTGTCACGTATAAGACCCACATGCGTACCTCAAAGGTCAAGGTCTCACTTTGAGTTTGTTTGACAACACTTTCAGTCTGTGTGAGATTTCTTGTCCGATTTATAACTTTATCATCTATGGATATATTTTAAAAACACTAAGCTCAGTTGATAAACATGACATAATTAAGTGTCACATGTAAGATGCAGAACTTTTCCTCAAAGGTCAAGGTCACACTTTCAATGTTTGATATTGTGTGTCTAGTCTGTGACTTTGTCTTTAACTTTGCTCAATTTATCAAGATGACATGACGACGTGTCATAAGTAAAACCTAGACACGGTCACACTTTGAGTATGTATGACAACACTTTGAATCTATTTAAGATTTCAAGTCTGTCCTTAAACTTTATCATACATGGATGGATTTCAAAAACACTTGGCTTAATTTATCAATTGATCAACAATTGATCTGTAACTTTTACATTTAGGGATTTTAAAATAGCTTGACACAAGTGATCAGCATGTCATGATAATGTTTCACCTGCATTTAACTGTTGAAATACCCAGACCATTACATCAGATGTCAAGTTCAAGGTTACACAAAGGTCAAGGTCATGGTTTAATGTAAAAAAAAAATTGAAATTGCATGTTTAGTCTGAAACATTAGTCCATTACTCTTGATATTCATGGATACACCGCTTCCTATTATATCATATATTTTTATCTTTCACTGACCATTTGGGGGGCATGTGACACTTAACAGTGACATTTCTTGTTTAATTCTTTTAAAAAAAATTTTTTATATGTTTTACTTAGAAATACTGGTTAAAGTTTGTTTTCATGCCCCCCAAAAATTTTTTTGGGTGGCATATAGTATTCGCAGCGTCCGTCCGTCTGTCCATCCGGGTGGACAAACGGGTATTTAAGTGTCTAGGGTTTAGGGTTAGTAATTTTTATTGACAGTTGAAAAGCTGTTGAAAAAGCATTACGTGGCTGTTCTAGACACTTAAAAAACAGCTCTTAGGTGGCTTTTTTTCTCTTACGTGGCTAAAATTTAGCCACACAAGTAATAAGATTGACGCAAAGAAGCCACTTAAATACCCATTTGTGAGAACGTCCGTCCTTCCGTCTGGTATTTCGTTTCCAGCCTGTAACTTTGTCATGCATAGATGGATTTGTTGATACTTGCAACAAATGATCAACAGAACCTGACAACGTGTCGTGAGTAAGACCAACACCTGTACCTCAAAGGTCAAGGTCACAATTTCAGTTTGTTTCACAACACTTTCAGTTTATATGAGATTTCGTTTCTGGCCTGTAACTTTGTCATGCGTAGATGAATTTTAATGATACTTGCTACAAATGATCAACATAACATCATGACATGTTGGGGGACATGTGACACTTAACAGTGACATTTCTTGTTTTAAATATGTTTTACTTAGAAATACTGGTTAAAGTTTTGTGTGCGACTACCATCACGTTCATATCTCAAAAATGGTTGAAACTTCACACAAAACTTCCTGCAATATTTCTTAGTCATAAAACCCACTATGTTAACCAAGTTAGACAACTCTTGCATGAATATAATGCAAATTCTTGTGTCATATTTTTGCAAATCGTGGCTGTTCCTAAATTCATCAAATCAAATAAGTGACTATTGTAAATAACCACTCTTTAATATATTATGGAAGTTGTAATGTCATTTCTCTGTTACCACTGGATTCAAACAATAATTTTTTAGCTTTACAGATATATGCAGCCATTTTTGTCATTGTATTATTTTTTTTCTCTCCCATGTGTATTAACGGTCAAAGCGGACACGGCAAGATATATCATTCCGTAGAATTCTTGTTATTTAAAATTTTTGGCATGATAAATTCATTTATAACTAAGAAATTAAGAATAATGGTATGCAAATGATAATCAAATATTTAGGATCAGGCATTTGGCATGGATGATTTTGAACTAGTCATTTAGAATTAAGGAATAAGAATAAAGAATCAAACATTAAGCATATTCAGTTGAACATTTAGAATTAAGTACTTGACATGAGGAGTTTTGACCCTGTTGGCATAAAAAAAATCATAATGTATATGGCTTGTACATATTTAGCTCTACTGGCTAAAAGCCAGAAGTGCTTATGCGATGGCGCGTTGTCCGACGTCCGTCGTCTGTTTGCAGCATTTTCTTTGAATCCACTCGGCCATTTGAACTGAAACTTCACATAGATGTTTCTATTGTGAAGGAGACTAAACAGAAGAATTTTTTTTTTCAATCTGAAATTCAAGATGGCCGCTATTACTAAAAATAGTCCAAAACTTAAAAAATATTCTTCTCATGAACGGCCCAACAGATTTTCAAAATGTTGATGTAGTAATGATGACCAACTATAGTTTTGATAGATTTGTTCAAATGGTGTCCTTAGGGTTAAATATGACCACGCCCCGAGGGTTCAATTAAGGGACACATGTCAATATAATACATTTTTTTTTTTAAATGGAAATGATTTTGCCTATATATTCACAAAAGCATTGTTAGGTGAAGGAGGTTCAGACTTATAAAATGACTGGGTTTCTATGCCTAAAAGGGTCTATAGGGGTCAGGAGGGGCCCCAAAAGGGTACAAATTGGGAATGACTAAAATTGTTTCTTAAGAACCGTTATGTCAGATTTGTAGGGGCCCTGTAAGTAGAATTTTACATAGGGATACTATTGTGTTATTGTCAGTCACTTCAGTTATTAAATATTGTATTCTATTTTGTTTGATAATGTAAAATTTAAACCCAAAATAACACTGATGTGTAAGGCACACTGTAAGTGCAAGCATTTAGATTAAGGTTGAAGATACTTATTAGTTTGAACTTTTGATAGATGACACTGTCAAAGATTCGCATATAGCAGGCTAAAAATAGAATTGTTAACATATTTTATGGGCATTTAGCAACATCTATGCAGGAAGTATACTGATAAATCATGACCATTAGCGGGAGTAATTCTCAAGATACAAGCTTTAAAAAGAGATGAGTTTTTACTTCTGGGGGGCAGTTTACTTTGGAAAGTGAGGTGTCATGTAGTAATTAAGTCAGTTAACATTAGGGAGACCAGCTGTTAAGATGGGTTTTTGATGGTTGGGTTTGTAGAAATGCAAGTTCAGGTGTATGTTGATTAAGGTAATAGTTGGTGTTTAAGTAGGAACTGAAACTAAAATGGGAGCATACTTTGAACTGTATTTTGAACTATATTTTAGAAACTGAAATAGACTCAGCAACTACAATAGATGATGAACCTAGATTAGGGTCTACAAACTGATGTCATCATCCCAGATTTCTCTATTGCTTGTGGTGTTATAGTGGTTAGCATGCTTGCTCCAAGACTCAGAGGTTCCCAGTTTGTTCCAAGTGGGTTTTTGTCAGAGGGGTTTGAAACTCACTCTAACAATATGCACTCCCACAGTGCCTATTCGAAAAGGTACTGTGCAAGCATGAGTTCTGCAGATGAGATTTAAAGTTGGAAGCACCATACCCAGTGCACATAATAGATCTCACTGAACTCCTAAGCTAATCATTGATTCACATGCCCGTAAAAAAAATGTGCACTTTGTGCATGCAGATAATCCTCACAAGAGGATGTTGCAGTATCAGTAGATAGATGTTTCACACCAGGAGTTACTGTGCAAGCCGGTTGCATATTTAATCAAAGGTAGGCTTCATAGATATTTAATACAGACATTTCTCAGCAACGAACATATATGACAGACTGTGGTAGAGGAAGTCAAGCACTCCAGAGATGTACTATTTGACCCTGGAGTACATCATGTCCTGTACTTTTGTTTGCCATGTGATTAACATACCAGAAGCCGGGAAATTGACAATACGTCACTTTACTAGCGACTGCCTACTACCAGGTATCTTTAACATCAAGGACCACTTACTACAGGACCAAAAGAACCTGGAGGACTGGCTTACATTATGGGAAATGAACCTCAATGCCAAGAAATCCTACATACTATGAGTGAAGCCAAGGATGTCCCATCTCTACCAGCTCAACAATTTAACACCAATGTCATGGCAGTCTTGGCACCAACCCATACCTCAGAATCACCATATGATCAGAGTTGGAATGGGGCACCCACATAGGCAATATGATTATGTAAACATTGACAACTCCACACTAGTATTAACTTGTACCAATCTACATCACTGCCCCACTTGTACCGCCAGTAAACATACATCTCGCTTGTCAGGTTAGGACCTAGGTCAACATTGGGATCTATTCCTCAAATCCGATATAGACAAGCTTGAGTGGATATAAAGAAAGACCAACCATTTCTTCACTAGGGTCTGTAGGGACTACCGGTACAGGACGAAGACTCTCCCCATCCCAACCCAATGATAAAAAGCCAGCAATTGTTAATTTGATGTAATGATACAGATACAGATAAAGGATAAATTATTGATACCTTTGACAGTAACATATTAACCGTGATTGGAGCAAGTCACTGGCTTAGATAACAAATATCAAGCAATAAAAATCCTCTTTGTTTTGTATCTCTTCAAGCCTTAGATTCATCGTCTCTTAGTATTCAAAGATATGAAAAGGGACATTTTTTTGTAAAGGAAGCTGCATATATTTATATCCAGTCTATTACAAGAGGGCTGTCCCTAATTTTGTGAGTATAGATGGTTGAGTTTCCAAAGTAAAAATGGTTTGAAGGGGCAAACCGGAGACATCTGTGATGAATTTTCAATGTCTTCAATGAAAATAGATTGCATTATTATTTTTTGAGACCCAACAATGTCATCTGTTGTGCCAAATTAAACAAAATTATGTTTTAATGGTATCCTCAGCCCATAGTAGCCAGTGGTCAGAACAAGAGTTACCAGTTAAATCTCCAGCCCTTAAGTACAACCCTGTACATTGCCATTCATGAAAGGATTTTGAGATCAATAATAAATATTATCATCATCACATCAAGTCGAAATACCTAGCTTTGTAGCATTAGGTAAAAACTATATATTTGTTACACTTATTGTATCGAACAATAAGAAATACAGCTTTTCAGCCACTTACTAAAACATACCTTGAGTGTCTGCCATTTGTACACATACTTGGGTATTCTAATTTCAGATTTGTCTATCTGCTAGTATATTATTTTCAGAAATTGATTGTAAAGAACATTTATTAAAATTGCAGCCACTCAGACATAAGCAGTCAAACCTGTGTAAGCAATCACTTTTATTAAGCAGCCACCTGTTTTAAGCATCTATATTAATTTTTGTATTTCTATGCTTTCAAGGTAAATTAACCTGTATTAAGCATCAATCTGTCTAAAAAGGCCACTTTTGCTTCTTCCTGGCCGCTTAAATCAGGTTTTAATGTAATAAATTTCAATTGAATTATTTATGAATAAAAGTCATATATATACTAGCATTATGATCCGCATAAAAGAAAACCCAGTACTATATTATTGTGAAATGTGTGCATCAGTCAGCAGTAGTTTTGATACCAATGCATGCAAGTGGTCTAGTGTAAATTTAAAAATTGTCTATGTTCCTCAATAAAGATAATAGACAGTGGAAACAGTAAAATGGCATGCTGGTTAGAAAATTGCTTTGCGGAAAAGTGAAATATGTCGCAATAATTAGTGATGCCTTTAAATTTAAATGCTTGTGAGATAGGATGAATGCAAGCACTTCTGTAATGGGCAAATAAACACCAACACATTATCAAGCACTGTGTAAGGCACTCATTGAAATATATTTCACTAGTAAAACTTTAATTAATCAATTTAAATCATCATATTTAGTATGTTTCATTTTGGGCATTCAAATGAGAAAAGATATGCAAAGAAAAATAATGATTTAGAGGAAAGTAAGCTTTTGCAATATTTTGTTAAAGAGTTCAAATGCTTGGAGAATACCATTTCTGATAGTCAAGTGCTGAAGTTTCCCTGTGCTTAAATGGCCTGTAGAGAAGCCTGGCTAAATGATCATAATTCATCCAATAATTCAAAAGCCTTCTATATTAGGTGTCCAAAGGCGTCTGTATTAGAGGTGTCAAAAGGCGTCTATATGAAACTTGGTCACAAATAAAACTATTATAAGGATGTCGACAATTTTTGTCTTTGTCTCATTCTGCAGTTACGATTCTTATGGCTGTTTTACCTTATTAAAAAAAGAGGCCAACAGTCGGCTAAAAACTTATTGGAGCAAAAAATATCCCAAAATAAAAAAGTGATTCCATTACATTTAGGGGATATAAATTTAAGTACTACAGTTTGCTGTAATATTGGATAATTAATGGTAAGAACAATGTCGTGATCTTATAAGTGTTACTCTTTATTTTCCAGTTTGCTTGAAGCTTTTAAAATATTTTCCCTGTTTTCTCTTTAGACATGTTTTTTTCTTAATGTAGAAAGGCCTGAATGCTTGGACTTTTTCCCAATTTCCAGGAAAAAAGTTCAGGTAGAGTTTTACATAAAAGAAATAACCATATCCATAATACAAGCAGTAACAATAATATCAATGTTAACTTAGTACAACACACATTACATTTTAAAGCCCCAACATCTGATCAGACTATCGGATGTAAATTAGTTACTCTGCAGGGCATGTTTTATCAACAAGGAGTGTATAATATGGTCTAACAATAGAACAGTTGTAATAGCAGACAGCAAAATGCAGAAGGTTTACATTGTAACTGATACAGGAATGTTGACTGGGGTCAATATCACATCCCACGTTAGCATTAGGGGCTTCAGGATCTTTGGTTAATCATTATCAGGTATTTACTGTTTTATCAATGTTATTAAGTGATTAGATAATGTTGCTGATTGATATCAAAGTAATAATGTATATGAACATATGTGTCTATTTATTTTAAAAACACACACAATTCAAGCATTATAATCAGTCTAACAGAATGCCCCAAATCCCATATATTCAAGTTGGTTTAGCCCATTATGAATCATTCAGTACATTTTGGAGGCAAATTAAAAATACATAGATATAAATATTAAGAATGTTACATTTTATGTGCTGATATTTTTGTCACTTTTAGTGACGGAAAATCAGAACTTGCAATTATATTCACACTTGGATATCATTGGAAGGCGAGTAAAGCTCTGACTTCCTTAGCTGTCGTGTAGCTCTAGCAATCTGTTATAAAGGTAATGTATGGCAGGAACCGCCATATTCATCTGACCGATAAAGTAGTTCACAAGTTTCAAAACGCATTTGCCGTAGAAGAGGACGTATTATACACCAAAAGATACAAAGTTTTTTTATTTATTGCAGATTTTTTTTTTTTTTATATAAATTCAAAGATACGATTGGTGAAACATACAATTTCCATTTATTCTATATAGGTATATTCTCTGACAATCAGGAACATTTTGTGCTGAATGCGTTTCGTTTTCCATAAATCATTACTATTGAACTGGATTAAAATTGACTGGAGTTGTAGCACAAAATATATGATTGCCAGACTGAAGATGATTCATGGAAAAACAAAATCTGGAGTTGAAGTTAAAATATAATATATATATATCTGGAACTGAATCATTGAAATTCTTGCTTGAGGAGCTGGACAAGTTAAGAGTTCAGATGACTCATTTGATCAATACTCTATCGAAAAGTCAAATGTCAGAATATGAAGGTTTGTTTGTCAAGCTTTTATATAGGTTGTTCATGTTGATGACTTTTATGTGAAGATGTGGAAAGGATTCCTGGACGACCACGTTACCAGTTTACAAAATTCCCTGTAAATGGCAATGTTCACCAGGGTCATCGAATATTTAGTAAATTTTCACAGGGAAGACAGTGTGTACCATGTTGTTCAGCATTTTTTGCAAATACAATATTAAAACCGTTTGATAGGTACTGTTGGAAAAGTATTGATATGGACTCTGTATTGTATGCAGGAGATTATTTATACAGATACACAAAAGAAATATCAAACACACCACATTCTTTTCTAAATCCCAATGAATTGCCTTCTTACTTAACATATCAGAAATCTAACTAAGTTTTCCAATTTCCAGAACCTACATTTTCAAATTAACACAAACAGCGAGCCTTCCCTCAGGCCTTTGAGGCCTTTGATATTAATACTGGATGTTATTGATCAAAAAGTAATTACCAACACTTTGTTGAATATATACGAAATTAGACTAATGTTGATGTGATTAAAAACTGCAAAATATATTTTTTTCGACACAATACCTCAAATCATACCTTGGATACAAAGGTGTGTGTGATAGAGATTGTGCTAATAATAAACTTTAACTAATTTTGTTGTTTTATCATGCATGTGTATCAACTGTAAATTATAAATTGTGGTGGTTATGAACAATGTCAAGGCCGTGCATATCAAAAACAAAATGAAAAGTAAAGAAATAATTAAAAATTGGTTCCTGTCGTAACAATGTAAAACACGAAGGGAGATAAAACGCTTCAACTTCATTAAAGCAGAAATTAATAAATCAGTTGTAATTGAGAATATACAGATAATTAATTAAGAGAAAGACCAGACATTGTTTTTTATTTGGTAATTTAAGTCACTTTCAAAAGCTTTCATTTGACAAAAGCCTTATATACATATTCATGGTTTTCCTAGCGAAAACACTATGTTTAGTTTGAATCTAAAACTATCATTTCTGTTTGATGTGATATAATACACATGTTAAATGATTCATTCACATGCCACCATAAATTGGACATTTTTTAATAAAGAAGAGGAAAAATTATATAATTCAATTAAATATGGTGATATATATATACTGTTGGTGATTAAAAAAAGGATAATAGAAGGAATTACTTAAAAGTTTGGTAAGTCTTGCGTGATTTGTAGTTTGTATTTAACTATTATATCTAAAATATAGCCATGTGAGCTACATACAGCATGCCAGTTTGTTTACAAACATTGGTCACATGACAAATATTGACTAGTTTGCTCCTCACCCAAAATTCAAATTTCTCTGTAATTGATTGTCTGTTGAAAGCAATAAGTTATACATTATTGCAGATTTTATTCTGAAAATTTCAGGAACTTTGAGTGATATTAAGACTATGTTGCATGACAAATTTCAAATTTTTCAATCCATGATTTTTTTTTAGATTAGAAAATTACTCTCCCAGATATGAATGTGTTTTGGAAAATAAGGGAAAACACTCCCACCGCCATTACCTCCCTTTTATACTCAGGTTGGGTCTTTTAGCTATTATTCATTTAATTAGGAGAGCTATTATACAAGCCGGGGTTGCCATTGGTGTCACGCCTCGATTTAAGTTTTGTGTGTAATAATATATATTAGTTTTTGATTTAAACATCACACAAGAAGCCCCATTCACCAACTTGTCAATTCTGATTAAAGTTTTGCGTGCATGTACCATCAAGTCCATATCTCACCAACCACTCGATGTGTTTGGTGAAAATTTCAAACAAAAGTTACTAGTTTTGAAACATACTACAATAACTAAGTTTAAAAATAATCCTTGCTTAAAATTATTACCCTTATAAGACTTATAAATTGAAGTTAAAGTTTTGGGTGCAAGTACCACCAAGTCCATATCTCATCAACCACAAAATGTATTCGACGGAAACACAGTGGTTACTTCTAAGTCACCCAATATACTAGTATAACTAAGTTTGATAACTCTTCAATGCTTAACTGTGGTGCAAATTATGGCCATATTTGTTTTGTGTGCAAGTATCATTAAGTCTATATTTCCCTAATCACTCAATGTATTTGATTGAAACTTCACACCAGAAATCCCAATCATCAAACCTACTTTAATAACTAATTTTGATAACTTGTGAATGAATTTAATCCAAATTATGACCCTAGTTTTATATAGAAATTCTGGTTAAAGTTTTTTGTACAAGTACCATCAAGTTCATATCTCACCTGTCCAATCTTGCAATGTATTCGGTGGAAACTTCACACAAGACTTCCTAGTCTTACAATTTATATTATGGCTAAGTTAGCTAACTCTTGCATGAATATAATCCAAACTATGGCCCTAGTTTGACTTAGAAATTCTAGTTAAAGTTGTGTGTGCAAGTAACATCAAAGTCCAATCAATCAATATATTTTGTTGTGGTAATGTTACTTAAGGCTTTGCGGTCAAGAAATTAAAGTTGGATAACTCTTGCCAGATTCTTTTCGCAAATTATAGCCCTTGTTTGACTTGGAATTTCTGATTGAAGTCTATATCTCGCTCAGCAACCACTGCATGTATTGGATTGAAACTTCATACAAGGTTAAGCAGTTAAAAGACTCACTCAGTATAGTAAGTGTAAGGTAATTTTTGTTACTTGGAATGGTCATCAAACTCGATCAAAGTTTGGACAAATTCATGATTCAAATAGTCTAGCGTATAGGCAGCTATTGTTTAATTATTTTCTCTTTTTCTTGCTACTTTTCTTATTCATGCTTCTATTACACCTGAACCAAAGGCTCACAGGTAAAATTTTGTGATTCCCCTGTACCAATTGTAATATTCCAGATGACATATATGCCATATTTCTATGTCACAAACACATACAAAGAAAAAAATAACACAAAATATCTTAAATTTTAAAATATTTGTTTAAAAATGATTTAGTCAATATTTTTAAAGATCAAAGTCACAATTTAACTTTGACAACTCTTTCAGTCTGTCTGGTATGTATCTTTGTCACCTATAGTTAAATTTAAAAAACACTTGAATCAGTTCATCAGTTTGACACGGCAACATGTGTGGCATAAGACCCACACCCTTTCTCACCAAAGGTGAAGGACACACTTTGAGTTTGTTTGACAACACGTTTAGTCTGTGTGAGATTTCGTATGCGGCCTGTAACTTTGTCATACATGGATGGATTTCAAAACCACTGGGCTCAATTGATCAACATGACATGAAGAAGTGTTGTGTGTAAGACCCAGAACCTTTCCAATAAGGTCAAGGTCACAATTTCAATGTGTTTGGATATTTCGTGTCTGGTCTGTAACTTTGCCTGATATGGAGGGATTAAACTTGGCTCAATCGATCACGATGACATGATAACTTGTCATGTGTAAGACCCAGACCTGTACCACAGAGATCAAGGTCACACTTTGAGCTTGTCTGACAACACTTTGAGCCTGTTTAAGATTTCAAGTCCTGTCATACATGGATGGATTTCAAAAACACTTGGCTCAATTTATCAATTGATCAACATGACATGACAACATGTTGGATATAAGACCCAGCTCCTTACCTCAAAGGTCAAGGTCACACTTTTAAGTTGTTTGATATTTCATGTCTGGTCTGTAACTTTGTCTTACATGGAGGAATTTTTTAAATAGCTTGACACAAGTGTCACCTGCATAACCTATATAAATACCCAGACCTTTACATCAGATGTCAAGGTCAAGGTTACACAAAGGTAAAGGTGACACTTTAATGTAAAAAAACATGAAATTGCGTGTCTACAGGTAGTCTAAAACATCCATTCCATTACTCTTGATATTCATGGATACATATAAATCACTACCTATTATAAAATATATTTTTATTTTCACAGACCATTTGTGGGGGTGGGGACACTTACCAGTGACATTACTTGTTTGATTTTAAGACTGAGATATAAGTTTATATAAGTAAAAAAAAAAAAGGAAGAATAGCATTTTACACATACACCTAAAATTTATTTGGGCAATTAAAAATGAAATGGCTCCTAACTTTTCTAAACCAGGATGAAGTAAAAAGTAAATCATATAGCTGATGAATGGGTGTTTGCAAAAGTTCAGCTATTCATTGAATAATGAAATGAAAAATAACATTGTTCTAAAACAAATTTGCTAGAACCAGGCTAGATTATAAAGACTAACATGGGTTTATGAGGCAAATTCATGTTTAAATTTAAGACCATTCTCTGAGTACACATAAAGACTTCTGTGATGTAATTGGCTATCATATTTGCTCTTTGAGCTAATATTTCAGGTTCGAGTCCTGGCAGAAGTAATATTTGGAAAAGAAATGGTTTAAATATATTAAATTCCTTAGAAGCCAAGTGATAGAATACAACTGGAAGTAGAAATTAGTACTTTACCCAAGTGGTTATTAACTAAAATAGATGTGCCTGTTTGTGATACTGGCCCAATAAAGCCTCATATCACTATGGGCCAATATCAACAAGAGGCACGCCTATTACAGTTAATTACAGGTGTAAGGCCATACCAAATTGATGTCTTGGTCGTTGGATTTCCCGCCCTTGTTAAATTGGTTTTGAGAAAAAAAAAAAAAAAAAAAAAATGCCGCATCATTTCAGAAAGATTTAAAAAAAAAAAAAAAAGCACTTTTTTTCAGAAAAAAAATAAATAAAAATCCAGCACCTATTTGAGAAAAAAAAAAAAAAAAAAATAAACGTGTATTTTCCGTAAACAGTCCTTTATTTTGGTTATGACCTTCCCTTTTAAGCGTTTGTTGCCATAATTGTTTGATTGACGTGGAGTAAATGTGCGTACTTGCTTAATTTTAACTTCAAGTCGTCTGTCGAAGATGAGAATATGTTCTGAATGAAATACACCTGCGCTGCGTTCAGTTAGGTTAAACGTTTGATAACGTTAGCTTACGTATTTTCCAGGACACTGGCTCAACCTCACATAAGCACACAAGACGCAACAATTTTAAGGAACCAGACATTTGCTGTTTAACGGTGCTGAACGCAGCCCAAGAGTATATCGTTACTTTAAAAAAAATTTCGTAATTTTAATTATTAAAGATAGAAAAATCAAAACTTTCGCCACAAAAACCATCGATACATAAATACATGTATGTCGAAATAATTTTCTAACAAAGACTCGATATTTACTCGATTTATTTTATGTCTCTGGTTCTACTACACGTTGTTAAAAAAATTTCAAAATGACACAGCACAACTAATTGGCATATATCTCGTAGTATTTCGGTTTTCATATAGTTTACGATAAAGAAAGTCAATATATAAAACTGTATACCAAAGATGATCTTTAACACGTCCGAAAATTTTAGAAGTGCGACTTGAACTTTGAAGCACAACTGGGACACAAGACTAAAAATAAACAATCTGAAAATCTGTGAAATAGAAATGACACAAAATCGTTTCTGAAATAGTTACAGTATTTATTCTTTCTACATATCAATGCAATTATAATTATTAAATCATTTGCAAACTAGACATTGAACGTTCCTAGGCAATAAATTATAACACAAGGAAATTGTTGTTGAATCTCCAAGGAAGTTATTCGTCGCGAATCGTTCGCCATTTTCTTGTGTAAGGTATTGAGGCGCGCATGCACGACTTTCTTATCTCGGTTTAAACACCAGGCTATTTTCCGGTATTTGCCGTGTTTTTTTTTTTATTGGACGGGAAAACCCCGGGATCAAAGTGGATATTTTCTATACAGCAACTATCTACATAAGCACTTGATAATAAAGTTAAAAAGTTTCTATACACCAGGAAGTTAGAATGCTACGTTTAAAAAAGATTTAACCAACCCCCCCCCCCCCCCCCCCCCTTCAACTTTTATATGCTTTAATGAAGAAAGGAACATTTTAATAAAAAAAATCATGATTTTATATTACTCTTGTTACTAATTTGTGGTCTAAGTAGTGAACCACGTAGACCCGTATCTGACTGCAATTCATTTTATATGCAGTCTGATACAGGTCTACACTAGTCGCTTAAACCACTTTATTGTGTTGTTCTCAGTGCTTTAAGGGTTAACATAATTGACACTTAGGTATCACTTTGTCATCTGTTATTCTGTCCTGGAATTTAACCATAGGATTTGTGATAACTTCAGAGACCATTACCACTACATTATATTAAGCCAGATTGTGAACTAAAATTCTGGTCTATTGATTGATGGTGGCCGTCTGTCTTTCAACAATAACTGACATACATTTAAGTTAGTTAATACTTGAAACTATGAATGATGAATCTTACATACTCATGTTGCTTACATCAATACCTATAAATTGAGTGCTACAGTTTTAGGGTTATTTAATGAATTAAATGGATGGTTCAAATAAAGATTAAACTGATGGAAATAGAAATAGATAGTTATAAAGACTGATTAAAAAAGTATCATTTTTATAACAAATAAAAAAAAAATTTCGCCTCTGTTTTTCAAATAAAAAATCCGAAGATCAAACTAAAAAAAAAAAAAAAAAAAAAAATTCGCTCGCTCGCCCCTTTTTTTCAAAACAAAAATCCAAAGACCAAGACATCACTTTGGTGTGGCCTAACTAGAACTTTTTTGTATATTTAGCAAAACAATAGTTTTTAAATTTAATATGTGGTTTATTTTTATGCCCCACCCCCAAAATTTTGGGGTGGCATATAGTAATCGCAGTGTCCATCCGTCTGTCCTTCCGTCCAGTTTTTCCTTTCCGGCCTGTCCCACGCACAGATGAATTTTGTTGATACTTGGTACTGGTACAAATGATCAACATAACATAACGACGTGTCGCGAGTAAGACTGACACCCGTTCCTCAAAGGTCAAGGTCACAATTTGAGTTTGTTTGAATGCACTTTGAATCTGTGTGAAATTTCGTGTCTGGCCTGTAATTTTGTCATGCATAGATGGATTTTAATGATACTTGCTACAACTGATCAACATTACATGACGACATGTCGTGAGTAAGATCCATACCCGTACCTCAAAGGTCAAGGTCACAATTTTGTTTGACAACACTTTCAGTCATTTTGATATTTCTTGTCCGGTCTGTCGTCTATGGATAAACTTTAAAAAACACTTGGCTCAGTTGATCAACATGGCATAATTAAGTGTCGCATGTAAGACCCAGAACCTTTCCTCAAAGGTCAAGATCACACTTTCAATTTGTTTGATATTGTGTGTCTGGTCTGTGACTTTGCCTTTAACTTGGCTCAATTTATCAAGATGACATGACGACATGTCATAAGAAAGACCTTGACCCATATCTCAAAGGTCAAAGTCACACTTTTAGTATGTATGACATCACTTTGAATCTGTTTGAGATTTCAAGTCTATCCTTTAACTTTATCATACATGGATGGATTTCAAAAACATGTGGTTCAATTTATTAACAATTGATCTGTAACTTTGTCTTCCATTTAGGGATTTTAAAATAGCTTGATACAAGTGATCAGCATGTCATGATGATGTTTCAGCAGAATTTAACAGCTGAAATACCCAGACCATTAAATCAGATGTCAAGGTCAAGGTTACACAAAGGCCAGGATCATGCTTTAATGTTAAAAAACATGAAATTGCATGTCTAGTCTGAAACATCAGTTCATTACACTTTATATTCATGGATACATCGCTATCTATTATAACATAATTAATTGTTATTTTTCAATGACCATTTAGGGGGCATGCGACACTTACCAGTGACATTTCTTGTTTATTGTTACTTTTTGTTTTATCATTATTTTTTATTATGCCCCCCAAAATTTTTGGGGTGGCATATAGTAATCGCAGCGTCCGTCCGTCCTTCAATCTGTCCGTCCTTCCGTCCGGTATTTCATGTCCGGCCTGTATCTTTGTCATGCATAGATGGATTTTGTTGGTACTTGCTACAAATGATCAACATAACATGACGACGTGTCGTGAGTAAGACCCACACCCGTACCTCAAAGATCAAGGTCACAATTTGAGTTTGTTTGAATACACTTTGAGTCTGTGTGAGATTTCGTGTTTGGCCTGTAACTTTGTCATGCATAGATGGAGTTTAATGATACTTGCTACAAATGATCAACATAACATGACGACGTGTCGCGAGTAAAACCCACACCAATACCTCAAAGGTCAAGGTCACTATTTGAGTTTGTTTGACAACACTTCGAGTTTGTTTGAGATTTCGTGTCCGGCCTTTAACTTTGTCATGCATAGATGGATTTTATAAATACTTGCTACAAATGATCAACATAACATGACAACATGTCGCGACTAAGACCCACACCTGTACCTCAAAGATCAAGGTCACAATTTGAGTTTGTTTGAATACACTTTGAATTTGTGTGAGATTTCGTGTCCGGCCTGTAACTTTGCCATGCATAGATGGATTTTAATGATAGTTGCTACAAATGATCAACATAACATGACGACGTGTCACGAGTAAGACCCACACCCATACCTCAAAGGTCAAAGTCACTATTTGAGTTTGTTTGACAACACTTCGAGTTTGTGTGAGATTTCTTGTCCGGCCTGTAACTTTGTCATGCATAGATGGATTTTATAAATACTTGCTACAAATGATCAACATAATATGACAATGTGTCGCAAGTAAGACCCACACGCATACCTCAAAGGTCAAGGTCACAATTTGAGTTTGTTTGACAACACTTTGAGTTTGTGTGAGATTTCGTGTATGGCCTGTAACTTTGTTAGCATAGATGGATTTTAATGATACTTGCTACAATTGATCAACATAACATGACGACGTGTCGCGAGTAAGACCCACACCCTTACCTCAAAGGTCAAGGTCATACTTAGAGTTTGTGAGATTTCATGTCTGGCCTGCAACTTTGTCATGCATAGATGGATTTTTATAAATACTTGTTATAAATGATCAACATAACATGATGACGTGTTGCACTTAATACCAAAACTCCCTCTTCAAAGGTCAAGTTCACAATTTAACTTTGTTTGACAACACTTTCAGTCATTTTGACATCATGTCCGGTCTGTCATCTATGGATAAATTTTAAAAACACTTGGCTCAGTTGATCAACATGACATAATTGAGTGTCATATGTAAGACCCAGAACCTTTCTTCAAATATCAAGGTCACACTTTCAATTTGTTTGATATTGTGTGTTTGGTCTGTGAGTAAGCCTTTAACTTGGCTGAATTTATCAAGATGACATGACGACGTGTCATAAGTAAAACTTAGACCCATAACTCAAAGGTCAAAGTAACACTTTTAGTATGTATGACAACACTTTGAATCTGTTTGAGATTTCAAGTCAATCCTTTAACTTTATCATACATGGATGAATTTGAAAAACACTTGGCTCAATTTATCAACAATTTATCTGTAACTTTGTCTTACATTTAGGGATTTTAAAATAGCTTAACACAAGTGATCAGCATGCCATGATGATGTTTCAGCAGCATTTAACTATTGAAATACCCAGACCATTACATCAGATGCCAAGGTTACATAAAGGTCAAGGTCACACTTTAATGTAAAAAACATAAAATTGCGTGTCTCGTCTGAAACATCAGTCTATTACTCTTTATATTCATGGATACATGCGACATTGACCAGTGACATTTCTTTTTTCATTATTCATTTGATTTTATATGCTGGTAGAGCATACGTCTCGCAAACAAAGGGTTGTGAGTTGATCACAATGAGAGATGTCATCCTAATGTTTGTTTTGTATGATATAATAGTTAGATTACCTCTTGCCTGTCAGTTTTCATTGTCATATCTCTCCAAATGAGAAACGTTGACCTAATGCTCTGTTCCACAAAATATATTTACACTGTCATATTTCTCCAAATGACACAAGAAGACCTACTGCTGTTTTGGGTAATATATTGATGTTGTAATGAGACAATCACTTGCCTGAAGATTTACACTGTCTTTTTTCTCCAAATGACACAAGTCGACCTATTGCAGTGTTTCAAATAATTTATTGATATTATAGTGAGACAACCACTTGCCTGAAGGTTTACACTGTCATATATCTCCAAATGAGAAACGTTGATGTAATGCTGTGTTCCATATAATATATTCATGTTATAGTGAGACAATCACTTGCCTGAAGGTTTACACTGTCATATATCTTCAAATGAGAAACGTTGACATAATGCTGTGTTCCACATAATATATTGATGTTAAAGTGAGACAACCACTTGCCTGAAGATTTACACTGTCATATATCTCCAAATGAGAAACGTTGACCTAATGCTGTGTTTCACATAATATATTGATGCTTTAGCTAGACAACCACTTGCCGAAAGATTTACGGTGTCATATTTCTCCAAATGACACAAATCAACGTTATGCTGTGTTCTATGTTATATATTATGTTAAAGTGAGACAACCACTTACCTGAAGATTGACACTGTCATATTTCTCCAAATCACACAAGTCCACATATTCCTATGTTTTATGTTATTTATTGATGCTGTAGTGAGACAACCACTTGCCTGAAGATTGACACTGTCATATTTCTCCAAATAACACAAGTCAACATATTCCTATGTTTTATGTTATTTATTGATGCTGTAGTGACACAACCACTTGCCTGAAGATTGACACTGTCATATTTCTCCAAATAACACAAGTCAACATATTCCTATGTTTTATGTTATTTATTGATGCTGTAGTGAGACAACCACTTGCCTGAAGATTTACACTGTCATATTTCTCCAAATGACATAAATCGACCTATAGTTGTATTTTATGAAATATATTGATGTTGTAGAGAGACAACCGCTTGTCTGTAGATTTACATTGTCATATTTATCCAAATGACACAAGTTGACCTAATGATGTGTTCCACATAATATACTGATGTTGTAGTGAGACAACCACTTGTCTGAATATTCTCCAAATGACACGAGTCGACCGATTGCTGTGTTTTATGTTATTTATTGTTGTTGTGGTGAGACAACCAATTGCCTGAATATTAACAGTGTCATATTTCTCCAAATGACACAAGTCGACATATTGCTGTATTTTAGGTAATATATTGATGGTGTCGTGAGACAACTACTTGCCTGAATATTAACAGTGTCATATTTCTCCAAATGACACAAGTCGACATATTGCTGTATTTTATGTAATATATTGTTGTTGTAGTGAGACAACCACTTGCCTAAGATAAACAGTGTCATATTTCTCCAAATGACACAAGTCGACCTATTGTTGTGTTTTATGTTATATATTGAGGTTGTAGTGAGGCAACCCCAATCACTATATAACATAAAACACAACACAATGTAGACTTTTGTCATTTGGAAAAATATGACACTGTTAATGTTCAGGCAAGTGGTTGTCTCACTATAACTTCAATGTATTACATAAAACACAGTCAATGGTCGACTTGTGTCGTTTGGATAGATATGACAGTGTAAATATTCATGCAAGTGGTTGTTTCACTCTAAAATCAATATATAACACAAATTACAACAATAAGTCGACTTGTGTCATTTGATTAGATATGACAGACGAAATCTTCAGGAAAGTGGTTGTCTCACAAAAAAATCAATATATAACACAAAACACAGCAAAATGTCGACTTGTGTTATTTGGTGAAATATGACTGTGTAAATCTTCAGGCAAGTGGTTGTCTCACTACAACATCAATATATTAGCTCCACGGACTTTCAGCTGGATCCAGATGAGTTATGAGGGTGAACCCATGTCTGAAATCAGTTGGAAATTTTACCCAATCCATAGAAGCCAGTTTCTGTTAGCAGCACGGACTTTCGGATTAGTTAAAAGGGTGAACCCATTGCTGAAATTATTTGTAAATATTACCTAATACATGCTAGCCAGTTCCGGTTGTCGCCACGGACTTTCAGCTGGATCTAGATGAGTTATGAGGGTGAACCATTGGCTGAAATTAGTTGGAAATATTACCCAAGCCATACTAGCCAGTTTCTGTTAGCTCCTCAGACTTTCAGCTGGATCCAGATGAGTTATGAGGGTGAACCCATGGCTGAAATTAGTTGGAAATATTACCCAATACATGCTTGCCAGTTTCGGTTATCGCCCTAATAACGGTTGTAGGGACATTTTCATCAAAATACTTTTATATAGGAGATGAATATACTTTACAAAATGGGGTTTTGGGATTTGACCCAGGTTTCATATAGGGTCAATTAGGTTTTTTAAGGGCTAAAATCAATACCTTAACCCAGGCTTAACAAAAAAATTGTGTAAAGTAAAAAAAAATGATATTTTGGGTCTTGGGTTAGGGTCCCTGGGTCTTTTTTTAGATCACAATTGCACAAGTTCCAGCAAGTAACGGTATTTTTTACAAGCCCCAGGATGGAAAACCTAAACCCAGGCAAAAAAAAAAGTTTTGTTTTTTTTTTTAAAAAAAAAGTGAGTAACTTCTGGATTTTCTGGATCCCCAAACTTAAAGTTCAAAAATGTGATGTAGTAACACGTTATTGGATGACAAAATTTTTCTAGATGACTTGGGTTAAATTTGAATATACCATTCGAAAGGAACATTTGTGGAACTTTTCAGAGCAATATGTTCATAATTGGCAAAGATATGAACTATTTTCCAATTTTCTTATGATTTTTTTTTTCAGAAATATTTTCATCAAATTTCATTGGATTTGGGATCATTTTCAAATGACCTTTAATGACCTTTCAAGGTCATTGGGCCTAATAATTTTGGTACCATGGTGAAAGACTTGAATAGAACTTTCCGACAATATATAGCGTTATAGCCTTGTGGCACGGCACAAGGCATTTATGGAGGCTCGAACTTGGTCAAAAATGGCAAAATCGGACCAAATCGGCAAAAATCATCAATTTTGAAATGAGTTGTATAAAAAAAGTTATTTTTTAACATGATAAGAACAAACTTGCCTTTAATTGACGAGATCTAACTAACAAACAAACAAAAATAGACTCTAGGTCTATTATTCAATTTTTTCAACGTGCACGAGCACACGCTTCAGATTAATTAACAAAACTCGACGCTACTTTGTCAGGCTCGTCAAGACCTTTCAACAGATACCCAACTTGAAAAAATCGGACCGGAAATGGCCTTTCGGCTCAGGTTCGATCCTTTTTTGACCCTCCGGCTGACCATAGGTCAGTTGGGGTTAAGGTTCTACTGGCTAAACGGTTTGAGATAACCATTATAGTTTAATACAAAAGTTGCTCATTATTAAATACTCTACAATATATATGAAGTTGAACCCAATGCACGTGGCTCTCAGAATCGCGCATGTGCCATAGTCACCACCTCAGTTCTAGGTCCCGGGAATGACCTTGACCCATCGAATTCAGGTCAGTTGAGTACGGCAACCTTGAGAGCTATTCAATACCCATCGAACAACACCAAGATCATTAAATTCCGACAAGAAATGGCCTCTGGGCAGGGGTTTGAACATGGCACCTAAATTTGCACGGGTATGCACTGGGCGCGTTTCTGACTAAACGGTGGCAGATAGCTTACTACTATAAGAACAAAAGTTGTTTAAAATAACATTCTCTACATTCTATATGAACATGAACCCAATGCACTCGGCTCTCATTATCCTGTACGTGCTATGATATAACCTAAGTTCGAGGCCCTCTGGCGGCCATTTTTTTCCAAAAAATATTATACCAACCTCAAGAGCTACTCAATAGTTGCCGATCCTCGTGACGAGGTTGAAAACGTCCCACGAATAACGTCAGAACCGGGGTTTGAACACGGCACCCCAAAGTTGCGCCACTTTTTTCGACTTAGCGCACGCAGCACGTGTGGGCATGGGCCGTTTCTGGCTAAACAAAAACAGAAAGCTGATCACTTTAAGAACAAAAGTTGCTCAGAATCAGGTGTTCTACAACAAATATGAAAATGAACTCAATGCACGAGTCTATGATTTTCTGGCACGGGTTACAAATTTTTGACCCGAGCTATACAAAAAAGTATAAGTTATTTTTTGAAAAGGTAAAACTAAACTAGCCTTTATTTGACGAGATTGAGCCAATCAAAAAAACATTTTTACTTTAGGTTGCTTATTTCTATTTTTGCACGTGCACGTGCACGGGTTTGAGATTTTTTTTAAAAAACTCGACGCCACTTTGTCAGACCCGCCAAGACCTTTCCAACGATACCCAACTTGAAAAAAATCAGACCGGTAATGGCCTGTCGGTTCAGGTTCGAACCCTTTTTGGCCCGCCAGCTGACTGTATATGAGTTGCAGTTATGGCTCTACTGGCTAAACGGGTTGAGTTAGTCATATAGTTTATAGACAAAAGTTGCTCAGTATTAGATTTTATACAACATATGTGAAGCTGAACCCAATGCACGTGGCTCTCAGAATCGCGCACGTGCCAGGGTGACCACCTCAGTTCTAGGCCCCGGGATGACCTTGACCGAGTGTCTTCGGGTCAGTGAGGTAGGCAACCTCAAGATCTATTTAATACCTGCCCAACGACACCAAGATCATCAAATTCCGACAAGAATTGGCCGTCTTGGCAGGAGTTTGAACATGGCACCTCATAATTGACCAAATATGACGAATTTGGTTGAATTGCACGGGTATGCACGGGACAAGTTTCTGACTTAGCGGAGACAGATAGCTTATCACTCTAAGAACAAATGTTGCTTAGAATTAAATTCTCTACAACATCTTTCAACATGACCCTGATGCACGTGCTCCTCATTTTCCGGCACGTGCTACAATATGATCTAAGTTTGAGGCCCGCTGGCGACACTTGGCGGCCATGTTTTTCTAAAATATTTGGCACCAACCCCAAGAGCTCCTCAACACCTGTCGAACTCTGTGCTCTGGTTAAAAACGGCACAAGAATGACATCAGTGCCGGGGTTTGAGCATGGCACCCCCATTCCCGACATGCACTTGGCGGCACGGGCTCGTTTCTGGCGAAACGGTGGTAGATAGCTTATTTGTTAAAGAACAAAAGTTGCTTAGAATGGTCAGACCTACAATATATGTGAGAATTAATCCATACCTAGTGTTATTTATTTTTTCCGTGGCCCCTAAGGCTCCAACCCGGAACTCGGACTCGCTGGCGCCGCCTAGCGTTGGAGCCATTGGACCATTTAGGCACTCAGAACCCTTGATCTCATTTATACCTACACATTGGTACCACGTTCAACAAAATCGGTCAAGGAATGAACTGTTGGCAGCGATTTGAACATGGCACTTGTTCTTTAAAAGTCACGGCACGGCATGTTTTTTTAAGAAGACCAAGTTCATCATTTTCAACAAGTGCCACATACCTTAATATTGGGTCTACAATTCTGATTTTTGTACCATTCTTTAGCGGAACATGTGTACGTCCTTGGTTTTACAACAAATAATTTTGAAAAATTCATTAACGACCCGTGCAGCACGTGCAAACATGGTCCCTAACCGCTAAAATAAATTTTATTTTCACTCTTTTTGCTTTAGCGCACGGGGTTCGAACATGCATGGGTGGTTGTTGGTCTCGTTCAATTCGTACGGGGGACATCTAGGTACACTCTGATACCCAGATTGAGGGGTTCCGAGGAGTATTTTCGAAAAGATCGCATACCGGCAAAAAATATTTTTTCAAAATTTTTCACCATCTGCACTTTATTCCTAGCACCAGGGGGTTGATTTTTACGTCATTCCTTAGCGATTACCAATGCCTTCAAAATGGATTTGCAATCTCCGAACTTAGAGTCCAAAAAAGTGATATAGTAACACGTTATTGGCTGATACAATCTTTCTAGATGACTTGGGTTAAATATGAAGATACCATTCGAAAGATAAATGGATAACGAACACGTTGATGATATTCCCTAAGTTTCGTCTTAATTTTATATAGAGTCATGGCCCTTGAAAGTTCATAAAAAAAACTTCTTTTTTTTTGTGGGTGGGGGGGGGGGGGGGGGTGAAAAAGTCCCCAAATTACCCAGTTATTGTTGTGTATGACATATGAGGTTGTAATATCTCAATAATTAGGAGGGTTCGAGATCCCTAACTGAGGGAGCCCTTGGGGTTGAGGATGTACACCTTAGGGGACGTTTTACTAAAACATTATTCGTCCGGGAAAACAAGTTAGAATTCTTTGATTTTTTTTTAGGTGGTCATGTTCAAAACGTTATATCTCAACATTGCGATGCTTGATGTTTATAAACACTTTACCAATGAACGTTTCTCCTCCTACTTAACATTTATTGAACTTCACCTTGTACCCAACGGTCAAGGTCAATCTTGAATTTTCGTTGAAAACCAAGGCTATAAAAAGCGTTTAGAGCAAAAAAAGTATATTCAAACTGAAAATATCGCTCTAGCAAACTATAGAAATCCATAGAACATGAATAAAGGAACATTTGTGGAACTTTTCAGAGCAGTATGTTCATAATTGGCAAAGATATGAACGATTTTCCGATTTTTTATGTTTTTTTCCGGGACATTTTCATTAAATTTCATTGGATTTGGGGTCATTTTCAAATGAACTTTAATGACCTTTCATGGTCATTGGGCCTAACAATTTTGAAATCATGTTGAAGGGCTTGAATAGATCTTTCCGACAATATATAGTGTTATAGTTTTGTGGCACGGCATAAGGCATTTATGGAGGCTCGAACATAGCCAAAAATGGCAAAATCAGACCAAATCGGCAAAAATCGTCAATTTTTGAAATGAGTTATATTAAAAAGTACAAGTTATTTTTTACATGGTAAGAACGAACTGGCCTTTATTTGACGAGATCTAGCTAACAAACAAAAAAATCGACTCTAGGTCTATTATTCAATTTTTGTACGTGCACGTGCACGTGCTTCAGATTTATTAACAAAACTCGACGCTACTTTGTCAGGCTCGTCAAGGCCTTTCAACAGATACCCAACTTGAAAACATCGGACCGGAAATGGCCTCTCAGTTCAGGTTCGAACCCTTTTTGGCCCTCCGGCTGACTGTATATGAGTTGCGGTTATGGCTCTGCTGGCTAAACGGATTGAGTAAGTCATATAGTTTAAAGACAAAAGTTGCTCAGTATTAAATTCTCTACAACATATATGAAGTTGAACCCAATACACGTGGCTCTCAGAATCGCGAACGTGCCAGGTTAAACACCTCAGTTCTAGGCCCCTGGAATGACCTTAACCAAGCGATTTCAGGTCAGTTAAGTACGGCAACCTTGAGAGCTATTCAATACCTGTCGAATCACACCAAGATCATTAAATTCCGACAAGAAATGGCCTCTTGGCAGGGGTTTGAAAATGGCACGTAAATTTTCACAAATTTGTCGGAATTGCACGGGTATGCACGGGGCGCGTTTCTGGCTAAACGGTGGCAGATAGCTTACCACTCTACGAGCAAAAGTTGTTTAAAATAACATTTTCTACAACATATATGAAAATGAACTCAATGCACGAGTCTATGATTTTCTGGCACGGGTTACAAATTTTTGACCCGAGCTATACAAAAAAGTTTCAGTTATTTTTTGAAACGGTAAAAATAAACTAGCCTTTATTTGACGAGATTGAGCCAAACAAAAAAACATTTTTACTCTAGGTTGCTTATTTCTATTTTTGCACGTGCACGTGCACGGGTTTGAGATTTTTTTTAAAAAACTCGACGCCACTTTGTCAGACCCGCCAAGACCTTTCCAACGATACCCAACTTGAAAAAAATCAGACCGGTAATGGCCTGTCGGTTCAGGTTCGAACCCTTTTTGGCCCGCCAGCTGACTGTATATGAGTTGCGGTTATGGCTCTACTGGCTAAACGGGTTGAGTTAGTCATATAGTTTAAAGACAAAAGTTGCTCAGTATTAGATTTTGTACAACATATGTGAAGCTGAACCCAATGCACGTGGCTCTCAGAATCGCGCACGTGCCAGGGTGACTACCTCAGTTCTAGGCCCCGGGATGACCTTGACCGAGTGTCCTCGGGTCAGTGAGGTAGGCAACCTCAAGATCTATTTAATACCTGCCCATCGACAACAAGATCATCAAATTCCGACAAGAATTGGCTTCTGGGCAGGGGTTTGAACATGGCACCTCATAATTGACCAAATATGACGAATTTGGTTGAATTGCACGGGTATGCACGGGACATGTTTCTGACTTAGCGGAGACAGATAGCTTATCACTCTAAGAACAAATGTTGCTAAGAATTAAATTCTCTACAACATCTTTCAACATGACCCTGATGCACGTGCTCCTCATTTTCCGGCACGTGCTACCATATGACCTAAGTTTGAGGCCCGCTGGCGACACTTGGCGGCCATTTTTTCTAAAATATTTGGCACCAACACCAAGAGCTCCTCAACACCTGTCGAACTCTGTGCTCTGGTTAAAAACGGCACAAGAATGACATCAGTGCCGGGGTTTGATCATGGCATCCCCATTCCCGACATGCACTTGGCGGCACGGGCTCGTTTCTGGCGAAACGGTGGTAGATAGCTTATTTGTTAAAGAACAAAAGTTGCTTAGAATGGTCAGACCTACAATATATGTGAGAATTAATCCTTACCTAGTGTTATTTATTTTTTCCGTGGCCCCCAAGGCTCCAACCCGGAACTCGGACCCGCTTGCGCCGCCTAGCGTTGGAGCCATTGGACCATTTAGGCACTCAGAACCCTTGATCTCATTTATACCTACACATTGGTACCACGTTCAACAAAATCGGTCAAGGAATGAACTGTTGGCAGCGATTTGAACATGGCACTTGTTCTTTAAAAGTCACGGCACGGCATGTTTTTTAAGAAGACCAAGTTCATCATTTTCAACAAGTGCCACAGACCTTAATATTGGGTCTACAATTCTGATTTTTGTACCATTCTTTAGCGGAACATGTGTACGTCCTTGGTTTTACAACAAATAATTTTGAAAAATTCATTAACGACCCGTGCAGCACGTGCAAACATGGTCCCTAACCGCTAAAATAAATTTTATTTTCACTCTTTTTGCTTTAGCGCACGGGGTTCGAACATGCATGGGTGGTTGTTGGTCTCGTTCAATTCGTACGGGGGACATCTAGGTACACTCTGATACCCAGATTGAGGGGTTCCGAGGAGTATTTTCGAAAAGATCGCATACCGGCAAAAAATATTTTTTCAAAATTTTTCACCATCTGCACTTTATTCCTAGCACCAGGGGGTTGATTTTTACGTCATTCCTTAGCGATTACCAATGCCTTCAAAATGGATTTGCAATCTCCGAACTTAGAGTCCAAAAATGTGATATAGTAACACGTTATTGGCTGATACAATCTTTCTAGATGACTTGGGTTAAATATGAAGATACCATTCGAAAGATAAATGGATAACGAACACGTTGATGATATTCCCTAAGTTTCGTCTTTATTTTATATACAGTCATGGCCCTTGAAAGTTCATAAAAAAACTTCTTTTATTTTGTGGGTGGGGGGGGGGGGTGAAAAAGTCCCCAAATTACCCAGTTATTGTTGTGTATGACATATGAGGTTGTAATATCTCAATAATTAGGAGGGTTCGAGATCCCTAACTAAGGAAGCTCTTGGGGTTGAGGATGTACACCTTAGGGGACGTTTTACTAAAAAATTATTCGTCCGGGAAAACAAGTTAGAATTCTTTGATTTTTTTTTAGGTGGTCATGTTCAAAACGTTATATCTCAACATTGCGATGCTTGATGTTTATAAACACTTTACCAATGAACGTATCTCCTCCTACTTAACATTTATTGAACTTCACCTTGTATCCAACGGTCAAGGTCAATCTTGAATTTTCGTTAAAAACCAAGGCTATAAAAAGCGTTTAGAGCAAAAAAAGTATATTCAAACTGAAAATCTCGCTCTAGCAAACTATAGAAATCCATAGAACATGAATAAAGGAACATTTGTGGAACTTTTCAGAGCAGTATGTTCATAATTGGCAAAGATATGAACGATTTCCCGATTTTTTATGTTTTTTTCCGGGACATTTTCATCAAATTTCATTGGATTTGGGGTCATTTTCAAATGAACTTTAATGACCTTTCAAGGTCATTGGGCCTAATAATTTTGAAACCATGTTGAAGGGCTTGAATAAATCTTTCCGACAATATATAGTGTTATAGTTTTGTGGCACGGCATAAGGCATTTATGGAGGCTCGAACATGGCCAAAAATGGCAAAATCGGACCAAATCGGCAAAAATCGTCAATTTTTGAAATCAGTTATATTAAAAAGTACAAGTTATTTTTTTACATGGTAAGAACAAACTGGCCTTTATTTGACAAGATCTAGCTAACAAACAAAAAAATCGACTCTAGGTCTATTATTTAATTTTTGCACGTGCACGTGCTTCAGATTTATTAACAAAACTCGACGCTACTTTGTCAGGCTCGTCAAGGCCTTTCAACAGATACCCAACTTGAAAAAATCGGACCGGAAATGGCCTCTCGGCTCAGGTTCGATCCTTTTTTGGCCCTCCGGCTGACCATAGGTCAGTTGGGGTAAAGGTTCTACTGGCTAAACGGTATGAGATAATCATATAGTTTAATACAAAAGTTGCTCAGTATTAAATTCTCTACAACATATATGAAGTTGAACCCAATGCACGCGGCTCTCAGAATCGCACACGTGCCAGGGTGACACCTCAGTTCTAGGCCCCTGGAATGACCTTGACCCAGCGAATTCACGTTAGTTGGGTACGGCAACCTTGAGAGCTATTCAATACCTGTCGAACAACACCAAGATCATTAAATTCTGACAAGAAATGGCCTCTTGACAGGGATTTGAAAATGGCACGTAAATTTGCACAAATTTGTCGGAATTGCACGGGTATGCACGGGGCGCGTTTCTGGCTAAACGGTGGCAGATAGCTTACCACTCTAAGAGCAAAAGTTGTTTAAAATAACATTTTCTACAACATATATGAAAATGAACTCAATGCACGAGTCTATGATTTTCTGGCACGAGTTACAAATTTTTGACCCGAGCTATACAAAAAAGTTTCAGTTATTTTTTGAAACGGTAAAAATAAACTAGCCTTTATTTGACGAGATTGAGCCAAACAAAAAAACATTTTTACTCTAGGCTGCTTATTTCTATTTTTGCACGTGCACGTGCACGGGTTTGAGATTTTTTTAAAAAACTCGACGCCACTTTGTCAGACCCGCCAAGACCTTTCCAACGATACCCAACTTGAAAAAGATCAGACCGGTAATGGCCTGTCGGTTCAGGTTCGAACCCTTTTTGGCCCGCCAGCTGACTGTATATGAGTTGCGGTTATGGCTCTACTGGCTAAACGGGTTGAGTTAGTCATATAGTTTAAAGACAAAAGTTGCTCAGTATTAGATTTTGTACAACATATGTGAAGCTGAACCCAATGCACGTGGCTCTCAGAATCGCGCACGTGCCAGGGTGACCACCTCAGTTCTAGGCCCCGGGATGACCTTGACCGAGTGTCCTCGGGTCAGTGAGGTAGGCAACGTCGTTGTTCTTACAACAAATAATTTTGCAAAATTCATACCGGCAAAAATGATTTTTTCAAAATTTTTTCACCATTTTCCACGCATACCCGGCACCTTATTCCTAGCACTAGGGAGATGATTTTTACATCATTCCTTAGCAATAACCAATGCCTACAGCCCCCAATAATCAAATAAATCATATACTTCGGCTATTGACCTGTCCCTCACGCTCAAACATGCTCCAGAAATAGTGATTTTGGCTCAAAGTCCGAACGCTTTTTCGGCATGGTTTGACCGGCTCGCCAGAGGTCATTAGCCCGATCTCAAACTTTAACTCCGGTTTTCTGCAAGGTTTATGGTCAGATAAAGCGATTGGTGTAAGAAAAATAATTCTAAACCATGTACTTAATGATTTAGTGTCATTTGAAATTAAGGAAAAACAGCATTTATGGCCACTTTTAGACCAAAAAAACCCATTTTTCATCAATTTCAAACCGTTCCAAAAACTTTATTAATTCACATAAACGGCTGATTTTGCAGTCACTTTTTAGAGAAAAATGTTTTTTTAACATATTTTTTATCTACACAATCCGCACAAAAAAGTTGAAAAATATAAAAAAATTTGACCTTTTGAACTTTGACCAAAAAATATTAATTAATTAGGTTAATAATTTTTTCGACTAAACTATAAGTCCTAGCTTATAGGTCAAAGAACAAATAATGTTCAGAATAATAAGCTCTGCAATATATATAATATACGACCTTGACCCCACCACCAGAAGCACGTGCTGACACGTGCACTATCGATCATACTTAACCCTACAGGGGTTTCGATGGTGAGGAAATTACCAGCTTGTCGTCCCCTTTCCAATGATACCACTGAAACCCTAAACCCAGGCCGAAAGAATGAACCCCAGCCCCAAACCCCAAAATGGGGAACAAAATGGCCTCCAGGGACACTTTGGAAATTTTCCAAGTTTGATCTAATTTTTTAATTAGCTCTGTGTTTGACCCATTTTCATACCCAAGTTGTTGGAAAATCTTTGGACATTCAATATGACCTTAGTTTGACCTTGAGGTACTATAAATGCACTTGCTGTCAGCAGGTAAGTCAGACCCTCTACCACCTATGGCAACTTTTTTCCCCGAAAATCCCACCCCATTTTCCAACCTACACTCACCTTGAATTTCAGTATAAACATCAATAAAAGTTACCCCAGATGACAGAAGTACCAGGTAGTTAACACATGTCACGAGTATGTTACCTGGTAATTAACACACTGTAACCAGTATGTTATCTGGTAATTAACACACTGAGACCAGTATGTGATATGGCGATAAAGACAATGACACCAGTATGTAAGAACCCCAATAACAGACATTGGAACCAGTCATAAGAACCCTAGTGGTAGACATTAGAATCTTTGTGACAGACATTAGAACGCAGCATATCTAGGCATTACAACCCAGGTGATAGGCATAACAACCACGGTGATATACATTAGAACTTCGGTGATAAACATTTGAAACCTGTTGATAGACATAGGATCCTGTGATAGACATTACAACTCCAGTGACAGACATCAAATCCTATAATATAATTCTAGCGAAAAATAATACATTATCATACAAGAAATTGACAACTGATTTTTTACATATAGAGGGAAAAATCATTTCAATATAAGTGTCCATATGTGCAATAGTCATACATAATACATTATATCACATGTGATGCAGTCCAACAACAGTACTTAGTAGAGTGTCTTCTTTATTTAGAGTAAAACAGGAAATGCCACTGGTACATATAAATGCCAAGTTATTTTTTAAATAACTCCATGTAAGAGAAAGTTTCAGACCAGACACAAAATCTCAAACAGACTAAAAATGTGACATTTGAGATACAATTCAGGGTTTTAGCCAAGGTATTTTGTCATGTCATGATGCTCAATTGAGTCATGTGTTTTTGAAAACAAAGTTACATTTAACAGACACAACCTCTCAAATTGACTCAAAGTATTGTTAAACAAACTTAAAAGTATGACGTTGACCTTTCCATTAGGTGTCTGAGTCCTATGCCTGACATGTCCTCATGTAATGTTGATAAAATGAGACAGGTGTTTTTGAAATTATCCATGTATAGCAAATTTACAGAATGCACATGAAATCTAAAAGTGTTATCAAACAAACTTAAAGTGTGACTGGGAAGTTTGCAGCAAAATTCTAGATACATTTGCATATTCATTTGTTGACTTTTTAATCTGTATGTTAATCAGTTGTTTTTGTAAATGTGTGAACCTGAAATCTTCCTTCCTGTTAGTGTCGTATTACTTACTATGTGTTTGTATGGCGCAAAACCTCAATTAAGATGTTAACTTTTAAGCCATCTCTTTTCTAAATTTGCCTCCACCAGGACTTGGACCTGGATTACCTACTCAAAGAGTAGATGTGTTAGCCAATTACACCACAGAGGTAATAGAAATTTGTACAGAGAGAATGGACTTAAAAGGACTTAGTGAAAAATATGTTGGTATAAGTGTTGTCATTAACATAACAATGTAAATAAATTGGTCTAGTTAAATTTAATGTTCATGATTAGACATTAATCTTTCATCAACCTTTTAGTTTAAGGATTAAACCCTGTTGTGTCATCAGCAAGTTTTTAATATTCTATATAAAAGGTAAAAGACAAAATGTACATCTCCACTTTGTAGTGATACACCCCAGCAAGTTTCATGAATTTCCAATAAAAACTAGCATTGGCAAGGATTTGGTAATGTACAGAATAAAAGGGCCATAACTCTGTGAACTAGAGCTCAACTGGCTACAAAATCGATCCCACCAGAATTTGAGATCAATCTGGAGTATCATGCCACAGACACATGGTATGAAACCCCACCCAATAATATTATAATGACACCTGGCTGACCAGACCTAAAACTATCCTCTCTCTCACTACTGAGCACCTTTTTTCAATTATTTCGTATGATCTGACCAGTGATCAAACCCACTACCTTTGGCATGTGAGACTGATGCTCTCCCCCTAAATCACCGCTGCAGTTTAAAACTAGAGTAAAACTCCTAGATAATAACACCACCTCACAAACACCTTTTGAACAAATCTAATAAAGCTAGAGTTGGTTATCATTACTACTGATTGAGATGTTATAAACAGTTGGGTATTCATGCAAAATCTCACAACATTTCTATTTCAAATATCCTAACTGCCATTTATCTCAAAAATACAAACTTTATCAAAATTCTCTCTTTGCACAATTGAATTTTCTTTCAAATGAGACCATTCCCAGCAAATTGTGTTTAGCTTAAACAATATTTGATTCACATAGGTACATATATTTAGCATACATTTAACAATAAAGCATAAAGTCATACATTTTAACAAATTATGTAGAAAGGATACAGAAAAAAGCTTTAGAAGCTTGTGTACTGGTAAATGTTATTTTACATTTCTTATAGACATTATCATATTGTTCCGTAGTAATTTCAATTTAGTCAAATGTGCAAAAATTGATAAATGAAATAATGGTTATTCAGAATATTTCAAATACAAAAAGAGTATTGGTTGATTTGAGAAGGAAAGAAAGAGACTTTACTGATTTTATCTTCTTTTATCAGTTCATTCCCATACAGGGGATGGGTGTTTTGCAAGTTCATGTTTATAAATTTATTCATTCAGTATTTATTGTTTCTTACTATCTAAGATCAAATAGAGACGTGTCCTATAATTATGTTAGTAAATGTAACATCAAATATGATAAGTCATTACTGTGTACAATGGATTTTATAATAAAATTTTAAACTGCCATAAAAATCGAGTCAGTTAGTGTTAGATTTCCATTACCATACACAAGATCATTCAAGGAAGATTCATGTGGGAAAGTTAATTTCATTTCAGGCATCATTCTTTGTCTATAATGGTGAAATTGTCTGCACCTGAATAAATAATGATATGAGTCCTCAATTACACCACAAAGACAATTTGGACTTGCAACTATGTTTTTATTAAATAAATGTTGATTCAGATTACTGCAGTTAGTACGGAGAAGTTTATGATATATTTGGGCAGTTTGGTTCCCTGTTTAATAGTGATTTGGTACTTTTGTTACTTCAAACTGCACTGTTTTAAAACATTAAAACATCTTAGGTTATAAACACCTTACATTTTATCTAAATGTGCCGGGCCTGATTAGCTCAGTCGGTTGCGTGTCTCACTATCAATCCACAGGTCGTGAGTTTGAATCCCCCACCCGGCAACAGTCTCCGTGATGATTGATATACGACATTGTGTCTCATTATCATTCGTCTCTCACCCCTGATTCAAGTGGGAAAGTTATCAGTTACTTGCGGAGACGGGATGTGCTCGAGTACTGGTTAATCCCAGGAAACAGTGGTTAGGATAACTGATCGTCTGTTAGCCCTCGATGGCATAAAAATGACGCTAAATATTCAATCAATCAATGTAAAAGAAATCAGTTGCCTGTGAAATTTAAATGATTAATTTGCCAAATTATTACTTCTTCACAAGCTATTTTTCAACATTTAGTAGAGAGATACAAGTTTCCTATCCTTTTATAATGCCTATATAATGTCAGAAACAAACTGCGAGAAATTCAGTTCCTTGATTTCAGCTCAAATTTATCGTCAACACAAAACAAAGAATATTATGGTATTTTTAACTTTTTCTGTGGCCTGATTGACCTTTAATGTGACCAGCTTGAGCAATATTGTGGCCAGTTAGACTGTAATTCCTTTAGTTTAGTCCCTGGTCTCCCGCCAACATCTTTTCAGCAATATGAATAATTTACTGCAGGAAAGTAAAATTGATAATATACAAAATGTTGTTATATCTCATGCAGAATATAAATAAAAGTTTGTATCTTGTAACTTTGCACTTTTACTTTCCCGCTATCAACTATTCACTTTGTGTAAACAGCCATACATTTATGTGATTAATGCTGCATTATTATGTCACACTAGCGGGAAATTGGCACACTCTCCCCGATATCTTGCCTCGCATGGGTACTGGGAGTGAAACTGTTTTAATACATCTATATTTTAGTTTTAATTTGTGTGCCTAACTGTATATCCACACCACCCCCACACTTTATGCTACATCTCACAATGCATGATTTGATGATGTTCTTGTTCATAATTCAGTGGAGTTTCGCTTTTAAATACATTTTTTTTATTATTTATGTGGTGTTTTTTTTTAAATAATAACTTCAATATGGGATATTTTTCTTCTTGAGTATAGGAGAACTATTAAGCCCTAGTTGGCTTTGTTATCCCTGTCAAAGTCAAAGTTTTCTGTACGCCAGTCTGGTGGTTAATAAATGATAACATGTTAAATCTACGATGATGCCAGAATTGATCTAGTTTGTTTTAAAGCAGATTACTCGTTCTGATATGACTACATGTTCTGGTAATGAATTTCAGTTATTAATAACAAGTTGGGTGAAGGAATTTTGCCTGTTCAAATTGTTGACTCTTGGTTTCACCAGTTTAAATGAATGACACTAATTTGCTGGGTTGTAGCAAGGGTTAATAGTTCAGTATAATCAATATCATCAATTTAGTATAGTACTTTTGAAAACTTGCATTAAATCTCCCCCTTGTCTTTTATATTCCAGGCATGAGTGAGCAGTTCAGTCAGTCTAATTTTTGTTTATAATCTAAACTACAGGAATCTGGTGTGATCCGGGTAACTCAATGCTGGATGTTTTCAACAATACGCAACATGTCTTCTTCAGTGTTGGATACCAGAATGAGATAATGTTACCATAGTTAAAGTGAGGCCTAACCAGTGCTTTATATAAGGTGACAACGAGATCCTTGTGCACAGAAGTGAAATTTCTTTTAATAAGTCCATCAATACTATTTGATTTGTAAACAACACAGTTTACATCTTGGTCCTGGGACCAGCTTTATTTCTGGTCTATATAAACAACCTCCTGGAGTATATCACCCACAGTACAGTCCTTCTTTTCGCAGATGACACACTGTTGTATCTTTCCATACACGGTCCGAACGATTGCGACAAACTACAAGATGATCTTCAAAATCTTGAAAGATGGGAAGTCTACTGGCAGATGTCGTTTCACCCTGACAAGTGCGAGGTGATCCATATCACCACTAAAAGATCCCCTATTCTACACAGCTATTCTCTTCATGGTCATACACTCTCATCCGTGCCAATGATGAGGTATCTTGGATGTTAGCATAAGCCATGACTTAAAGTGGAATAAACACATCAACTCTGTCTCCTCTAAAGCCAATCAGACTCTAAGTTTTCTGAAACGCAACATTGAAATCGACTCACAGTCTATCAAAGAAAGAGTCTATAAATCCCTTGTTCTTCCCAAACTGGAGTACTGTTCCAGCCTGGGACCAAAAGTGCACCACCAAGGACAAGGAAGGGGATTTAACTTATCACCGATTAGTCTACCAGCTGGAAATGGTACAGAGGAGAGCAGCCAGATGGGTTACGAACAGGTACCATAACACATCGAGTGTTACCGACATGCTGCACAATCTGGAATGGAGATCTCTCGAGCAGAGATGAGTGGACACCAGATTGTGCATGCCTTACAAAATTCGGAACCACCTGGTAGCCATAAATGAGGATGATTACCTCACTAGAGGCATGGGTAGACGCCAACATTAATACCATCAGCTAAGGGTGGACAGGGATTACACACGGTTTTCTTTTTTCCAAGAACCATTGTGCAGTGGAATCAGCTCCCCACTCACACCTGTCTGGCAGTCGCTGGATTCCTTCAAGGCCCAGGTCTTGAAGACCCAGACTCGCGGCTCATTTAATTATCAAACTCTTCTGTCCTCTTTTATTCATTCGGGTGCCGGACGTTTCGATAAATAGCCAGTTTGGTAAATTGGATTTATATAATAAACCGATCGAACGTTTCAGTAAAAAAAACAATTACATAGTAATTATATGGTAAAGTATATCACACCTCTCACGAATACAATAAATGATAAAAATTACTTTGTTTGTTTTTATCACTTGCTCCACTGTGCATTATATTGGATATGGTCTAAACTGGTAGGGGATGGGGGTAAATTACCAGTAAAATTTACGTCGAACACCGATGACATTCCCCATGATGATCCCGTGACGTACGAGGTGGTAGTGTGCGGCACCAAACGGGGAGCAGCAAAGTTACTAGTCTCATTTAATCGCCGTAATAGGGGTGAGACTAGCCCCTTTACGTCTCATTTCCATCCGAACAAAACCAAGTGAAATTAGACCACATACATACGTCTTTTTCGAAGGCAAATACTGCGTAAATAATCGTTAATTCCTTAAAACGTTGATTTATATTGATAAAATAATGAATAATAAATGCAAGCTATGCAAAAAACTGTCCTCTGTAGTTTGATAGACGATGAATATGACCGAGACATTCAAATATTACCTGGTTTCGCTGTCATTCGGTAGCCATTTTTAAGCCGCATGAGTCAGTGTTGTTAGACGCGAGCTTGACGCGAGTTACTGTGTGGAAATATGTACATACGAAATCGTCACTAGTACGATGTGAGCAATAAGGATAATGGAGGAATAAAAAGTGTTCTTCTGTCTTTTGATATTTCGACACTTTTTTTTTAATCTTTGTTTATTCAAAATATGTAATAACTGCTGAGGAATAAATAAATAAAAAATGATTTAAGTTAAAAATGAACGGTGAGCAATATGGGTTATATAAAGAAATAAGAAAACATTATTCTGTCTTCTGATACTTATTTTTTAATTTGTGTAAACTTCTTTTTAATGTAAAAATCTCTTTGTTTAATGCCCCTCCCCCCTCCACACACTCAACACAGAATAAAATAAAATCACTACTGACTTAAATAAATTCCAATTACATGTACACACTTGACACTTTTTTTTTTTTTCATTTTGTTTTCATTTATTCACAAAATGTTTTAGTGTCGCTTCACAGACAAACATTGATTTGTGTAAACGTCTTTTTAATGTAACAATCTCTTTGTTTAATGCCCCAAACACAGAATAAAATAAGATCACTACTGATTTAGATTCCAATTACACACCTAACACTTTTTTCTTTTCATTTTTCATTTGTTCACAAAATGTTTTAGCCACGCTTCACAGACAAACATTGATATTTAGTCTTTTATGACTTTTGGTAGCTCATCTAATATTTTGCAACGTTGTTTTATTTTTGCAATATATTTGTCTAAATTCTTAACACGAATGTCAGATGTCATTGTAGGGAAAGCTTTATAACTTCTTCCTGGAATTTGGTGTGTTAGTTTTTCAGGCATCAACGTTTTGATGAACAATTTCATATCTTCGTCTCTTTTTACTTCCTGTACCCTCGAAATCGGACGTTGGTTGATGTCTACTAATGTTGAATACATTTGGTCAAGCACATGACCAACTCCACCAGCCAGTTTTCCGTGTCTGTCCAAGGTGTCTTTTGTAAGTCTAGACCCGGCAGAGCGTATACTGTCTGAAAATTCATAGATATATCACATAACTATTATACATAAATTGATGTCTGTCTCGTTTATGAATACTAATGATAAGTATCATCAATTCATGATATAATCAATATATTAACCTTGCAAGGTAATTGATAAACAAAATATATTTGATACATATGATTAAAAATATACAATACGCTGACATTACAGGTTACATAAAGTGGACATACCTTTGAACTCTCTGTTTAGAAATTCATTAACGAGATCAATTTCGTTATTATTTCCAGCGCCGCCTTTCAGGTTTACTGTCCGGTTCCATATTAGGTATTGCTGGAGTCTTTCTGGAATCCATCCATTCAAAGCTGGACAGTGAAAAATAAAATAAATGAAAATGGCATTGAATCATGGAAAATGAAATTAATATTTAACCTAAATTCCTTTGAAATGTAAATGATTTTTTTAATAGATAAAGAGTACAATTTTAATTAAATTATTAAACTAAATGTATTCTTATGAAACAGCATTTATAATTTGAAGATCAATACTAATGAAACTAATATCCTGAAAATAATATACCTGTTATCAGTCTGTGGGCCAAAATGAAGTATTTGTAATGGTTATTCCTGTGGAATAATGTCATGTCGTATTTCCAAACGGTTGTCATCATGATCCCATTGTTTTCTTTTACTGCTTCATGACGAAGAAGATCATTCAGGCCCCTCCAAACCAATGCCTTCGTATATTGGAACTTTCTGTCTATGTCTTCTTTATTTTCCTTTCTTCTTTTTTTCTCATTCGTTTTCTTTCCTGTTGATTGTTTTTTTGCATTTCTTTGAACAATACCAACTTTCTTCTATAAATAAACAAAAATAAAAAAGTTTAATTGAAAATATTACAACACCTTTGAGCATCTTATTGAGTAATATTTCAAAATTAAAGTTACCTATGACATATTACAATAATGGAATATTTACACATATACTTTCTCCTGGGAACTCTTCCACAGACAAGCCTATGCATATAGCATGATACCACTTCGCTGTACACTTTTGATTGCAGCATTCGATCATTGGTTCGTCCTTAATGAACTGCTTGCAGCTGCAATACTTGTAATTTGTCACTGCAAGACGACATTCCTCGGAACAGAACCATATGTCTGGTAGCGTCTCTTCATCTAAAGCAACACAGCTGTAGTGGAACCAAAGTCCATTTGAACATTCCTCGTTATCGCACCGGATCATTCCTTCTTCATCAATCTCCATATCTGTCAATATAAATACATTTAATGTACATATTTATATACGTTAAAGGATGCATTTATAATACAGGATAACTAGCATATTTATTGTTAAATATATATTTCAGCCGAGTTTCTGTTCCTGCATGCTTCGCTGTAGAAAAGCACTTACTTCAATGTTATGATTATTTGATTATATATACTGCGCGTTTGAATAACGCTAACACAATAAAAAAATCAATATTTTATCTTTCATCATTAATACATTTGGTTCAATGCTAAGATGTATTCATTAAATAAACTGCTTATACCTTGTCCACACAGGCAGTAATGGGTATCATCCGTTGTTTCTTCCCCCAACGTGTCTTCACTATATGTTGTTACAGGGCACCAGACTTTATCAACAATCGGTAGACAAATTGAGTAAAGAAACTCATCTTTTTGCTGGTCATTCATTTCACCCAAGACTTCATTGATATTGCCATCCAATGACTCTATTCCGAGTTCCTCAAACGCAAAAAGAATGACATAGCCTTCTGTTACGAATTTTAAAAAATCGCTGACGTAACTGAATGTTTCAGAAACATTTTTGCTGACAGATCGTTGGTTGAATACACTTTTTAAGTGGAACAACGTTCCCTTGTCAGTAACACTTTTCCCGTCGAATAGAAGATCCATGGTATCCTGAAATAGTGTATTTGTTTCGTATATCAATACATACAAATAAAACGGCACATGTAAACATTAGTGATAAACAGAAATGTTATCGGTTATATCCAACGAACAATCATAAAGTTGTAATATAATGACAAATGCAATAAAATAAGTTTTGAATATGACTTATACTTGCATTAATAGCATTCGCTTATGGAACTCTTGTGGTGATGGTTCAAGTCCTTGAAGTCGTTCTACCGCAGAAGTCGCATTTGAACGAGATTGTTGCGAGGAAACATGTCTTTCACAAGATAAACAATCTCCCCATGTAATCAGTTGGTAGACTTGGCCATCGCTTCTTGTAGGAACGTATTCATGGAGTCTGTCAAGTATCTTGATAACACCAGCTGTGGACGATGGGTTTTCGGGTATGACACCAATATTAAACTGTTCAAATTTAAAATGAGATAGTATTACATTTTGCATGAATAAAACATTGAAGTTGAAGGAGAAGGTATAATTTTTATTATTTCATAACTGACTTATTTCACATGTTTGCATATGTCGGAGACGTCACTAGCATTTTAAACGTTTAAACACTTTTTAACGTTAAGGTACGCGGAAAAAATATTCGAAACTCAAGAAGTGTGGAAAATTATATGACACCGTGTAAGAAATACCTACAACTTCACTCTTCTGTTTGCTTTCTTCTGCATGCTCATGCTGAATGTGTCTGTCAGTGTACTCCTCTAAGCCCTTCAGTTCAGTGATGTACTTGGTTAAAATTTTGGAGACGATTCTCGTCAATCCTTTTATCATAGCATAAAGTTCCGTGTCGTTCATGAAGAACTTTTCAATTGGAACGTCGACCGCATTAATGGTAGAATCATTCTTGTACATTGTTGTTGTTACTCTGTTTTTAGCAAGAAACGTTAGTGCCCAAGTCATATATTTATTACCATGGTTTCTTGTTTGATGGCGGGCCTTTACTTGACTACCAACATTGTCCCAGCATATGTTATATCCTGAAATTCACACGATATATAATAAGAAATATTACAAACTATTATATGTTAAAGGGCGTATATCTGGAAAACACGCTAGAAATAGCTTAAAGATAAAATAATTATTTAAAATAATAAAGAAACATAATTATTATCATTAATAAATAAAATCCGAATGGTTTGGCAAATCCACCAAAAAAAACGTGACAGAATCGATATTTAAATTGGAGTGGTAAACTTGAAACGAAATGACCATTCTAAAGATAGACAGCACTTAACTACTGCTTGACGGCATTTGGACACTTTCTAAAGTGAACAATTTTTACTACGTGTAAACCTGTATCAATGGCGGATCTACTCTTCGTCCCCTCTCACTAAACTCCAATATGTTATTTAAATGCATTATATTTCTACTGAAAACGTGTTTGCCCGTTCAGATTTTGTGTTACGCCTCTGAATTGAACACCTGGATCTATCACTATGTATAAGTAACCAATTTGAAATCAAAATGAAACAACTTGACTCATTTCATACGTCACAAAATATGTTCCACTTTTAAGCGGGAAATCTAGACGCTTAGCTCAAGTATGGAAATCCTTTTTTAATATATTATTTTGATCGGTTTAAATATATATTTATATATATATATATTGGCAATACGGGGTCAATGTGTATAGAATGATTTCTTTGGAAAAAATAAATAGTTTAGCCAACTTAAAAAGTTTGAAAAATCCTGATAAATTCCCTGATATATCGAATAAAAAAATTTACGCACGTCAACGGCTTTATAACCCCAAATTATATATATATCTTAAGCGGTTCAGTTAGTTTAGATATTTTTGTGGAAAGACCGGGAGTAGATTGAGTTAAAAGTAAAAATATATCAGAAACTAAGCAGAAGAAAAGGTGTAACCTTTCGGTGAGTCGTTTCCATCTGCATATAGCACGGTTGATTCATCAACATCAACAGTTTTGTCAGCTTCCGATGCTTCGTCTTCATCAATGTCTTCGTACTCACCACTCTTGCTGGTTGATTCGTTTAATTCGTTCAAAATCGAGGGCTCTTCCAAATTATGCTGAGAGTTTCCATCACTGTCTGCATATACACTATGTGCGGTGTCTTCTGTTTCTGGGAAAACGTGTCTCTGTAAAAAGAAGACGGGTGAAATATGCATTTTAATAATCAATTCGACTTTCAAATACAATCACTGACTGATCCAGATTGGTTACAGGGGTCTACACTCCCCCTTCCTATTGCGGAGATTGCGATTTGGTGAATGGAATGTGTTTACCGAGTGGCTTACATTATGGCGAGAGCACGCGTCCTGCATAAGGAGAGGAAGTCAAAGATAACTGTAAATTGGTTCTGTAGTTTCTCTTAGTGTCTGTATGGTATTGAATTGAATTGACTACCGATAAGCCGCCTACTTTAAACCTCAGAACTTCATTATCACCGCTGAGATTGAGATTGAGGAACGAATTGTGGTCAATGACAGCGTCCCACTTATCGCTCCTAATGCACTGATAATTTCACTATCAAATACCCAACACACACACACACACACACACACACACACACACACACACACACACACTTGGGACACTGACTGAAAAGTTGAATCGTGTTTTTATTCACATAGTGTAAATACTTTATGTTTACTTGTTTTTTGTTATCATAGTTGAATATAATCATAGGTCTTACCTCAAGTTCACTTTTCCACTCCCGTATTTCTTGGTCAAAGGATTTAGCTAGAACATCTAACGTCTTCATTAAAGACTTTTCACCTACAGAAACTCCAATGTGAAAAAAATCTGTAAACAACTGTAAAAGAAAATAATGTGTTATCAAGCATTTAATATTTTTATGATACTATACTGCTCTATTTAAGCTTAATCGAACGGTATTTACTCTGATTATATTCTTATCAGAATCCAAATACTCTGTGCGATTTGATTTTCATTATAGTGCTATTTCGATATATCAAAATTGACATTTACTTACCGAACGCTTGCAACCTGCTCTCTACATCTGCACGGAATTCATTTTTTGGAATAGGCTTGCTCTCTGTGACTTTACATGTGACAGCAGAATCGACAATATACAGCCCATTGCAGGTTTCAATGAAATGTTGCTTAATCCCCTGAAACAGATGAAATAAATGTTATTTTCGAAATACGTTTTTGTTCTTTATATACTTCGAAAATTGTTTTGATTATTTTATTTTTAATTGATCATTTTGTGTACAGTTAGTATACATTCCTACCTTTTCACGCTATCAAACGAGGTTCTATGTTTGGTAATGGCTCCTGCTAGCGCATTGTATAACATTGGCGCTTTCTTTCTCGTTTCCCCTAATACACTGTCCCATTCTACTTGTTTGAAGGATTCTAAACTTGTCTCTTTTGTCAGTGGCAGATCTTTACTCATAAGTAACGATTGGTCTTCCCTTCTTGTTGTTTTTGAGATGATAGCATGTAGTGCTGTATTGGCAGCCTTTGATTTTCTTAGATACCATCGAAAACCAGCCTTGTATTTGTAGTTCATGAAGTGTGCTGCTCCTGTGGTAGTCTTTGTCTTGCTTGTCGTCTGAAATAAAATAATATGAAAACTTACTGTGGTTAAGCTAGCTGCGAAAAAAAAACTTAAAGGGAATGCATCAGGGTAAAATGCAATGAAATGATTTAAAAAAATAAAATAGTAATCAAATTTGATAAAAAAAAACCCATCTCATTTAATATCATTAATATATATAAATATAGTATAGTCTGACAAATCGACCAGATGTGACATGCCAATTTGAGTGGTAACTTGGAACGAAGTCCCCGTTCTAAAATAGACAGCTCTGTTTGAAGATATTTTTTTTCTGATTTAATGCCATCTAGGACTAACAGACGATCAGTTCGTTAATCTAACCACTGTTTCGTGGGATTCTGAAATTTTAACCAGTACTCGAGCACACACCCATCTCAGCAAGTTACCGATCAATCAATTTTCCACTTAAATAAGCAGTCTGAAACGAATGATAATGAGACACAATCATCACGGAGACCGTTGCCGGGCCAGGATTCGAACTCACAATCCCTGGATTGATAGTCCGACACGCTACCGACTGAGCTAATCGGGCCCAGCCTGGTCATTCTGACTCTTCTAACGATGAAACCATTTTTACTACAATGTACCAATAGAACGGATTAAATTAAAATCAAAATGAAATCACATGACTCATTTAATACGTCCCAAACTAGGTTGCCATTTTAAGCGGGAAATCTATTGTAATGGAATATAGGCACGTAGCCCAAGTTAGGAAAGCCCTTTTCAATATATAATTTTGGCATACTTAAACCTTTTCAGTACATTATTTTGGTAAAATTAAATATTTTCAATACATTATTTTGGCAAAATTAAATCTTTTCAACAATACGGGAGTGTATATAGAGCATATCGTATACATTTCCTACAGCGGAACCAGGGATGGGAACTCTTAAAACGCATTATATGACACTGGAATTCAAAGTTTAAATTTAAACACCCTACGGATCCTCCCTTGCCTTTGTAACCGTGTTGCATATCGTCTGCGCAACTTCTTTTATTTTTTTGATAAATAACTTGCAAGAAATACTGCAATGCGGCAATAGAATAATACAGTATATATATATATATATATATATATATATATATATATATAGAGAGAGAGAGAGAGAGAGAGAGAGAGAGAGAGAGAGAGAGAGAGAGAGAGAGAGGGCGGGGATAGAGACATTCCATATCACATGTTTTTTTAATTAATTGAACACTGAAAGATAGAATGTATAAAAAAAAGAATATCAAAATTAATTAATATTACATGCATTAAAAACCTCAAGAGGTTATAAGTTCACTCATATATTCGTAATACAGCTCCATATTGCGACCCATCACGTTAGCCTATATTCTTAAAAAAACAAACAGAATTTATAACTAAGGATTTCGATACATATGACTCGCCATTGTAAAGCAAAAATCGAAATGGTTCTATAGGACACACAGCCGGACCCGATTAGCTCAGTCGGTTACGCGTCTGACTACCAATCCAGGGGTCGTGAGTTCGAATCCCCGCCCGGCGACAGTCTCCGTGATGACTGATATACGACATTGTGTCTCACTACCATTCGTCTCTCACCTCTGATTCAAGTGGAAAAGTTATCAGTTACTTGCGGAGATGGGGTGTACTTGAGTGCTGGTTAACCTTTCAGGATCCCAAGAAACCGTGGTTAGGTTAACTGATCGTCTGTTAGCCCTCGATGGCATAAAAGTGACGCTAAATATTCAATCAATCTATAAGACACTCACGCTATCATGTGATATGAATCTCTCTCTCTCGCTCTCTCTCTCTCTCTCTCTCTCTCTCTCTCTCTCTCTCTCTTCGGTTATATTTCATACCTTTATATTAACTTACTACTGAACTTTAAAAAATGTATTTACCCGTAACGGAGTGTTCACTTTTTCAGATTTTTTCATTTTCTTGAGTGGTGTTGATGTTGCAATAGGACCAATCATTTTTCTTTTCGATCCAATGTAACTGCTCGTCTCTGTTTTTTGAAATAATTCTTTTTTGGCACGTGCACCGGAAGCAGCTACTTTCAACAGCTTCTCACAATCTTTACAAACAAACCGGGAGTCGCTACGCGCAGATATTTTAGGAGTAACGCTGCTTCCCACGATTTCCTCAAGAATATCCCCTGGTAGGTGTTTTGTTAATAAAGGTACACACGAGCATCAAATATCTTATTACAGTTTACGCACTGCATAATTACTTAAATAAATTTTCTCCAAAAGAACAGAAAACTATTCCTATTTGACAAACAATACATATCATCAATTTAATGAAATCGACTTACAAAAACTATACATCCTTCACAATCAAGTAAATTGTCAATAAAGAGACATGCTCTCCAACTCTAGCGTCAAATTTTTTATTACAGTTTTCGCACTACATAATTAATTCATTTTCCCTGATAGAACTTTAAAACATTATCACTTTAATGTAATCCAATAGTAATGTCATAATAACTAACCATTTGTCCCAATACTATCAGATATACATAACCACTCTATAAGTTATATCCTTAACTGACCAGCACAGACAACCATTACGCAACACACGCCAATGTAGTCCCTTTGATGTGGTACAGCGCGTGTTTTACACAGAGCTGGCGTTCATATTCGGCCGATTCCGTCATCCTTCGGTATTAATTAATAAGGATAATTGGCGAGGTAGTTCGAATGAGAGGTAGCTGGATTCAGTGCGGGAAGATGGATATTGACGCAGAAAATGTGTTCGAAGCCATAAAACATAAATATAATTTTGATATTTCTTTAAAGAAGGAACAAGTTGATGTTTTAAATGCTATTTTGCATTCTAAGGATGTTGTTGGATTTTTACCGACAGGATTTGGAAAGAGTCTGTGCTTTGCTCTACCACCAATTATCTTTGATGAGGTAAGTCAGTTTTATTTAATAGGGTATTCAATCAATTTCATCAATGATAATTATATTTGTACAAAAAATGTATTGTATGCGGTATATTTTTCTTCACGTTGGATCACACACTCTCTCTCTCTCTCTCTCTCTCTCTCTCTCTCTCTCTCTCTCTCGTTCTCTCTCTCTCTCTCTCTCTCTCTCTCTCTCGTTCTCTCTCTCTCTCTCTCTCTCTCTCTCTCTCTCTCTCTCATTGTTTTCTCTTTTGTGCATGATAATGTTTAGTCTGTGTTGTGTTATATATGAGGCAATACGTTGACGACGATTTTCTAATTTATACCTTTGATCTTTTGCAGGTACACCCTGAGCAAAACCAAATAGCTGTTGTCATATCACCTCTGTTAAGCCTCATGGAAGACCAAAAGATTCAGTTACAAACACATAGCATCAAGAGTATTTCAGTCACCAACGAAACGGCTAAGTCAGAAATTTCAGGTAATTATTCTAAATTTGAAATATCGATAGAAAAGCCGGCCAGTCAATCATATATATCAATATAATTTATTACATATTTACTTGTTTATTAACCTCTTCCAGGGACGGATGGATATGGTATTGTCTGTCTGTCTGTCTGTCTGTCTGTCTGTCTGTCTGTCTGTCTGTCTGTCTGTCTGTCTGTCTGTCTGTCTGTCTTTTTGTGCATGTGATCAATTTCGTTATAAATTAATTTTATTATATATATAATTCAGAGTTATATCGTGCCGAAGTGTCCATTGTTTTCACTTCTCCATAGTTGTTACAAACATCCCACTGGCGGAATTTGGCTCTAGATGACAGATTTAAGGAACGGTTGTGTTTGCTAGTATGTGACGAAGCCCATTGTGTGTCTGAGTGGTATGTATATCCATACTTTATAAGTTCAGTTTTGAAAAGTTTATATAGCTTTTAGACTTTTATATTTTATTCACATACAAACGTTGCAGTAATAGTCATATAAATACAATCATACTTTATATCCGGCCGTAGTTACGACCTATGAAACAATTTTTATTCCCATTGTAAAACGCACATACATAATAAAATTATATATATATACACATATATATTGAATAAATCATGTAATAAAGATAAATAAATAAATGCAATGATTTCATGCGATTAGATAGTTATATTTTTATAAAAAGTGTGTATTTAATAGAATTTATGGTGCAATAAATATTGTCAATAAAAACGTAAATGACATACACGTGCTGCGCTTATATCTGTATTTTTAATACTTTTACATTTACAGGGGCGAAAGTTTCCGACCAGAGTTTCGGGAAATACCATATATCAGAAGTATCATTGATAGCCCCATGCTTGCACTGACTGCTACAGCAACTGAGAAGGTTGAGGCAGACATCTTCAGGTATCTCGTTTTAGATGAGAGAGATACAGTTATAGTTACCCGTATACCGGACAGGTATGTTATCAAATTTAATTCAATTTTCTTCCGGGGGGTCAAAATAAATCTCATTAGCTCAGAACCAGGAGGTATTTGTAAGACTGGAGTGAAATCGTAAACGAAATATAAACCATTAACTTTGGGAAAAAACACGAAGGTTACCATTTGCCAGAGTCCAAGCGGATATGTTTCGTTATTTTCACTTTAAAATGCTGCCATTTTTTTATATTTAAATCTCACAAACGCACTTGGGGGGATGGTGGAGCAGGGTCGCTTCTCTCGATCCTACAGAGTTTATACGTTTAAATAATAATATTATATTGAAAAAAATACAATTAACAAAGTTTACTTAAAACTACAATAACTGTATTCTGTTTTTAATTAAACATACATATAAGTGTATAGTCATATGACTAATGGGTATCTTTTGTTCCTTTTTCAGACCCAATATTTTCTTGGATATAAGACCATGTTCTCAAGATCACAAGGAAGAACTGGCGTGGTATCTGGACTATTTGAAATCATCCAATGAAATAAGGAAAACGCTCATATTTTGCCGGTTAGTAAAATGTATTTAAAAACATAATGCTGTAAAAAATACGTATTAGGCATACTTTGTGAAACAATTTATATTTATTATGATGGTGAAACAATGTATATATACAGAGAGAAAATACAGGAATGCAAAAAGCCGTCCGAAAGAAGAAGGAAAAAATGTACTTTTTTTGTATCAACGAGTTTACCTTTTTTTTTAATTATCTAAGTTTAAGTTTTAATAATTCGTTTTTTTTTTCAGAACGTATGCTGCTGTGTACAGCATTTAGTCCTGGATTGTATTGTCTCTAGGAGACGAGGCGTACAAAGGTGAAATTTGTGCAAAGATCGAGAATTGCAGAAATGTTCCTACAGTTCTACGGATCAAAACTCCAAAGATAGAATTTTAGCCGATTTTACATCAGTTACGGGAAACATTAGGGTACTGGTTTGTACAGTAGCTTTCGGTATGGGAGTAAATATACCGGACATTGATATCATCATGCACTGGGGAGCGCCTAAAAGTGTTTTGGGATATTGGCAGGAGGTAGGAAGGGGTGGTCGTGCAGGACAACCTTCTGTCGCTCTACTATACCTCTATAAACGATCACTTATGAAAACAGTATCAGACGGTGATATTCGCGAGCTAGTCAGTAGTGAGGTGTGTCTGCGCGAACAAGTATTAAAGCAATTACTTACAAAGACTATGAAAATTACAGATATCCCACAATCGAAAAACTGTGAAAAAAGACAATGTCATGTGTGTGAATGCAGCTCTTGTTGCTGCTGCATCATTTGTCAAAAGAAGTGTCAGTGTGTAGGCAACATATCTGCTATAGACAGACTATTTATTTAAAGTGGTGAATATTGTTGAACCCATTATTGTCAACACAAGTATTGCTGTCTTTATTTGAATACACTTGAAATGTTACTTGATGAATATTGTCTTTTTTGTCATAACACACATGTGTTGTTTTCATTTGAATACACAGGGTTACTGACTTGAAAAATAATGTGTAATACTCTTCCGCCACAAGTATAATCTTTCCTATTTATCGCGTAGAACTTCCATCACAGTGTTTTTATTCAAATCGCTACGACGCTTGAATAGTGCGCGTCACGTGATAACTGTCAAACGCGATATGAAAGTACGCGAAGGATAAATGCTGCCGATCCCAGACAGGCCAACTACCAATCGTGAAACATCGGGTATTTCCGTATCCTCCGTAGAAAACACCTCGTGTATAGCTCTAGAATACGCCAACGCGAATCGCCTGTGTTACAAGTCTGTGTTCATTCGCGTGAAAGTAACAAATAATGTATCCGTCATTAAGTTGATTATATATGGCGTTGTTATATCGATTTTTTTATTTATACACTCGACATGGGTCATATTTACAGGGAAATTTAAAATATCAGTCTTGATTAACAAACGTTTATGTTTTCAACGTACATGTATATAAACAGGTGGCATAAGGGGCCCGCCATTTTATTTTATCATGTGACTGAAAGTATTTGCCAAAATGGCGCCTTATTATGTCAGAGGTCTATTGCGTAGCATAAAGGCCGAGGTGATCAGATTGGCCAACTACCTGAGACAGGTATTACATATGCATGAGGTGTAATGATTGACACATTCTTAATACACTTTCCGAATACTTAAAATGATATTGTTGCCATCTGTACGTGTAGAAGTACGATTTGTTGGGATTATCAATCTAAGCATAAATAAAATGAATGGTAGGAAAAGAAGAGGAAACAAATCTTCCGATAGCAATCATGTGATTCGTAATAACTGTATCATCTTATCAAGGGACTTATTGGGATTTTATATTGGCGTTAACTACCAGAGACAGGTTATTATATAAATAGAGCGTAAATGATACATTTGTAAATACATTCAGTCCAAAATGTTTTTAAATATTTTTTTTAAATGTGTAAATACTTAAAATTGATAAAGCCTCAACGATAGGCCTACCATGCATGTATCAACTTACCAAGGGACTTAATGGGGCAAAATTTGCGTTAACTACCAGAGACAGGTTACTATATAAATAGAGTGTAAATTCTACATTTGTTTATACATTCAGTCCAACGAGATTTTAAATAGTTTTTAAATGTGTAAAAACTTAAAACTGATGATGCCTCAATACTATCATGCATGCATCAACTTACCAAGGGACTTAATGGGGTCAAAATTTGCGTTAACTACCAGAGACAGGTTACTATATAAAAAGAGTGTAAATTCTACATTTGTTTATTCATTCAGTTCAACGAGATTTTAAATAGTTTTTAAATGTGTAAAAACTTAAAACTGATGATGCCTCAATGATATAATGCATGTATAAACTTGCCAAGGGACAAAGTGGGGTTAAAGTTGGCGTTAACTACCGGAGACAGGTTACTATATAAATAGAGCGCAAATTCTACAATTGTTTATACATTCAGTCCAACGAGATTTTAAATAGTTTTTAAATGTGTAAAAACTTAAAACTGATGATGCTTCAATGGTATCATGCATGTATCAACTTACCAAGGACATAATGGGGTTAAAATTGGCGTTAACTACCGGAGACAGGTTGTTATATAACTAGAGCGTACATTCTACATTTGTTTATACATTCAGTCCAAAGTTGTTTTTAAATGTGTACATACATAAAACTGACGATGCCTTAATGATATCATGCATGTGTTACATTATCAAGATACATAATGTGGTTAAAATTTGCGTTAACTACCAGAGACAGGTTACTTTATAAATTGAGTACAAATTCTACATTTGTTTATACATACAGTCCAACGAGATTTTAAATAGTTTTTGAATGTGTAAAAAATTAAAACTGATGATGCCTCAAATATATCATGCATGTATCAACTTACCAAGGGATATAATGGGGTTAAAATTGGCGTTAACTACCGGAGACAGGTTACTATACATTTGGTCCAAAGTTGTTTTTAAATAGTTTTGAATGTGTGCATACTTAAAACTGACGATGGCTCAATGATATTATGCATGTACCAGCTTACCAATGGACACATTGGGGTTAAAATTGGCGTTAACTACCAGAGACAGGTTACTATGTTAATAGAGTGTACATTCTACATTCGTTAAACATTCAGTCCAAAGTGTTTTTAAATAGTTTTGAATGTGTACATACTTAAAACTGACGAGAGCTCAATGATATCATGCATGTATAAATTTGCCAAGGGACACATGGGGGTTAAAATTGGCGATAACTACCAGAGACAGGTTACTATATAGATAGAGTGCAAATTCTACATTTGTTTATACATTCAGTCCAACGTGTTTTTAATAGTTTTTGAATGTGTAAATACTTAAAGTCGAGGACGCCTCAATGATATCATGCATGTACAACTTACCAAGGGACATATTGGGGTTAAAATTGGCGTTAACTACCGGAGACAGGTTACTATATAAATAGAGCGTACATTCTACATTTGTTTATACATTCAGTCCAAAGTTGTTTTAAATAGTTTTGAATGTTTACATACTTGAAACCGAAGATGCCTCAATGATAGAATTTATGTATCACATTATCAAGGAACATAATGTGGTTAAAATTGGCGTTAACTACCGGAGACAGGTTGGTATATAAATAGAGCGTACATTCTACATTTGTTTATACATTCTGTCCAAAGTTGTTTTAAATAGTTTCAAATTTGTACAAACTTAAAACTGACGATGCCTCAATGATATTATTCATGTATCACATTATCAAGGGGCCTAATGGGGTTAAAATTGGCGTTAACAACCAGAGACAGGTTGGTATATAACTAGAGCGTAAATTCTACATTTGTTTAAACATTCAGTCCAAAGTGTTTATAAATAGTTTTGAATGTGTACATACTTAAAACTGGTTATGCTTCAATGATATCATGCACGCATCAGCTTACCAAGGGACACATTGGGGTTAAAATTGGGGTTAACTACCGGAGACAGGTTGCTATATAACTAGAGCGTACATTCTACATTTGTTTATACATTCAGTCCAAAGTTGTTTTTAAATAGTTTTAAATGTGAACATACTTAAAACTGACGATGCCTCAATGATAGAATTCATGTATAACATTATTAAGGGTCCTTATGTGGTTAAAATTGGCGTTAACTACTAGAGACAGGTTACTATATAAATAAAGCGTACATTCTACGCTTTTTGATACATTCAGTCCAAAGTTATTTTTAAATAGTTTTTAAATGTGTAAATACTTTAAACTGATAAAGCCTCAACTATAGCATGCATGTATCAACTTACCAAGTGACATTATGTGGTTAAAATGTTTTTGAATGTGTAATTATTTAAAACTGATGATGCTTCATTGATGCCATAAATGTATCAACACCCCCTTGAACTTAATGGGGTTATAAGTGTCGTTAACTTCAAGAGAAGAGCGCAACTTATATGTTTGTTTATAACTTCAGTACAAAGTTGTTTTAATTGTTTTGAATGTTGAAGGTCTACTATAGGTAACATTCTCGATGTTAGGTTCACCTTCCTGATGTTTATAAAGGCCTCAGCAACCTCAGTTCAGATACCTGATATATGTGTCTGCTATAGGCAGTAGTCTCATTTCACATACTTTGATATGTATATATATATATAAATTAAATTTTGTAAATTATGTTATAGGCAGCACCCTTGGTGTTCGATTCGCGTACCTGAAGATCACATATTGATATATATAAAGGTCTACTATGGTCAGCACCCTCGGTGTTAGGTTCACGTATTGGTGTATATTAAGGTCTACTATAGTCAGCACCTTCGGTTCACATATTGGTGTATATTAAGGTCTACTATAGTCAGCACCCTAGGTGTTAGGTTTACGTATTGGTGTATATAAAGGTCTACTATAGTCAGCACCCTCGGTAAAAGGTTCACATACCTGATGTATATAAAGGTCTACTATAGACAGCACCCTGGGTAAAAGGTTCACATACCTGATGTATATAAAGATCAGCTAAAGGCAGCACAACAAATTACTTTTCACAAATTAAGGGGCACAACTCTATAAAGAAAAAGGCCACAACCCCTAAAATCAAACATTGTTTTGTCATTATAAACATTGTATTAAAATTTTAAGATTTGATTCAGACATTCTCAAGTTACTGCATGGGTACCAAAGTCTGAAGGACAGACAGACAGACAGACAGACGGATGGACGGAGACAGACCTAAGTTATTGTCATGCTTTTCTTAAAGAGGGGGACAATAGTAGTAACATGCATCTTTTTAGCTAATATGCCTGATTGCAACAATGAATGAATGAACAGGGTTTTACGGCGTACCAACACATTATAGGTTATTCAACGCCTTCAGGAAGGAAGATTCCAGGTTTGATTGCAACAAAAATTTCAATATATCATGGTCATTCAATGACAAAAATATAAATTATCATTTAATGGAAAATTCCAGTTAGACGGTATTGGCAAATAATTAAACAACCGATTTCATTTGAAAATATGTCTTTAATAATACACAAGTATATATTATTCATATATTATAACATGTTTTTAACTATGAACAAGACAAGATGACATGAAACTACTTGATTTTAATGTTTCAAGTGTATTGTGCTTTATGATTCTACGTTTCACACTAAATGTTCATCCAAAACACATGAATGAAATATCATGATTTCCATGTAATATTGATCTATTATGTTTTTACAGTTTTACTGATTTATTTACATCAAAAATGATCCATGAACATTCACACAATAATACACAAATGAATAATACATGTATAGATGGCAAACATTTGATATATGCAGCAATAGTAACTACAACTGTATTAATGTTTATAATTAAATTTGCTGATGTGTTCATCTTTTAAATCGATCTTGGTTGTTATGTTACAAAACGTTAGGAATTTATTGGGAGACATATATTTATTCTGTTTCTTTCATAAAACTTTATCAATACAATTGTTCATTAAAATACCCGTAAATACACGTTTCAAGGAATACTTTCTTAACTTACATTCTCTAAGTGTTCCTCATTTTATTGATAAGAATGGTGATTTTTCTCAATTCAGACAATTTATATATATAGAAATCCCTAACAGTTTTACAACTGATTTGTTTGTACATGTTATCAGTTCTGCAAACTTAGATAATACACTGCGTTGTATTCATGTAAACTTTAACTTACTAAATTATTGTAGTACGCTTGATGACTGGGAAGTCTTGTGTAAAGTTATAATGACAATGACAAATCTTTATAAAGCAATGTTGGCCTCTGGCCCATAATACAAAATGTTCAACAAAGCGACATACAAAATGAATTATATAACAAAACATACATTAATATTAACATGTCAATATGATTTAGGTAATAACAATGAATGAATAGGGTTTTACGGCGTACCAGCACATTATAGGTTATTCAACGCCAACAGGAAGGAAGATTCCAGGTTAACTCTACATGTACAAAAACAACAAATTAACATACAGATAAAAATAAATACATCAACAAATGAATATGCAGAATGAACCTAGAACATTGATACCTGCAGAACTGCAGAGTTTCAGCAAATTCTATCGTATTACTCAATTTGTCGCTTCCTACGACATGCATAAGCCACAGTGTACCTATTCTTGCCATCACTCATGGCTCCCTGGAACCACACAGGGGCTGATAATTTAACCACAGTAGTGAACATATCAAAAAATGATAAAATGAAAACGACACCCATTCGGAGGATTCCTACCCTTCTGCAGAGATCGACAGTGATTCTATTCTTAGCCGGAACCACTTGGGCTAGGTTATAACAAACATGTTAACATTCATCAAGAAATGTACATTATAACCATTGTGATGCAGCATCATATTGATATATATATTTATATATTTTTAATACCATCAAATTGTTTTGAAATTAACCATAATTTTTTTATCATATTTTACATAATTTAGAACGTAAAAATAATTAACTATACTTGTTGTTTATTTAACACTTTGATACTGTCTATTATGAGTTTGAGAGCAAAGTATATTAACTTTGATAAGTTTAAGACTGTTACGCCATTACTATCAAATAAATAATAAAATAATTGTTATGAAGGTGTATTAAGCATAGAAATTTATTGCTGCCTGAAGTTTCTATATAACGGGCAGATCATAATAAAATGATACTCGTCTTCTATAGTTTGTTCCTTGCAAAATGGACATATTCTGTATTCATATGGAATATTGTTATGTTTGCCAGTTTTTATCATCAAATTATGAGCTGAATATCTAAATTTTGAAAGTGAAATTCTGAATTTCAATGGCAAATTATAATAACAGGCAATTTGCAGTTTTCAGTTCAGGCATAATATACATGTATCTATAAAAATGACCTTTTCCAGACTCAGCGACACTACCACACCATTCCTGTTTAGAACAATCAATCAATCTTTGCTCGGATGTATAAATAAACAATTTATCATCATCAACACCAATATTTAACCAGACTTACCCAAACCCATATTTTGAATAGTAGATTTTTAATGTGGTTGCCGAAGTAATATGTCGAACTTCATCAAACTGTTTTAACATTTTATAACATTGGTATGGATACTGTGTTCTATTTATCTTTAGAAATTTTAACCAATATCTGACACAGTTACAGTGATAATCGACATACAGTGGGCATCTACCACATTCTCCTCTAACAAATATATGAAATACATTAGTTGGGAGTTTTGAAAATTTTCTACAAAATTGATCATGTACATTTCAATTGGTTTTGAATATTCATATCCCCATATTTCAGATGCATAAAGTAAAATGGGTTTAATCATCCTATCAAAAAGTTTAAATTAGTCTTTCCTCTCCAAATACCAACATTATTTTGTAATTTAATCATTGATATAATTGCTTTCTTAGCTTGTGTTGCCAAACATATTTTTGCATCTGTTCAAATCAATTTTGGAGTTATATATAAACCCATATATTTATACAAAGAAACTGTTTCTAGTAACATATCATTATAAAACCATTTTTCATTTTGTCTAAGTGTTCTGCCATTTCTAAAAATAACTATTTTTGTCTTTTGTACATTAATTTTCATTCAGTTCTAATGCAAAATGAAGAAATGATATTAATCTGTGACTGTAAGCCTGTTACAGTATCACTAACGTTTGCCAAATCATCTGCGTACATCACTGCAATGAAATCTTCAGTTTCTGATACTTGTATTCCTCTGACATCGGCTCCGTTCAATCATCAATAAGATCATTAATAAAAAGTTTACACTCTTGCTGTGTACCTATGTTACAATAATATTTTTTAGTATATTTACAATCATCGACCCTGACACATATACATACATTTTTATACGTAGCAACAAGAAGTGTTTGAAATTTTCCTCCCAACTCCTTTTCTTTTCAAACATTGCATAAGTTCAAAGTGGTTTAAGGTATCAAATGCCTTAGAAAAATCAAAGAAAATACAATAAAATCTATCACCTTTCTTGCTAAGGTATTTTTGTGACATCGCCATTAATGTAAATAAATTATCTGTTGTATTGTAACCTTTAAGAAATCCTGATTGCGCTTCACCTATTTTAATATGTTCTTCAGACCAATTATATAGTTGTGTTTTCATCATACCTGTAAGTATCGTATTCAAAATATCAATTAAAGATATACCTCTGAAATTATTAGTATCAATCATTGAACCCAATAAAGTTTCAATCAAATACATTAAGTGGTTGGTGAGATATGGACTTGATCGTACTTGCACACAAAAATTTAACCAGAAGTCAAACAAGGTCAATAATACTGCATTATGGTCATCTGAAAGTTGTCTGTCGGGTCATCATGTGTTGACATGTTGAAGTGTAATACGTGCTGTTTGATCTTGCATATGTTGGTAACAGTGACATAGACAGGCGTTGTTGCATACATCTGTCTTATGTTGACAACCAATAGAATGGCAGTATATCGCTATAGGGTACTGAACTGTTCCTTTTTACTCTTACCTGTAAGTACAAACGTGGAACAGAGAATATAAATCACACAGATTAAGAATAACAAACTATTTCATTTATAAATTTATTGTATTAGTCTTGTTATCGTCAAGTTATAATGAACAGAGCCAATAAAACAAGGGTTATTTAAAGCTAGAGTCGTTTAATTAACTAACTGTTGATAAAAAGAATACTTTGTAATGTTGAAGTTGACACTGTTCATCATATCAATACATATTTTAAATGTAAAATGCACTGAAACCTATTATAAGCCTACCTTATTACATTAATTTTCATATTAAATAATTGAAAATTGACATGGTTAGAATTAACAAAATAATATAGGTGGGACCGATGGATGCTCCCCAAGTGAGTGTTTGAATCCGTACCGGCTACTTGGTTGAAAAATACCAAACTGCAGAGCAGGAACAATATGTGGCTCTGCACTTCACAGAACTCATTTGCAAATCATTGAACCGGAACAAAATGACAATATGTGCATATCCTAGCTAGTCTTACAAAATTAAAACCAGAGGTTGTAGCAAAATAGTGTCATGAAGACAATATGTACATCTCCACTTGGTAATGATGCATCCAAACAGAGGTTGTAGAGAAATAGAGAGGAAAAGAATTTGGTCATAGACAATGAAAGGGCCATAACTCCGTGAAAAATCATCAAACTGGAACACAAACTAGCAAGTTTCATTAAATTCCAACCTAAGGTTTTAGAGAAATAGCGCAGACGAGAATTTGGTCACAGACTCAATATTAGGGCCATAACTCGGTGAAAAATGATTGAACCGGAACACAAAGACTATATGCACATCTCCACTTGGTAGTGATGCATCCTAGCAAGTTTCATAAAATTCCAAAGTGGGGTTGTAGAGAAATAGCGCAGACAAGAATTTGGTCACAAACAGAAACAAAGGACCATATCTCCGTGAAAAATCATCGAACCAGTACACAAAGACAATATGCGCATCCGCACTTGGTAATGATGCATCCTAGCAAGTTTCATAAAATTCCAACCAGGGGTTGTAGAAAAATAGTGCGGACAAGAACTTGGGGTCGCAAGGACGCACGCACGGACGAAGCGGCGACTATATGCTTCCCCCCTTTGGGGAGCATAATAAAATCTCCATTGATCAAATGATTTCATATTGGCCAATTACATTAATTGGTCCCGGACACTCATATTTGCCTGTAACTATAACTTTGGATCATTATGTAAATCCTTGGACTAATAACATGGGCAATATTAAATCGCTTAATTAATAAAATAAAATTACTTTTGATTTTATGAACATTTCAAGAAAGATTTTCACCTACTGAAAGGAAATTTTGCCTTAAATATTAAATATTAATGCAAAAATCTTGACATTGTGCACTAAAAAATGCTCAGTTTGAAGGCCCGATTGATTTTATGGTTTTATAAATGTGCCAATCTCTTTAAACAGTTATTAGAAATCATCTGTAATGCTGTTTACAAATTATTATTATGATTAAAAGAGTTAAAGTAAATGATAAATATATTTCAAATAAGACAATTACATATTTCTACAGATGTCTTAAGAGCTCTGGTTCTAGACTTCCCCTCCACCATTTGACACTCGTAATCTGCATCTACATATGTTATACAAGTCACACTTTGGAAAATGGCAACTATGGCCTCCTTGCACAGGACTTCAGTTATAAAACAAACTGGTAAACTGAAAACAAATGTTACATGTGTTTAAGCAGATTCCACCATATATAGAATGTACTGTGATAACAACAACTATGCAACTCAGATTTGTTATTTGGCATCATTCAGTATTACTCAAAATAGAATAATGCTTAGGTAGTCCCTACGTATATTAACGTCATAAAAAGACTCAATAAAAGTCTGATATTTTATTTTATCATGTCAACGTATTCATTTCTATTGATTAACTGCCTGCCTAATAAACATAGGTTTATCACGTCTTTGCAAGTTTATCAGGCACATGAAGTCATTATGTATACTTCGTTACGTCGTTGTGTATATTTATACATTTTGACCTGGATGGAACTACTTTTAACCCTACTTATTATGAATAAAAAACGAACTAGAAATATTGGCATGATAAATAGATACCAGGTAAATGTATAATATTATCAACTTCATCAGGTTTGGCACGTAATTTTTTTTTCTCGAAGCCTCACCTCATAAAGTTGATAATATCAGACACTAACATGGTATTCTCTCATTCTTTTGTGTAGTCTGTGCTTCCAAGGTATCGTTCTAGCACCTATGTATGAAGAGTTTTAACTGCATACCATAAATTAATCTGGTTTGATTTGAATTTGGTTTTACAGCCCATTACTACACATCAGATAAAATTGATCTGTTTGCAGACAGACAGTTACGAGGAAACACAGGACTCTATGTTCACACTTCTTAACATAAAAAAAAGGTCCTAATATCAGTTTAATGCCTAACCGACCCAATCACATAGTAGATTCTTGCTAAATGTTATTTAATATGAAATTATCTGGAGCTTCATTGAAGACGCTAAAAAACACTTACTACTTATCTCTCTGAAATATGTTTTTCAACTGCTTATCACCCAGACCCAAAACTTGACCATGCTTTGTATATGGTTTGCTTAAAGAAATCAAAGAATGTCATGTATATGTGTGTTGTTTAAACAAAAATATATAATTTCTATACAGAGTCAGCAAAAATATCAAGTATCCCATTTTCAAATTTTTTGTTCTTCTTTTACATGCAATTTCAAAGCTCTCTTAAAACTGTAAAGTATTGATTTGGTATGCATGCACTGTTGATGTACCTAAAGAGTATACACATACCCATACCATTTTCAACAATTGGTTGATAATATATCTAATATTATAAGTTATTTTTGTTAATGAGATAGTTAATATAAACCCCTACTTTGTTTTGTCAGTGAAGAATTTGTCCTTGATTCTGTTTTGCAGGAGCAAGACAGTCTGAAAAAAAAATCCCAGTTTATATTTTCATATGCTGTTTCATATATGTTTAATTTATTTATAAATTTAATAATTTCATTATTTTGTAAATTACAGATTGAAAGCTTCCTTAGTACAAAAATAGCAATACCACAAGAGGCACTTTATATCCATCATGCAAATCTCCAACTTATTCAGATTTATATATGGGGTTCAATTTCATTTTCAACATATTTCGTGTTATATATGGTATATCTGATTTTATTGGTGGAGAAAGACTTCTGTTTATAACCACTATCCTTCCTCAAGAAACTGGCAAACTTTCTCACAGGAAGTTTTTGGGTCTAGCAGGACTCAAACATATCACCCAGCAGTGAAAGATAAGTGATCATAAGATGGCACTGTAAACCACACCTTCTACTTAAATATATTTAAGTTTTAATCAAAAATATATCCATTACTACATGTTTAGTATTGATATATGTGCAAATAACTTATTTATGCATGTACATCTTGTATAACACTGGTTAAGAAATGAATATAATCCAATTAAACTGTATATTGAAGCAAAAGTTAAAAGATGAACAATGCTATAACAACATTTTTCAAATGGGTGTATAGAAATAGCAGCATCATTATACCTCAAATAAATTTCACATACCTGTTGACTGAAAAGGGTGTATCCAAAGCCATACTTTCCAATTTCACTATGATTTCCAGCTTTGAAAGCATTCTTTCTATTCATCCAAGGCTCTTTTCTGCAAATAAAGTAAACACAATTAACATGTTTCAACCAACGGTCCCATGCCTGATTGCGATGAAAATCGCAAAAGATACACACTTGTTCCTATAATTAAACATTATGTGATAATAGAAAGATCTTTTAAAATAAAACAATCCAATCAATCTGTGACATGCAAGCCAGATTTTCTAAAAATAAATAATAAAACAATTATCATTTAGCAGTTTTAATATGAATAAATAAACATGTTTATCTTTTTTATGAAGAGGGGACTAATGCCATTTTTATTCAACCCATTACAGAGTATATATACAGAGACATATCCAGTTTTCCTGGTGGAGGAAAATATCTTAATGAACTTAGTAAAAAGGCAAATTAACTGGCAAACTTTCTCAGATTAATTATTTTGACTGGAACAAGACTTAAACGCATGACCTCAGCTACAATGACAATGAGACAAAGATATAATGTGAACATTTCATTTAGAAACATGTTTTTTCCACTTTTAATATATTATTTATGATCGGAGGATTGTTTTAGTCTTATGATGCCATGCTATTTACTCTTCATCAAACATTGTTGTGCCAAGAACCTGACTTGTATTAAACATTCACATGTATTCAGTATTAACCTTTCTTTTATTACAACAAGTATTTCAACTTTCATTCAAATTTTGAGACCATCCCCTTCTCCCAACCATTAATTTGAAAACATGTTATGTGTCCATAAAAGGATAAATCGTGAAATAAATTGTAAGTCATGGCAGAAGTTGTGGTTTGATCCTTAGCTAGAACATATGCCTCTGAAAAAACAACACTCAGTACATGTTCTACCAAGGCAGCTAACTCGAAAGCAGTTCATGTTAGCTCTGTGCTTTCTTCACATTCAAGCTATTAAACTAAATAACTATAAACTAAGAACAGCTGACAAACCTGAAAAAACCTCTTCAAGAGCTGATATTTCTTGCAGGTCAAAGTCAGTCATGAAGAAATAAGGCTTCCAGCTTTTGTTCCAGGATTTAAGCATTGAAAGTGCTTCTTTGATGTTAACTTTGGTCTCTTTCCCAACTATGAAGGAGGCAACTATAACGTAGCCATCATTGGAGTAAACACACACAAAAAAAAGGGCAACTCATATTTCGTGGTATTATATGTTGCATCCATTAGTGTAACTTCCTGACCATACTTTGATAACATTTCCCTCTGAAACTCATTCTGGTGTACGCATCAGTATCAGTATCTTCAGGAACAGAACTGAAAAACGGATTTTGGAATAAGTGTGAAAATGTAAGAGTTATTTCCGATTAAACTTCATTTCATTTGAATATATATTAGTTAACTGACAAGCTCTGAGGAAACACAAATAATGATATGGGGATGATATGTACTGGGTATTATATTTAGGTAATTGAAGAGACAGTAACAGTGACCAAGTTCTTGGTAAGCTTCCTTTAAATGTTAGATATCTATATTTCTACCACATCCCTCCCAGGCAGTTGAAAATAGGCCAAACACTGATTAACTTTTAGAGCGGTTATGAATTTTAACCCTATGCATTTCATCTCATCATTTCATGTGGTAGCATTGACATTTCCTATCACTTTCCTATAATGAACCCACGGAATCATGGAAATCGACTATAATTACAAAGAAATTCACATTCTTTTGAAGAAGACAGCGTGTAACAAAGGACAACTCCAACATAATTTGATGATTTGGAGCCCTGCTACACAATGTGTAACAATACTTCATATGGTTACTTCTTACTTAGTATTGTCGCATCGTGTTGACAAGTTTAGTTGGATTAGTTTTAAAAAGAAAGTGTGATGGATGGACACATATATTGGTGTTCACAAAGGCAACATAATGTGTACTCTTATATGGAGCAGTAATACACTTATAGGGAGAAGAAATAAACTTATATGGAGAATTGATTGATAGATTGAATATTTGGCGTCATTTTTATGCCATCGAGGGCTAACAGATGATCAGTAGACCTAACCACTGTTTCCTGGGATTCTGGAAGGTTAACCAGTACTTGAACACACCCCATCTCCGCAAGTAACGGATAACTTTCCCACTTGAATCAATGGTGAGAGATGAATGTTGTATATCAAACATCACATAGTTTTTGGCCGAGGGGGGATTCAAACTCGCAACCCCTAGATTGACAGTCAGACGCACTTACGACTGAGCTAATTGGGCTCAACTTCTATGGAGAAAGAATAAACTTATAGGGAGAAGAAATAAACTTATATGGAGAAAGAATAAACTTACAGGGAGAAGAAATAAACTTATATGGAGAAAGAATAAATTCATAAAGAAATAAACTTATATGGAGAAAGAATAAACTTACAGGGAGAAGAAATAAACTAATATGGAGAAAGAATAAATTCATAAAGAAATAAACTTATATGGAGAAAGAATAAACTTACAGGGAGAAGAAATAAACTTATATGGAGAAAGAATAAATTCATAAAGAAATAAACTTATATGGAAAAGAATAAACATTTAAGTAAACAAAAGAATACCTGGGTGAAGCAACTGACAAGTTGACATGATTTCTTATATCACGGTTGGTTGGAAAGAAACGTCTGTTGCTTCTTTCAATAGCCTCTTCCGGAAACTGCTCCGCCACATGCATATCCAGGTGGTGCCTTATCTGCTGTGTTTCTGTTATGCCATCAGCAACAAGATCATGAACTTTTTGGATGATTCGTTTGTCAACTGGCAGGCTATAAACAGCATACTGTCAACAAAGAAGTGAATTTTGTATAATTTAAAGTTGTTGTACACAGTTACAGAAGACAGGGATATAATTATGTTATATGATATAATTCTATTCCTTAGCATACTCTTTGGAAAGAGATACATGACAGTGATATAAATGGTATCATCGAATGACATCATGTAACCCTGGAAAAATTGGTTACAGTAATAAAATTAGCTGCCATTATCAACAAAAAATCTGCTGAAAACTATCAAGAACATATAGTACATATATTTTATTTTAGCTTAATTGAAAAGAAAGTTCAAAGCCTAAATAACTGCTCTCAAGTCTGCTTCTTAGACAGAACTGGTACTGAGCATTGTTTTTTAGTCATTGTGACAAGCTGGGGATCGGACCCAAAACCTCTGGTGTGAGAGGCAAATGCTCTCCATTACACTACCACCAGATTTTTATCAAGTTTAAAAAGAAGTTATATTTTCTTGGGTTAAGGACCATAGCTTTTGCTCTGATACTTGAAATTATTAAGTGTACAAAGTTTGATTAAAAAGAATATTCAGGAATAAAATAGTCAGTTTAACATGTCTACAGATATAGACCTAATTATAATACTACGTTTCAAATTGAAAAGCATTTCCAAATCAATTTATATCTTCAGGGCTGCCATCTAAATCTCAGAGGGGTAAAACTAAATCTAAATATGGATTTAAATATAACAATAAAACCTTGCTGTGGTTGTTAGGCTCACATTTTGTTACTAAAGATGCAATGGTTTGCTTGCAGTAAGTATCACATTAAGGTAATTTAAAATATGATTGGATATTAATGCAATACTGATTTGTTTTACAGTAGTTATTTAAACTGGTTAACAAATTGTTTGTTTTGAAATACTGCTTCGACAAGAAAAGCAATTTCTAAAAGTAAATATATTAGCATGATCAAATTATAGAAATGAGATTTTGTTACATTTGACTGACATTACTTAAAATTACCTCTCCATGAATATGATTTTTGTGTATGTCTGCCTCAGGGAAATACAAATATATCCAGTATTCTTTGACAGTATCAGATCTCTAATAAGCTTTCAGCATTTTGGCAGCATTTCTCCATCGCCACACTGAATCATTGTCACCAGCAATCTATGTAATGGAATATACCTTAATAGTGTAGACTAAAGATAAATTGCTTGGTTTCTTGAGTAAACACTAATCATCATAATTGTAACAAAATATCACAGAGTGTTACTAAGATTAAGTATTAAAGGACAAAAAATGTCACTTGTAAGTGACACATGCCCCCTTAATGGTCTGTGAAAATAATGATATATTTTATAATAGGTAGCAATTCAAATGTATCCATGATATCAAGAGTAATGGACTGTTTTCAGATTAGACACACAATTTCATGTTTTTTTTTAAATTAAAAGTGTGACCTTTACCTTTGTGTAACTTTGTCCTTGACACCTGATGTAAAGGTCTGGGTATTTAGACAGGTAAATGCAAGTGACACATCATCATGAAATGTTCATCACTTGCGCAAAACTATTTTAAAACCCCGCCATGTAAGACAAAGTTACAGACCAGACATGAAATATCAAACAAACTGAAAGTGCGACATTGACCTTTGAGGTCAGGTTCTGAGGCTTAACCCGACACGTCGTCATGCCATGTTGATCATAAAAACATTACGAGTGAAATGATGAATAAAATGTGCAAGTATGGTAAGAGTAATGCTGAAAACACTTAACATTAAAAATAATGAAAAGGCCATACCTCAACCAGAAGTTAATGGACTAGAACATGACATTGATATGCGCAACTCGGCGCCCTAATGATACTTCTTGACAAGTTAAACTGAAGTATAGCTGACAAGAAAGTGTTTGACTTACCAGGTAAGAGTTAATAAGGGCCATAACTTGCCAATGGATGGACCAGAATGCAGAAGTATACTTCATACTGATATCCCTAGCAAGTTTGGGGAAAGTCAGTTGAGAGGCTTAGGAGAAGACCTGACAAGAGTTACCGTTCAAAATAAATAAAGTGTCACAACTTTGCCAATAGACTGGAATGCAGTGATGATAATAATGCACAACTAGACTTCGTACTGATAATTCAAGATCAGTGAAAATCATTAGTGAAGTATAATATAGGGGCTGAAAAGAAAGTGTAATATAATTATATGGATGAAAGGAAACTCTATATGCACCCACTACCCCTATTATACCATAATGAGCATAAGATGTAATCAATCTGCCAAGAATCAAAATGAAATTTTACCTGAAATTCTGGAAACCGTAAAACTCTCCTAATTCTGATTTTTGCAGGACATTCCTGTTTTTTAGTAGTTCTCACAACTTTCCTTCTTTTGGTAGAATAGTCATGATCACATGTTGATGTACTCTGCAAAAATATTTTTATAATTGTATAGAACTTTAAATAATGATAGTGGAGGCCGTAGCAGAGATATGATTAATAGTATGGTAATATCAGCATTTAAGTAGTGGCTGATGTTACCAGGCTAAAGCAGTTTGCCAGGTCAGTATATATATTCATAACATAGCCCTTCATTGAATCAATATCAAATGTTCAGTTTCATAATTCTGTGACATTAATATGATTTACTTTATTCTTTAACAACACAGCATTAGGGTTGATTGCAATCATAAGCAGAAATAGGGCAGTGTACAGTATAATACTGTGTACATTAAAACAACATAAACTAATTATTTTAACGAAATTTAAGTTGAAAAGGAACCGTAACTCCTGTAAAAACTGACTGAAATATAGAGCTTGACCTGTAACTTATAATTATACAGGTACACTCAAAGTATCAATTTAATACATAGACGTCTTCGGAAGCTATTGATCAGAAACCAACTTTCTTTAACAACACAGCATTAGGGTTGATTGCAATCATAAGCAGAAATACGGCAGTGTACAGTATAATACTGTGTACATTAAAACAACATAAACTAATTATTTTAACGAAATTTAAGTTGAAAAGGAACCGTAACTCCTGTTTAAACTGACTGAAATATAGAGCTTGACCTGTAACTTATAATTATACAGGTACACTCAAAGTATCAATTTAATACATAGACGTCTTCGGAAGCTATTGATCAGAAACCAACTTTTACCTGATGGACAAACAAACAGATGGACCAATGGACAGACAAGGGTAACACTTAATTCCCTTCGTTGGACTGACCAACAGAATCAAGCTATCCTTATCCTATAGACCATGAAACCAGTTTTGAACCAGTAGGCAACTAATAATGTGTGTATTTACTGATAAATGCAAACTGATGACAAACCTGCTTTTCTGTCCTTAAATGTCAATGGTGGCATTCCCTCACCTCGTTCCCCAGCAAAACAAAAGGCCACCCATCATACAGGATGTCGGGTCCGAAGCCTTTTGCATGACCCTTGTCCTCAAAGTAAATTCTATGTCCTTGAAGGCTGTCCAGATCTGATTATATATTACAGCTGAATATTACAACATGCTATGCAAAAAAGAAGTAAATGTTACCTAATTTATTTCCATTTCAGATTTAATTTTTAATACATAATAAACTCGGCTCAGTTTTTAAGTTAACAACTCTCTGTATTTACAATATTTACTAAAGAGACAGCTGACCTTGAAAATACTCTATGAAACTAACAAATAGCTGATTTGCTTTAAGATCACATGCCAATACAACATATGTTTTATGTTAACAAGACAGAACAGTAAAAATACTAAACTCCATTTTCAGCAACTGTGTTACCAAACTACCAAAAATCTGTAATTCATATTACAAAAGACAATACTTTTTCAATGTTACTAATAATTGCACCAGCTGGTACAATTGTACTCTGTTGATTGCATCCAATCCAGTAAAATATCATCAACTTATAGGGCATTCCTTTCATAAAGCACTACAGGATTGATTGATTAATAAACTGAAAAGGCTTTCAATGTCTCTCCTTTTTTCTGGTGGTTTTTGTTCATCAAAATTCAGAAACCTACTTGAATTGAAACCATCTGTAGGTCTTTGGGACACCTTAAACTTGTCTTTATTTATATTGCAGCAGTTCACATGTTAGCATCAACCAGAGTTGGTCCATGATTTCCATACATAGTGTCCAGACTTAAACGTACACGGGGTCACCAACAGTCCGCCTCTCACATAGTGTTATGCTACATATTGCACATATTCATTGTTAAAATTTCTACTAAATTAATTTTTTCGTTTTATTTTAAACAATATCTTGAATATTCAACTGTACAATATGAAATATTTTATTAATTCTGTAACAAGCCAGAGTTGTAACACGGCAGAGCTATGTTAGTGCTCGCAGTGTGCAATTATATACACACAACAATAACAACTTCTCAATCAAGACTGAGTACCTGCTCAAAAAAAATAATTAGATTGATTGTTACAAATGATTTGTGTGGGTCCCTCAGTTATAGAATGAGAATCAGCTAAATAATCAAAATACTAATATACCTATATTGTATACAACGGTTTGATTATAACACACGTCAGTGTGAACGCTCAGTGGCTCAATGCAATAAACAAGTACACAATCGCTTAAATTGACATAAGCGAGACCTCACTGACATAAACAAGAGCTCATTTAAAATTAAATGAGCGCTCAGTGGCTCAATTCAGCCCACTCAATAACGAGTGCTCACTAGTTTGTTGTTATAAACCAGCATGTACATACCCAAATACACCTGTCTCAATAATGAGAGCTCACAAGCTCGCTGTCACTTCTGCAAGTGAGTGTTCACCAGGTAAACAATGGTATAGGTAGATACTGCACTATGGAAAGGAGCCGGCAATGATGATTACAATGGCAGCTCAAATTGTGAGTAAAACATTAGTAATAAACAGCCAGGTAACCCTTTAAACCATATTGTATCTAAACCCTACATTCTTCTGTATTTCTACGATGTTAATCTGTTTAGCAAATCAAGAACTGACATTTTAAGAGGCCACAGTGCTATTTATACCCATTTTAAATGATGTGGCTCCCAGCATTTACATCGGGCTACAAAATATAATGGAACCAAGTCAGCATAGCACCGACGCTGGGTTAATGTCTTATTTCCATTTCCAATACAGAAGTAAAACCATTTATTGAATGTTGAGGTGGAATTGTTATTAATAAAACGTATGTTTTTCATGGTAGCTTTGTTCTTTATGTCTGCTGTTGTCATATATCGTTTACTGATCATAAAATATTTGTCTTAGTCAGATCATATAACTAAAAATATCACAATTCCAATAAACTTCTATATATTGTAGTCCTAAGATAACATCAGGAGTAGCCGATTGGCACTACATTTATAGGTCGTCTTGTGGTTAATACATGGATAAAGTGTCCAATCTACGTTGACGTCAGCATTTATCCTGGTCCATATAAATGAAATTTATTTATTTGCACCATGTAGACAGCCGCATGTAGACAGACTCCTTAAATGACATATTATTATTATTTACACCAAGTAGAGCGTGATATTTCATGCAATATGTTTTATACATAATATCCATAAGCTTACAACACCTCTTGAAATAAGAATTTTGCTTTTAAATGCCACAAACTTCCAGTGGCCTTTCAATTCCTCCTGTTGTATAAAGTGATTCAACTCTTCTTCATTTTGAAAAAAAATTGATCCAACTGGGCCGCGGAAGGCAAAGAGGTATAATAGCAGCTCATTTTTTGAACCATAGCCTCAAACGTTAGTTTAACTGGGGACCAGTTTGTAATTGTTCTGCGTGCTCTTCAATTGGAGGTACAGAAAACATACAATTTTATAGTCACGATCATTGGGTGCTTACATTTGAATTAAAAGCAAATACTATGCCGAATACCGGTACGAAAAAATGCAAGAAAGAGGGGAAAACAAGAGTAAGATAACATTCAAGTTTTTTTCAAGTAATTTTCAAGTTTATAAACGATGAATCAAATATTCGAAAAAGTGATATCACATAGTTGAAACTAATAAGTGATATCATTTATTTAAGTAGTTGATATCACTTATTCGTTTCAGATAGTTGATATCACTTATTCATTTAAAAAAGGTGATATCACTTATTCAAATGTGTGATAAGAACTATTTGTGATTGTACTCATTTAATTGTTTCAAATAAGTGATATCACCTATTCAAAAAAGTTGATATAACTTGATTGAATAAATTATACCAATCATTTCAAATGATCAGGTGATATCACATATTTAATAAGTGATATCATATAATTTCCTATTTGAAACTAATGTATGGGGTGCCGTTTTACTATCTAACTTCTATAAGTGATATCATTCATTTGAATAGGTGATGTCATTCATTCGTACAGGTGATATCACTCATTTGAATAAGTGATGTCACTTATTTGAATAAGTGATATTTAATAAGGGATATCATCTAATTTCCTATTTGAAACTAATGTATGGGGTGCCGTTTTACTATTTAACCTCGATAAGTGGTATCACTTATTCAAATAGGTGATATCACTCATTTGAAAAGGTGATATCACTCAGTCGAATAAGTGATATCACTAATTCGAACAGTTGATATCGCTTATTTGAATGAGTGATATCATCTATTTGAATGAGTGATATCACCTATTCAAATTAGTGATATCACTTATTCGAATGAGTGATATCACTTATTCGAATTATTACTTTTTTTTCCGAATGAGTGATATCACCTATTCCAGTAAGTGATATCACTTATTCGAGTAAGTGATATCACTAGGTTGTTTCAAATAGGTTATATGACATATTCGATTAAGTGATATCACCCAATTGAATAGATGATATCATTATTCAATTGAGTGAAATCACCTTTTCAAATGAGTGATATCACTTATTTGAATAGGTGATACTGCTTATTTGAATAGGTGATATCACCTATTCAAATGAGTGATATCACCTATTCGAATAAGCGATATTTAATAAGGGATATCATCTAATTTCCTATTTGAAACTGATGTATAAGGTGCCGTTTTACTATTCAACCTCGATAAGTGGTATCACTTATTCGAACAGGTGATATCACTCATTTGAAAAGATGATATCACTCAATCGAATATCACTTATACGAATGAGTGATATTACCTATTCAAGTAAGTGATATCACTTATTCGAGTAAGTGATATCACTAATTCGTTTCAAATAGGTAATATGACTTATTCGATTAAGTGACATCTCTCAACAGAATAGATGATATCACTCATTCAAATTATTCGAAAGAGTGATATCACCTATTCGAATAAGTGATATTCAATAAGGGATATCATCTAATTTCCTATTTGAAACTAATGTATGGGTTGCTGTTTTACTCTTTAAACTCGATAATTGGTATCAATCAACTGAATAGATGATATCACTCATTCGATTGAGTGATATCATCTATTTGAATTTAATTAGTGATATCACTTATTCGAATGAGTGATATCACTTATTTGTTTCAAATAGGTGATATGACTTAGCCTCAGTACTAATGAACTGTTAGAGGCTGATAGAGGTCATACTATGGATACTACTTAGCCTCAGTACTAATGAACTGTTGGAGGCTGATAGAGGCCATATCATGGATACTACTTAGCCTCAGTACTAATGAACTGTTAGAGGTTGATAGAGGCCATACTATGGATACTACTTAGCCTCAGTACTAATGAACTGTTAGAGGCTGATAGAGGCCATACTATAGATACTACTTAGCCTCAGTACTAATGAACTGTTAGAGGCTGATAGAGGCCATACTATGGATACTACTTAGCCTCAGTACTAATGAACTGTTACAGGCTGATAGAGGCCATATTGTGGATACTACTTAGCCTCAGTACTAATGAACTGTTACAGGCTGTCAGAGGCCATATTACAGATACTACTTAGTCTCAGTACTAATGAACTGTTAGAGGCTGATAGAGGCCATATTTTGGATACTGCTTAGCTTCAGTACTAATGGACTGTTAGAGGCTGATAGAGGCCATATTATGGATATTATATAGTATAACTACCAATGAATTGTTAAAGGCTGATAGAGGCCATACTATGGATACTACTCAGCCTCAGTACTAATAGACTGTTAGAGGCTGATAGAAGCCATATTATGGATACTTCTTAGTCTCAGTAAAAATAGACTGTTAGTGGCTGATATAGGCCATATTATGGATACTACTAAGCCTCAGTACTAATGGACTGTTAAAGGCTGATAGAGGCCATATTATGGATACTACTTAGCCTCAGTATTAATGAACTGTTTTAGGCTGATAGAGGCCATATACTAGATACTACTTAATCTCAGTAAAAATGGACTGTTAGTGGCTGATAGAGGCCATATTATGGATACTACTTAGCCTCAGTACGTATGGACTTTTAGAGGCTGATAGAGGTCATATTATGGATATTACTTAGCCTCTGGATAGTACTTATCCTCAGTACCAATGGGCTGTTAGAGGCAATATACTAGATACTACTTAATCTCAGTAAAAATGGACTGTTTGAGGCTGATAGAGGCCATATTATGGATACTACTTAGCCTCAGTACTAATGGTCTTTTAGAGGCTGATAGAAGTCATATTATGGATATTACTTAGCCTCAGTGTTAATGAACTGTTAGAAGCTGATAGAGGCCATATTATGGATACTACTTATCCTCAGTACCAATGGGCTGTTAGAGGCCATATTATGGATACTATATAGTCTAAGTACAAATGGACTGTTAAACGCTGATAGAGGCCATATTATGGTTACTACTTAGCCTCAGTACTAATGGACTGTTAGAGACTGATACAGGCCATATTATGGTTACTACTTAGCCTCAGTACTAATGGACTGTTAAAGGCTGATAGAGGCCATATACTGGAAACTACTTAGTCTCAGTAAAACTGGTCTGTTAGAGGCTGATAGAGGCCATATTATGGTTACTACTTAGCCTCAGTACTAATGGACTGTTAGAGGCTGATAGAGGCCATATACTGGAAACTACTTAGTCTCAGTAAAAATGGATTGTCAGAGGCTGATAGAGGCCATATTATGAATACTACTTAGCCTCAGTACTTATGGACTGTTAGAGGCTGATAGAGGTCATATTATGGATACTGCTTAGCCTCAGTATTAATTAACTGTTAAAGGCTGATAGAGGCCATATTCTGTATACTGCTTAGCCTCAGTACTTATAGGCTGTTAGAGACTGATAAACGCCATATTATGGATACTACTTAGCCTCAGTACTAATGAAATGTTATAGGCTGATAGAGGCCATATTTTGGATACTATATAGCCTCAGTACTAATGAACTTATAGAGGCTGATAGAGGCCATGCTATGGATACTTCTTAGTCTCAGTACTAACAAACCGTTAGAGGCTGATAGTAGTTAATACAGATCATTCTGTTTACATAATGGCATCAATTACATTCATTAACAGTTATATTAATAAGATGCTGTTTATTACAAGAAATTGTATGTTATGATTATGTTGTTCATATCATTTTACACATTATACTGTTATTTTTTAATTAAGGTCAAGCCATTGCCAACATGGAAAAGAAATGCCAAAAATATGAAGAAACATCTGAATAGACTGGCTAAAATGGTTTGTAACTAATATTTACTAATCATATATGTCAGTGTTTAATCATTCAATGAAAACATTGATCTGTCCGTTTACATTTTGAACGTCTGGAAAGAAATGGAGAACAAGCATATTGTTGAATATATCACCAGTTTTATATAATTATAATGGTTATAATTGCAATATGGACTAATTAATGATTACCTTTTATTTTCCCTTGTCCTTGTCATACATGTCATTTTTAAATGATTGACTTGATTATTGAATTGATGAAAATTAACATTCATGGTTCATATTCTGCAATACCAGTAACTTTGTAATTGTTGATCAGATTTTAATAACAGTTCGTATATCTCCATAGTGAGATAAGTTCCATTAATTATAAATATAAGTTTATTTTTATAGAAAAACCTTTCAGCTAGTGATATCAAGTCAACATTTATTTTTTGTTTCCTTTAAACAGATATCACGTAATTCAGCAATGCCAGGGGCCCCACCAATGGATTTCATCTACCTTCATGGAGTATTTAAAGCTAAGGTATTATTATATCAATAAGACATTTTTATATAAAGACATGCTTAACATAGTTTTTATAAAAACACAATGCATGTATGTCCAAATTCTAGTGTTAAGAAAATGAAAAAAATCAGGAATTTTATATGCTTTTCTTTGTATGAAAAACAATTAATACATACAAATCTCATTAAGTAAGAGAATCTCTATAAATGTTTTTAAAACCTTCTTTGTTTTTTCTTGAGTAATATAAAAAACTACATTGGCATGGAGTCGGTGTTGCAGTGTTAGTATATTAGACCCAGGGTAGGAGAATCTTACAATTGCTTCTTCCATAGCAAATGTGTTGTCCTTGAATAAGTCAGTCTGTTTATGGTCAAAATTTAATGTTATTTTTGCTTATGTTACAAAAAGTATATATTTTTATGTCCCTGGTGTTGATGACCAGGGAGGCATATAACTTTTGAACTGTAATGAAACTTGGTATACATCATCACCATCGTCTGAACACGTGCATATTGTCTAGCTTTTCCTGCCAGATTATTATGTAAGGAGTTATGCCTCTGTATAGTGTACCGTAATTGCATTCCTCAATGGGTAGTCGTGTATTATAAACGTATTAAATGTTATTTATTTGTATTTCAATTCTTCAGTAGAATTTTATCTGAACTAATACTGGTGGTATAAAAACATTATATTCCATTAGGGTTGTAAATTTGTATTTTATGTTTCAACAGGTGTTAAATGCCTTTCTAAGGTGCTTAATGGTGGAGAGGAACACAGCCGGAGAAGGTCACATATATGTGCTACCATCGTATCTGGCATCATTGTGGGAGGCTGGTGGTTATGATGCTTGGTTATACCGAAGTGTAAGTAGTATTATACTCGATCAAACTGATTGCGTTTTGCTGTAAGTATCTTCCTACAACAGGTCAGCAAGTCTGATTCAAAATATGGAAAGACTGGTTTCAATAACTGGATCAGAAGAGTAGTTGATGGTCATCATTTAAAAGAAAAGTAAAGGATTGGTTAACCAGGTTTCATGATGAACCTAGACTTGGCGTGATGTGTCTGTTTACTTATTACTTCACTGTTATGGTAAAACTCATAAATTGTAATCATATAATATTTTTTATTAAATTTTGTTGAATGCTTACCTTTATTTTGTTTTGAAAAATCATGACATTGTGTACAATGCGTTTAACTTTGTATTTTTATTGTTTATGCTTTGTTGTATGAATAAAGGATGGACACTTGTGAGAAAAATAAAACATTGCTAACTTAAAACTTTTAATATTCTTGTTACATTATCAGGTAAAGATATCCATGTATAATTGGGTTTTTCTACCCGTGAATGTCAATGGAAACCACTGAGTGCTGCTTGCTGCAGACGTCAACCAAAAAAACCGTCAGCATTCTGGACTCATTGCCCTCAAAACCAAACAGGGTGCTGATTGAAAAATGGAGGTATGAATAATATGAATATGAATTATATTTCAGCAGCTGTTTGCTTTTAGTAAGTATATGTTGGTTGATTCTAATTAAAAGCACATATAGCCGACTTGTGTTTAACATTAAGTAAATTGCTTTACAGAATGCAATTTTGTCATGTACCTTTTTAAGAAGCAATCTGAATGTTAATGTTTTTTTGTGAAGTCATATTTACAAACAAAATGATTCTTCATTTTGGTAATATTTATCAACTTGAGGATATTTATGAAAATAAGAGCTGATGCTACCGGTGAGTCCCTGGACTGGTATATTGGGTCATATACCAGCAGCAAGCAGAAAGACGGGTCAAGCTGTGGACCTTTTGTACTCCTTGTAGGTTGTTAAATCATATCTCCCAGTATCAACTGCATTAAAGCTGTCATTATTTCATTTATTATAAATTTGGTAATAATCAATAAATAGTTAATGTTATTTAACATATTAATATAAGGCAGATTGAAATTTAGCTTACTCAAATATCACTGAGCATCGAGCTTGATTTGTAAGAAATTGTTTCACATTCGCTGTAAAAATTATTATTTTAACAAATAGAAGCAGTTTTACCAATGTTGACCGTATGTTTACTGTTTATATGTCGCCATATAAACTTGCACAGGGTTTGCTTGGAATTGTTGTTTTCAACATAGCTTGACAAGTTGAAGTGAAACTTGCTGTAGATATATCGATCATTATGTATTGTCTTCCAGATGTTTCAGCATATGCGTCATGTAATCATATAAGCATCACGTTGTTAATATATTTTGAGGTCCATTTGGCACCAGATGGGCTGTTGCTTAAATGAATTGCTTTTTATTTTCATTAGACTTTACATTGTAATGCATCATTAAGGTCATTTAAAATATAATTGCAAAGCAGGTAAGGTAAATTAATTGAATGTTTGAAATTTTATAAGAAACAGTAAATGAGGTTTTAAATATGCAACCAGTAAGAACATAATTATACAATAACTACCAAATAAAACCATGTTTGAAAGAATCAGATTACATGCATTGTAATGTCTACTATACTTACTTAAGTTAATGGCTTATTTTAATATTTTTTCTAGAATGCAATGGCCTTAATGCATGGGTGTGACTTAAAAGGATTGACCCAACAAGATGGCATCAGCATGCAAAGTTATGTTGTTTACACACTTCTGTGTCATGCCACTGAACCACTGTCCCAGAAGACTATTTGTGACCTTGTAGTCTGGTGAAGCCAGGTCACAAAAAGCCCTCGATTTGTTGTGGAAACTGCGTAAGATGAATCCACTTCACATGTGATGGGATAACGCAGGTCCAAAAGAAAGATTTTATTTGCACTGTGTGCCACGCATAGTATTTTTGAACTTTTCCATTATACATTTGTATTGTTGAATTTATTTGATTTTATGTCATCAAGGGCTAACAGATGTATACCATAACAGTTGTGTTCACTGAGGGTGAAAGTGGTATGTAAGTTTGACATAATATGTATACCATAATAGTTGTGTTCACTGAGGGTGACATTGGTATGTAAGTTTGACATAATATGTATACCATAACAGTTGTGTTCACTGTGGGTGACAGTGGTATGTACGTTTATCATAATATGTATACTGTAATAGTTGTGTTCACTGAGGGTGACAGTGGTATGTAAGTTTGACATAATATGTATACCATAATGGTTGTGTTCACTGAGGGTGACAGTGGTATGTAAGTTTGGCATAATATGTATACTGTAATAGTTGTGTTCACTGAGGGTGACAGTGGTATGTAAGTTTGACATAATATGTATACTGTAATAGTTGTGTTCACTGAGGGTGACAGTGGTATGTAAGTTTGACATAATATGTATATCATAACAGTTGTGTTCACTGTGGGTGACAGTGGTATTTAAGTTTGACATAATATGTATACTGTAATAGTGGTGTTCACTGAGGGTGACAGTGGTATGTAAGTTTGACATAATATAAATACCATAACAGTTGTGTTCACTGGGTGACAGTGGTATGTAAGTTTGACATAATATGTATACTGTAATAGTTGTGTTCACTGAGGGTGACAGTGGTATGTAAGTTTGACATAATATGTATACCATAATAGTTGTGTTCACTGAGGGTGACAGTGGTATGTAGGTTTGGCATAATATGTATACTGTAATAGTTGTGTTCACTGGGTGACAGTGGTATGTAAGTTTGACATAATATGTATACCATAATAGTTGTGTTCACTGAGGGTGACAGTGGTATGTAGGTTTGGCATAATATGTATACTGTAATAGTTGTGTTCACTGAGGGTGACAGTGGTATGTAAGTTTGGCATACTATGTATACTGTTATAGTTGTGTTCACTGAGGGTGACAGTGGTATGTAAGTTTGACATAATATAAATACCATAACAGTTGTGTTCACTGGGTGACAGTGGTATGTAAGTTTGACATAATATGTATACTGTAATAGTTGTGTTCACTGAGGGTGACAGTGGTATGTAAGTTTGACATAATATGTATACCATAATAGTTGTGTTCACTGAGGGTGACAGTGGTATGTAGGTTTGGCATAATATGTATACTGTAATAGTTGTGTTCACTGGGTGACAGTGGTATGTAAGTTTGACATAATATGTATACCATAATAGTTGTGTTCACTGAGGGTGACAGTGGTATTTAAGTTTGGCATAATATGTATACTGTAATAGTTGTGTTCACTGAGGGTGACAGTGGTATGTAAGTTTGGCATACTATGTATACTGTTATAGTTGTGTTCACTGAGGGTGACAGTGGTATGTAAGTTTGACATAATATGTATACCATAATAGTTGTGTTCACTGAGGGTGACAGTGGTATGTAGGTTTGGCATAATATGTATACTGTAATAGTTGTGTTCACTGAAAGAAGCAGCGATTTGTTTACATTATTTTTGTACGCTTAAATGAATTTCAACATCAAATATAACACCTATTTATGTTTCATTCATGATTTAAAATTAAATAAATGAAATATTAAATAAATGCTCCCTACAGCTTATATGTAATTTCTTTGGACCAATAGGAAATCACTTACAGTATAAATAATCAAAATGTGTGGCAATGGAATACAGTTTCATTTTTATATTATGTATTAGTTGTAAAATGTATTATTAAAATACTAGTTATACTCGTACTAATGATTGAAATGTTTGATTATTTGATTATTACTTTTATGACTTCTATTTGATTGTTTGTGAAGTGAAAATAATTATAATATACCATAAAAGCTACGGCAAATAAGGATGGTCGTGATATTATGTTTATCATGGGAATTGCTTTCAATATTCAATGTATATACAGCAATACAAGCAATATTTATGTAAGTAATTTATAACTGTGTTGTTTATTCTTATACATCCTATACATTATGAACAAAGTTAATAAAACCCAAGTCTGCCTTTCCCTACTGGGTGTTCTAGCTGTTTCGTTTTCATTTCCAACTTATTTGAAATAATTAAACTGTAATAAAACTATTAAGTTATCAATCCATACAAGATGAAATTATTCATTGGACAATGTGTTAAAATAACACTTAAGCACCACCGCTGATCATACACGAAACTTATCTACATGTGAAAATAGCCAAGAATCAACCTTATACAGTATATTTTTTAATGACGATTATCCACACATCAGATATGCTGATCAGTTCCATATAGTGGCTCACATCAGCCCCGATAGATATAAAACATACATCAAGGCTTCATAGTTCCGTAGTATGACTAACTTCAGCATTATTGGTTAAAGGCCATAAAGGTTGATCAGTTCCATAGTGTGGCTCACATTGTGTATCGTTACTGAGACTGGTTAAAAATCATACTCTGTGTTATATACAGATATTCAATAGAGCCTCCGTAATGAGGATAAGTTGTACGTATATTGTGGACAATGTCAGCCTCTAACTGTGTATGGTTACTGAGACTGGTTATAACTTGAACTCTGTGTTATACAGATATATTCCATAGAGCCTCCGTATTGAGGCTAAGTTGGACCCATATTTTGGACCATGTTAGCCTCCAACAGTGTATCGTTACTGAGACTGGTTAAAAGTCATACTCTGTGTTATACAGATATTCCATACAGCCTCAGTAATGAGGCTAAGTTGGACCCATATTGTGGACCATGTCAGCCTCTAACTGTGTATCGTTACTGATACTGGTTATAACTCCGACTCTGTGTTATACAGATATTCCGTAGAACCTCCGTGTTGAGGCTAAGTTGGACCCATATTGTGGACCGTGTCAGCCTCTAACAGTGTATCGTTACTGAGACTGGTTATAACTCGAACTCTGTGTTATACAGATATTCCATAGAGCCTCCGTAGTGAGGCTAAGTTGGACCAAAATTGTGGACCATGTTAACCTCCAACAGAATATCGTTACTGAGACTGGTTAAAAGTCATACTCTGTGTTATACAGATATGCCATAGAGCCTGCGTAATGAGGCTAAGTTGGACCCATATTGTGGACCATGTTAGCCTCTAACAGTGTATCGTTACTGAGACTGGTTAAAACTCCAACTCTGAATTATACAGATATTCCATAGAGCCTGCGTAATGAGGCTAAGTTGGACCCATAGTGTTGACCATGTTAGCCTCTAACAGTGTATCGTTACTGAGACTGGTTAAAACTCGAACTCTGTGTTATACAGATATTCCATGAGCCTCCGTATTGAGGCTAAGTTGGACCCATATTGTGGACCATGTTAGTCACTAACTTTGTATCGTTACTGAGACTGGTTATAACTCGAACTCTGTGTTATACAGATATTCCATAGAACTTCCGTATTGAGGCTAAGTTGGACCCATATTGTGGACCATGTTAGCCTCTAACAGTGTATCGTTACTGAGACTGGTTATAACTTGAACTCTGTGTTATACAGATATATTCCACAGAGCCTCCGTATTGAGGCTAAGTTGGACCCATATTGTGGACCATGTTAGCCTCCAACAGTGTATCGTTACTGAGACTGGTTAAAAGTCATACTCTGTGTTATACAGATATGCAATAGAGCCTGCGTAATGAGGCTAAGTTGGACCCATATTGTGGACCATGTTAGCCTCCAACAGTGTATCGTTACTGAGACTGGTTATAACTCCAATTCTGAATTATACAGATATTCCATAGAGCCTGCATAATGAGGCTAAGTTGGGCCCATATTGTGGACCATGTCAGCCTCTAACTGTGTATCGTTACTGAGACTGGTTATAACTCGAACTCTGTGTTATACATATATTCCATAGAACTTCCGTATTGAGGCAGTAAGTTGGACCCTTATTGTGGACCATGTTATCCTCTAACTGTGTATCGTTACTGAGACTGGTTAAAAGTCATACTCTGTGTTATACAGATATGCCATAGAGCCTGCGTAATGAGGCTAAGTTGGACCCATATTGTGGACCATGTTAGCCTCTTACAGTGTATCGTTACTGAGACTGGTTATAACTCCAACTCTGAATTATACAGATATTCCATAGAGCCTGCGTAATGAGGCTAAGTTGGACCCATATTGTGGACCATGTTAGCCTCTAACTGTGTATCGTTACTGAGACTGGTTATAACTCGAACTCTGTGATATACAGATATTCCATAGAGCCTCCGTAATGAGGCAGTAAGTTAGACCCATATTGTGGACCATGTCAGCCTCAAACAGTGTATCGTTACTGAGACTGGCTATAACTCGAACTCTGTGTTATACAAATATTCCATAGAGCCTCCGTATTGAGGCTAAGTTGGACCCATATTGTGGACCATGTTAGCCTCTAACTGTGTATCGTTACTGAGATTGGTTATAACTCGAACTCTGTGATATACAGATATTCCATAGAGCCTCCGTAATGAGGCAGTAAGTTGGACCCATATTGTGGACCATGTCAGCCTCAAACAGTGTATCGTTATTGAGACTGGCTATAACTCGAACTCTGTGTTATACAAATATTCCATAGAGCCTCCGTATTGAGGCTAAGTTGGACCCATATTGTGGACCATGTTAGCCTCTAACAGTGTATCGTTACTGAGACTGGTTATAACTCGAACTCTGTGTTATACAGATATTCCATAGAGCCTCCGTAATGAGGCAGTAAGTTGGACCCATATTGTGGACCATGTTAGCCTCTAACAGTGTATCGTTAATGAGACTGGTTATAACTCCAACTCTGTGTTATACAGATATTCCATAGAGCCTCCGTATTGAGGCTAAGTTGGACCCATATTGTGGACCATGTTAGCCTCCAACAGTGTATCGTTACTGAGACTGGTTAAAAGTCATACTCTGTGTTATACAGATATGCAATAGAGCCTGCGTAATGTGGCTAAGTTGGACCCATATTGTGGACCATATTAGCCTCTAACAGTGTATCGTTACTGAGACTGGTTATAACTCCAACTCTGAATTATACAGATATTCCATAGAGCCTGCATAATGAGGCTAAGTTGGATCCATATTGTGGACCATGTTAGCCTCCAACAGTGTATCGTTACTGAGACTGGTTAAAAGTCATACTCTGTGTTATACAGATACGCCATAGAGCCTGCGTAATGAGTCTAAGTTGGACCAATATTGTGGACCATGTCAGCCTCCAACAGTGTATCGTTACTGATATTGGTTATAACTCGAACTCTGTGTTATACAGATATTCCATGAGCCTCCGTATTGAGGCTAAGTTAGACCCATATTGTGGACCATGTTAGCCTCCAACAGTGTATCGTTACTGAGACTGGTTAAAAGTCATACTCTGTGTTATACAGATATGCAATAGAGCCTGCGTAATGAGGCTAAGTTGGACCCATATTGTGGACCATATTAGCCTCTAACAGTGTATCGTTACCGAGACTGGTTATAACTCCAACTCTGAATTATACAGATATTCCATAGAGCCTGCATAATGAGGCTAAGTTGGACCCATATTGTGGACCATGTTAGCCTCCAACAGTGTATCGTTACTGAGACTGGTTAAAAGTCATACTCTGTGTTATACGGATATGCCATAGAGCCTGCGTAATGAGGCTTAGTTGGACCCATATTGTGGACCATGTCAGCCTCTAGCTGTGTATCGATACTGATATTGGTTATAACTCGGAAGTCTGTGTTATACAGATATTCCATGAGCCTCCGTAATGAGGCTAAGTTGGACCCATATTGTGGACCATGTTATCCTCTAACTGTGTATCGTTACTGAGACTGGTTATAACTCGAACTCTGTGTTATACAGATATTCCATAGAACTTCCGTATTGAGGCTAAGTTGTACCCATATTGTGGACCATGTTAGCCTCTAACAGTGTATCGTTACTGAGACTGGTTATAACTTGAACTCTGTGTTATACAGATATATTCCATAGAGCCTCCGTATTGAGGCTAAGTTGGACCCATATTGTGGACCATGTTAGCCTCCAACAGTGTATCGTTACTGAGACTGGTTAAAAGTCATACTCTGTGTTATACAGATATTCCATAGAGCCTCCGTAATGAGGCTAAGTTGGACCCATATTGTGGACCACGTCAGCCTCTAACTGTGTATCGTTACTGATACTGGTTATAACTCCAACTCTGTGTTATACAGATATTCCGTAGAACCTCCGTATTGAGGCTAAGTTGGACCCATATTGTGGACCGTGTCAGCCTCTGTGTATCGTTACTGAGACTGGTTATAATTCGAACTCTGTGTTATACAGATATTCCATAGAACCTCCGTAATGAGGCTAAGTTGGACCCATATTGTGGACCATGTTAGCCTCTAACTGTGTATCGTTACTGAGACTGGTTATAACTCATATTGTGTTATACAGCTATTCCATAGAGACTCCGCAATGAGGCTAAGTTATACCCATATTGTGGACCATGTCAGTCTCTGTGTATCATTACAGAGACAGGTTTTAACTCATATTTTGTGTTATACAGATATTCCATAGAGACTCCGTAATAAGGCGAAGTTATACCCATATTGTGGACAATGCCATCCTCTAACTGTGTATCGTTACTGAGACTGGTTATAACTCGGACTCCGTGTTATATAGTTATTCTATTGATCCAACATAATAACTTAGGTACTGGTCGATTTCCAGTGCATAGTAAATGGACACAAAACATGTTAGTGGTAGAGAGAATAAATAACACCAATCAATGATAACTTGTTTGCTTTTAAAGACTCCTTTTTATTAAGTAATATACATGATGTTATATAGCTCATTTGACAAAATGTTAAACAAAACATAAAACCATATATAATATTAAAGAAACAACCATGTGATATTTGACTAATAGTTAATTTATGTTTACATTTATCAAGCAATATACAGTGTAGCAATGTTATATAACAGCATCCAAATTAATTATGCAATGCAGCTATAACTAGTGGAAATAAGAGTGCTGTATATTGTATTCTGGCATATCCACTTGCGGATTTTGATCATAAGACGAAATTTCCTGTAGTGGAATGCTGTGATTGAGCTGCTCATTAGCGTATAACGGATCTGATTTTGTGCTTTTCGATAGATGTTCATGAATTTTACATTGATTGTAATGATCGTCACCCGTCTAACTGACCCCTCTTAATTCTTAACATCCATTTTGTTTAATATGCCTATATTTGCCATCATATTATGGACAACTCCTTAAATGAATTATATTCCATTACTCAGAACAAAACATTCCACTTGCAGAATATTTTGACCATTTCAGTCTTTATCAGCTTTGTATTGAGTCATCCATGCATAGAATTACGTGACATAGGACGATCACATGATAAAAGGAGAGCATTATGCACTGAAGGTAACTCCAGTCCCTCATCCTGGTTGAGTGACGCCTCTCCTTGTATCACATGATCATCCTATGTCACGCGATATTATGCATGAATGATCTAGCACAAAGCGGATGATCCATGACTATGTGATATGGTCGAAATATTCTGCAAGTCAAATGTTTTGTTCTGAGTATTGGAATATAATTCATCGAAGATGTTAAATCCAGAGCAAGAGACCAACCTATATTGTTATATACAACTTATTTACCGTAACTTGGAATATACAGAAGACAGACACTTTAACATGGACATGTATTTAATTGGCAGATCTGGCTTGAGAAACGACAAGGAAACCGTGCTCCGAAACCACAAAAATAATTTAAAATGGTTGGTGAAGTTATCTACATTCATGTACGACAGCATTGACTTGAACTTTTTAAGAGTTGAGTTTCTCTGTTCTGCAACCTGCGTATTTAGGTCCTTGTATTGCTTATACATATTTAGGTTATACCCCAAATGACAGCCTGAAAAAGAAATGACATTAAAAACATTTAACACATCTTTAACTTTAAAGAATAAGCCAAATATTTACCCTAAACTGAAAATTTTTTTTTGAAATATTGTCCCCATTTCTAGAATGAAAAACTGTTCACGACTTCCTAAAATTCATACTAAATTTGTTATTCAACTGATTTGATGTTATTACTCACAAACGGAAATAATCAGTAAAATTTCAATTATAGAATATCAATCTTATAAAGTTAACTTTATCACAAAAGAAAATGAGTTCATGTGACTGTAATCATTATTATATTAGTGGTAATAAAACATTATATACAAACATTACAGCTGATACTACCACTTACACTAGTACAGCCATATCATCATAAATAGTATTCAAGGTATTAAGAAGATACTTCACATTGCTATGTGTTTAATTGTTTAATTGCTAAATGCTGACAATAAAAATAATCTATATTGCGAAAACTTATGCCTAAGAAAAGAAGTGTGTAACCAGTGATGATATAGTTTTTATAAAAATCACTACCAGTTCAAGATGAAAAAAGAAAGATTAATACTTAAAAAGTAAAGAGAGAAGGACAAATGGATTCTTAACTAAACACAAATTATGTATACTTCGCACTTACCGACATGGTTGCACCAATGGAATCTGTCCACAACAAACCATGTGTCTCTAAAAAAGACCAGATCTCTATTCAACGCATAATTGTGCAGATTGCAAGCATTGTCATACACAATAAGTTTTGGTGCTGAAAATGATTAAATTTTAAATTTGATTACCTTTTAATCATATAAAAAATTAAAAAAATCATCTGAGTAGGTGGTTTTACATTAATTTTCATGAAATGCTTTTAACAAATGAGGTTCTTATTGAAGGCAAAAAATTGTCAATAATAGTTCTCTTATGCATAAAATATAATGGTTACAATGTCAAAAATAAAGAATAAGCTACACAACAGTTTACAGTAACCCTTATACTTTTACATTAAATTTCTTGGTTGAATATATTTTATTTTATTATGCTTAGAACATTGTTTATACAAACTACAAAATGAAAAGGGATCAGATTAAACACACTTATTAAGTTCATTAATCTTCTTATAGTATGCTCAAATTTACAACTATCTAGGAATAAAGGCTGCATACTTCTTAGGTTCAATCTAAGGCATAAAGTTCATTGTTGCCCAGTGCAAGAAGCTTTTAGATAATGTAACTTGCTTATACAGAAAATAAAAAAGTGCAAATTTTGAAGAAGATAGTTAAGTTTTTTTTTTGTATGAATCTGTTAGCCAACAAACTTGTCATATGTATCTAAAACCAAATAGCATTACCGGTATGGAATCTTGTCCTGAGTATCGAGAAAGGGACATTTGGCGACTCAACATCTTCCATTAACTGGAACCCATAGCAAATCCCTGAAATAAAAATTACAATAAACAAGGTTAAGATGACCATTACATGCTTAACACAAACACTTTCAGAAGTTATACTATTCATGTAAGTATTTGTAAATAACAATTTTTCGGCTGTACATTTCTAAGATTTCCATTCTGCAGTTAAAACCTTTTATCTAGATTTATAAAAAAGAAAGTTATGTATTATACCGGTACCTAACATATGAACAAGAGCTGTCAGAAGACAACAAAGCTCGCCTCTGGGTGTCTTAAGTCCAAAAAGGGCCATACGTGTGGCAAAATGCAACCCAGAGTTATGGTTCTTGTCTGTGTGTGTTCCATTGATGATGGTGAACACACATGTGATGGTTCATTCACATCCAATGAGTGGTTGCATAGATATCTGAAACATGTATGCAAAAATTTAACCTGGGTGTCTACAGACGACGACAACACTGGGGTCATGACAATAGCTCTCCTTGGACTTGACGAGTTAAAAAGTGAACTAAAATAATTTATTTCAAATTTAAACATTTAATGAGTATGTTTATGCATTTGTTGGAAAAATAACAACAGAAGTAAGCAAAGAATAATATACTCTGCAGAAATAAAAAAGTACCACTTATTCTATTGCCAGGACTCTTTTCATATGTACTATAGTTAATCAATTGTTGATTCAGTAATTAACATCCTCATAGCTTGATTATGTTAACAATATTTAACTGCGACATGGTGAAAATAACAACATTCATTGAATTTCTCATTTGATTATCAACACTATCACCATGCATATTAAGGTATTGAATACTATGCAAAGAAGATTATCATGTACGTGCAAACAGTGATCCTGCCTACCCGTTGCCTTACATACAAGCGAACTGAAACTGATAAGTTGCATCAACAGTGCATTAGTACTCAATCAATAAAGAAGTTGATACATAGCTCTTAAAAATTAAAAGAACTAATACATTTTTGAGGTGTTAACCTATTACTTATTTTTAATAAATATATAAACATGATGAAAAATTAAAAGAATTGCTTCATACCTTCAATTAACCACTACTAACATCAAAATCTTGAACCATAAATGCAAGAAAATTGTCATCTACAGGAACAACTGTTTTATGCTGACATAGACAAAGTTTGTAGAAATCAACATCTTCAGATTGGCTTGAAGTGACAGTCATTGAAGATTGATTTTCAACAAATGTTTGGATTGACCAACTAGAATCTGTTTTTTCTTCAGTACAGATTTTTTTGGTTGTTGACGGTTTTCTTGAAATACTGCAATAAATAAAAAAAATATTGCAATTTGTATGCATAGTTTGCTCATCAGATTCCGAATACTGTATTTTATGTAATTTGATATGGTCACATTATCATCATAAGATGGATTCATAGACTCTATTTTTAAAATGACCAACATAAACTAACTGTTGACAAGATAAGAAAAGATACAATTAGGATATGGTGTACGAGAAAATTTTGAAACAGTTGCTCTAAAACAGGTTGTTTTACCATTTAATGTCATTAAAAGCTATATTCAATTATTTTGATATCTAAGGAATGTAGGGGCATGGTCCTCCCCGACCCTCTCACCACTAGGACAGGGAGACTAAATGGGTCACACAAATGGGTGGCTGAAAAAATTTAATGTACAAATTTATCCAGAAATACAGTTGCTTTATAGACTATTTAGGTTAATTTATTTTTTCAATACCAATCCCTTTTTTTTTTAAAAAAAAGAAGACTTTTCTTAAATAATAATTATGGTAAAGTACAGTAATTCAATGAATTTTAAAAATCATAAAATATATTTCATATTTTATGACCATTACTTACTTGCCATTGCTTAATTATACCACAATCACTTCACAATAAAGGATTTTGAATACTAACAGACCTGAAAAAGAAGTAATAGATATATGTGTACAATATACTGAAAGATAACTAATACTGATAATCACTACTTTATGGCAATACTACTCAAAATATAAGACATTGTGACAATCAAATCAAATTAACAAGACCAATATAACATGCAAAACATTTACAGCAAGTGGAATATTTGTAAAATATCCATACAATCTAATTCATTACCATTGGGTATACACATTATTTTAAGTTTCATACCAAAATTGCTGAGGCTAACTATTACAAATATTATGGACCAGTCTATAACAGTTCATTGGTACTAAGGCTAAGAAGTATCCACAGTAAGGCATCTACCAGCCTATAACAGTTCATTACTACTGAGGCTTAAGAAGTATCCATAATATGGCCTCTATCAGCCTCTATCAAATCATTAGTACTGGACTAAGTAGTATCCATAATATGGCCTCTATCAGCCTCAAACAGTTCATTAGTACTGAGACTAAGTAGTATCCATAGTACAGACTCTATCAGCTTCTAACAGTTCATTAATACTGAGGCTAACTAGTATCCATACTATATCCTCTATCAGCCTGTAACAGTTTGTTAGTACTGAGGCTAAATAGTATCCATACTATAGCCACTATCAGCCTCTAAGTGTTTGTTAGTATTAAAGCTAAGAAGTGTCCATAGTATGGCCTCTATCAGCCTCTAACAGTTTGTTAGTACTGAGGCTAAGCAGTATCAATAGTATAGACTCTAACAATTCATTAGTTCTGAGGCTTTGTTAGTATCCATAATATGGCCTCTATCAGCCTCTAACAGTTAATTAGGACTGAGGCTAAGTAGTATCCATAAAATGACCTCTATCAGACTCTAAAAGTTGTGGTACTGAGGCTAAGTAGTATCCATAGTATAGCCTCTAACAGTTCATTAGTACTGAGGCTAAATAGTACCCATAATATGGCCACTACCAGCTTCTGACAGTTCATTAGTACTGAGACTAAGTAGTATTCATAATATGGCCTCTATTAGTCTCTAACAGTACATTATTACTGAGGCTAAGTAGTATCCAAAGTATAGCCTCAAACAGTTTATTAGTTCTGAGACTAATTAGTATCCATAGTATGGACTCTATAAGCCTCTAACAATTCCTTAATACTGAGGCTAACTACTATCCATAATATGGCCTTTATCAGCCTCTAACAGTTCATTAGTACTGAGGTTAATTAGTATCCATAATATGGCCTCTTTCAGCCCCAAACAGTCCATTAGTACTGAGGCTAAGAAGTATCCATAATATGGCCTCTATCAGCCTCTAACAGTCCATTAGTACTGAGGCTAAGTAGTATCCATAATATAACCTCTATCAGCCTCTAACAGTCCATTAATACTGAGGCTAAGTAGTATCCATAGTATAGCCTCTATCAGCCTCAAACAGTTCATTAGTTCTGAGACTAAGTAGTATCCATAGTATGGATTCTTTGAGCCTTTAACAGTTAATTTGTACTGAGGCTAAGTAGTATCTATAGTATGGCACCGATCAGCCTCTAACAGTCCAGCTGTACTGAGGCTAAGTAGTATCCATAATAAAGCCTCTAACAGTTCGTTAGTACTGAGGCTAAGTAGTATCCATAGTATGGTCTCTATCAGCCTCTAACAGTCCAGTAGTACTGTGGCTAAGTAGATCCATAATAAAACCTCTATCAGCCTCTAACAGTTTGTAAGTACTGAGGCTAAGTAGTATCTATAGTATGGCCTCTATCACCCTCTAACAGTTCATTAGTTCTGAGACTAAGTAGTATCAATAGTATGGACTATATCAGCCTCTTACAGTTAATTCATACAGAAGCTAAGTTGTATCCATAATACGGCCTCTATCAGTTCATTAGTACTGAGGCTAAGTAGTTTCCATAGTATGGCCTCTATCAGCCTCTAAAAGTTTATTAGCACTGGGACTATGTAGTATCCATAATATGGCTTCTATCAGCCTCTTACATTCAATTACTACTGAGACTAAGTAGTATCCATAATATGGCCTCTATCAGCCTCTTACAGTCAATTAGTACTGAGACTAAGTAGTATCCATAATATGGCCTCTATCAGCCTTTAATAGTTCATTAGTACTGAGGCTAAGTAGTATCCATAATATGGCCTATATCAGCCTCTAACAGTTTATTAGCACTAAGACTAAGTAGTATCCATAATATGGCCTCTATCAGCCTCTTACAGTCAATTAGTACTGAGACTAACTAGTATCCATAATATGGCCTCTATCAGCCTCTAATAGTTCATTAGTACTGAGATTAAGTAGTATCCATAATATGGCCTTCATCAGCCTCTAACAGTTTATTAGCACTGAGACTAAGTAGTATCCATAATATGGCCTCTATCAGCCTCTTACAGTCAATTAGTACTGAGACTAAGTAGCATCCATAATATGGCCTCTATCAGCCTCTTACAGTCAATTATTATTGAGACTAAGTAGTATCCATAATATGGCCTCTATAAGCCTCTAATAGTTCATTAATACTGAGGCTAAGTAGTATCCATAATATGGCCTCTATCAGCCTCTAACAGTTAATTAGTACTGAGGCTAAATAGTATCTTTAGTATGGCATCTATCAGCTTCTAACAGTCCAGTTGTACTGATGCTTAAGTAGTATCAATAATATGGACTCTATAAGCCTCTAACAGTTAATTAGTACTGAGGCTAAATAGTATCTATAGTATGGCACATATCAGCTACTAACAGTCCAGTTGTACTGAAGCTAAGTAGTATCCATATTTAAGCCTCTATCAGCCTCTAACAGTTCGTAAGTACTGAGGCTAAGTAGTATCCATAGTATGGCCTTCATCAGCCTCTAACAGTACATTAGTACTGAGGCTAAGTAGTATTTATAGTATTGCATCTATCAGTGTCTTACAGTCCAGTTGTACTGAGGCAAAGTAGTATCCATAATAAAGCCTCTATCAGCCTCTAACAGTTCATAAGTACTGAGGCTAAGTAGTATCCATAGTATGGCCTCTATCAACCTCTAACAGTTCATTAGTACTGAGACTAAGTAGGTTCATATTATGGACTCTATCAGCCTCTTACAGTTAATTCGTACTGAGGCTAAGTTGTATCCATAATATTGCCTCTATCAGTTCATTAGTACTGAGGCTAATTAGTATCCATAGTTTGGCCTCTATCAGCCCCAAACAGTCTATTAGTACTGAAGCTCATTACTATCCATAATATGGCTTCTATCAGTTCATTAGTACTAAGGCTAAGTAGTATCCATAGTATGGCATCTATCAGTTCATTAGTACTGAGATTAAGTAGTATCCATAACATGGCTTCTATCAGTTCATTAGTACTGAGGCTAAGTAGTATCCATAATATGGCATCTATCAGCCTCAAACAGTCCATTAGTACTGAGGCTAAGTAGTATGCATAATATGGCCTCTATCAGACTCAAACAGGCCATTAGTATGGAGGCTAAGAAGTATTCACAATATGGCCTCCATCAGTTCATTAGTACTGAGGCTAAGTAGTATTCATAATATGGCCTCTATTAGCCTCTAACAGTTCATTAGTACTGAGACTAAGTAGTATCACTAATATTCCCTCTATCAGTCTCTAAAAGTTTATTAGCACTGAGACTAAGTAGTATCCATAATATGGCCTCTATCAGCCTCTAATAGTTCATTAGTACTGAGGCTAAGTAGTATCCATAATATGGCCTTTATCAGCCTCTAATAGTTTATTATTACTGAGGCTAAGTAGTATCCATAATATGGCCTTCATCAGCCTCTAACAGTTCATTAGTTCTGAGACTAAGTAGTATCAATAATATTGCCTCTATCAGTCTCTAACAGTTTATTAGCACTGAGGCTAAGTAGTATCCATAATATGGCCTCAATCAGTTCATTAGAACTGAGGCTAAGTAGTATCCATAACATGGCCTCTATCAGCCTCTAATATCCATTAGTACTGAGGCTAACTAGTATCCACAGTATGACCTCTATCAGCCTCAAATAGTCCATTAGTTCTGAGGCTAAGAAGTATCCATAATATGGCCTCTATCAGTTCATTAGAATTGAGGCTAAGTAGTATCCATAACATGGCCTCTATCAGCCTAAAAACGTCCATTATTACTGAGGCTAACTAGTATCCATAGTATGGCCTCTATCAGCCTCAAATAGTCCATTAGTTCTGAGACTAAGTAGTATCCATTATATGGCCTTTATCAGCCTCTAACAGTCCATTAGTATTGAGGCTAAGTAGCATCCATAATATGGTCTCTATCAGCCTCAAACAGTCCATCAGTACTGAGGCTAAGTAGTATCCATAATATCGCCTCCATCAGCCTCTAACAGTCCATTAGTACTGAGGCTAAGTAGTATCCATAATATAACCTCTATCAGCCTCGAACAGTCCATTAGCACTGAAACTAAGTGGTATCCATAATATGGCCTCTATCAGCCTAAAAAAGTCCATTAGTACTGAGGCTAACTAGTATCCATAGTATGGCCTCTATCAGCCTCAAATAGTCCATTAGTTCTGAGACTTAGTAGTATCCATAATATGGCCGTTATCAGCCTCTAACAGTCCATTAGTATTGAGGCTAAGTAGTATCCATAATATAACCTCTATCAACCTCTAACCGTCCATTAGCACTGAAACTAAGTGGTATCCATAATATGGCCTCTATCAGCCTCTTACAATCAACTAGTACTGAAACTAAGTAGTATTCATAATATGGCCTCTATCAGCCTCTAAAAGTTCATTAATACTGAGGCTAAGTAGTATCCATAATATGGCCTCTATCAGCCTCTAACAGTTCATTAGTACTGAGACTAAGTAGTATCCATAATATGGCCTCTATCATCCTCTATCAGTTCATTAGAACTGAGGCTTAGAAGTATCCATAACATGGCCTCTATCAGCCTCAAATAGTCCATTAGTACTGAGGCTAACTAGTATCCATAGTATGGCCTCTATCAACCTCAAATAGTCCATTAGTACTGAGGCTAACTAGTATCCATAATATGGCCTCTATCAACCTCAAATAATCCATTAGTACAGAGGTTAACAAGTATCCATAACATGACCTCTATCAACCTCAAAAAATCCATTAGTTCTGAGGCTAAGTAGTATCCATAATATGGTCTCTATCAGTTCATTAGAACTAAGGCTAAGTAGTATCCATAACATGGCCTCTATCAGCCTCAAATAGTCCATTAGTACCGAGACTAACTAGTATCCATAGTATGGCCTCTATCAGCCTCAAATAGTCCATTGGTTCTGAGGCTAAGTAGTATCCATAATATGGCCTCTATCAGTTCATTAGAACTGAGGCTAAGTAGTATCCATAACATGGCCTCTATCAGCCTCAAATAGTCCATTAGTACTGAGGCCAACTAGTATTCATAGTATGTCCTCTATCAGCCTCAATTAATCCATTAGTTCTGAGGCTAAGTAGTATCCATAATATGGCCTCTAACAGTTCATTAGTAGTGAGGCTATATAGTGTAACGGGTATGGCCTCTATCAGCCTCTAACAGTTCATTATTACTGAGGCTAAGTAGTATCAATAATATGGCCTTCATCAGCCTCTAATAGTTCATTATTACTGAGGCTAAGTAGTATCCATAATATGGCCTATATCAGCCTTTAACAGTTCATTAGTACTGAGACTTAGTAGTATCCATAATATGGCCTCAATCAGTTCATTAGAACTGAGGCTAAGTAGTATCCATAACATGGCCTCTATCAGCCTCTAATATCCATTAGTACTGAGGCTAACTAGTATCCATAGTATGAACTCTATCAGCCTCAAATAGTACATTAGTTCTGAGGCTAAGAAGTATCCATAATATGGCCTCTATCAGTTCATTAGAATTGAGGCTAAGTAGTATCCATAACATGGCCTCTATCAGCCTAAAAATGTCCATTAGTACTGAGGCTAACTAGTATCCAAAGTATGGGCCTCTATCAGCCTCAAATAGTCCATTAGTTCTGAGACTAAGTTGTATCCATAATATGGCCTTTATCAGCCTCTCACAGTCCATTAGTATTGAGGCTAAGTAGTATCCATAATTTGGTCTCTATCAGCCTCAAACAGTCCATCAGTACTGAGGCTAAGTAGTATCCATAATATGGCCTCCATCAGCCTCTAACAGTCCATTAGTACTGAGGCTAAGTAGTATCCATAATATTACCTCTATCAGCCTCTAACACTCCATTAGCACTGAAACTAATTGGTATCCATAATATGGCCTCTATCAGCCTAAAAATGTCCATTAGTACTGAAGCTAACTAGTATCCATAGTATGGCCTCTATCAGCCTCAAATAGTCCATTAGTTCTGAGACTAATTTGTATCCATAATATGGCCTTTATCAGCCTCTAACAGTCCATTAGTATTGAGGCTAAGTAGTATTCATAATATAACCTCTATCAGCCTCTAACAGTCCATTTGCACTGAAACTAAGTGGTATCCATAATATGGCCTCTATCAGCCTCTTACACTCAACTAGTACTGAAACTAAGTAGTATCCATAATATGGCCTCTATCAGCCTCTAAAAGTTCATTAGTACTGAGGCTAAGTAGTATCCATAATATGGCCTCTTTCAGCCTCTAACAGTTCATTAGTACTGAGACTAAGTAGTATCTATAATATGGCCTCTATCATCCTCTATCAGTTCATTAGAACTGAGGCTTAGAAGTATCCATAACATGGCCTCTATCAGCCTCAAATAGTCCATTAGTACTGAGGCTAATTAGTATCCATAGTATGGCCTCTATCAACCTCAAATAGTCCATTAGTACTGAGGCTAACTAGTATCCATAATATGGCCTCTATCAACCTCAAATAATCCATTAGTACTGAGGCTAACAAGTATCTATAACATGACTCTATCAATCTCAAAAAATCCATTAGTTCTGAGGCTAAGTAGTATCCATAATATGGTCTCTATCAGTTCATTAGAACTAAGGCTAAGTAGTATCCATAACATGGTCTCTATCAGCCTCAAATAGTCCATTAGTACCGAAACTAACTAGTATCCATAATATGGCCTCTATCAGCCTCAAATAGTCCATTGGTTCTGAGGCTAAGTAGTATCCATAATATGGCCTCTATCAGTTCATTAGAACTGTGGCTAAGTAGTATCCTATAACATGGCCTCTATCAGCCTCAAATAGTCCATTAGTACTGAGGCTAACTAGTATTCATAGTATGGCCTCTATCAGCCTCAATTAATCCATTAGTTCTGAGGCTAAGTAGTATCCATAATATGGACTCTAACAGTTCATTAGTAGTGAGGCTATATAGTGTAACGGGTATGGCCTCTATCAGCCTCTAACAGTTCTTTAGTATTGAGGCTATATAGTGTAATCGATATAGCCTCTATCAGCCTCTAAGAGTTCATTAGTACCGAGTCTAAGTAGTATCCATGTTATGGCCTCTACCAGCCTCAAATAGACCATTAGTTCTGAGGCTAAGTAGTATCCATAATATGGCCTCTATCAGCCTCTAAGAGTTCATTAGTACCAAGTCTAAGTAATACCCATAATATGCCCTATTAGCTGATTAGTAATAAGGCTAATAGAACTTTAGGTTTCTATTATTTTATAATAATTTTTTTTTTTTTGAATGGGGTTTAACGCCATTTTCAACACATTTCAGGTTATATATGGCATATCCAGTTTTACTGGTGGAGGAAGACCTCAGACTGAGTCAGACTGAGTAGAACCACCGTCCTTCCGCAAGTAACTGGAAACTTTCTCACATAAGTTTTTGGAGCGAGCGGGACTCGAACCTACGACCATAGCGGTGAGAGGTAAGTGATCTTGAGACGGCGCCTTAGACCACTCGGCCACGGAGGACCCATATTTTTTTTTTTTTTTTTTTTTTTTTTTATAATAAAATTCAATATTAATATTGAAGAAACATTAAATACGTATTGTTGGAGAAATAACCTCATTCCTGCATTGCTCCATCTGTCATAAACGTTGATGATCAGTGTTGTCCGAGCGCCTGTTTAAGATGAAAAAATAAAGACCGCTCCCTTCATTTTATATTTTATCACAAAAACCTATTGTATTTAAACTTATATAGTTGTTTCATTTTAATAGTTGTGAAAAAGTATTTAATAACAATATATATTTATATTTCATTATCATTTGCATAAGAATTCAGGTTAAAAACCGCAGAGGCTAAGATTGAGGCTAAGGCCCGTTTTCCGGGCTGCTACAATACCTGGAGGCAAATCAGCCGCCATTTTCTTTCTAATTATTATCTCCAACATTAAAGAGCGAGAGGCGTGGTTTGTCAAAGTAGGCGGCGTCTAACAACCTGTCTCTGGTAGTCAACTTAGATTCGTAGTCAACATATAGTCCTGGCCATGAAAGGCCTGAAAGTAGGATTGTGTAAAAACAAAGTTATTTCAGTGTTAAATGTGCGATTTTGTTGATATTTTTTTTGTTATGGACATGAATAAAGTGTTTTTATAACAACAGGTAAGAGTTTTTGCTAATTATATTACATATTTTCGTCAATATGAGTGCTTTGGCTTCCGCACTGAAATCGGTGCGGAAAATCCACCCATAAAAAGCGAATGGCGTATGCACGTAGAGGACGATCAAATAATTTTTTTATATAAAAATCGTTCTAAAACGTGCTTTGATATGCACTACAAAGTTACTGGCAAGCGATGGCTATACATGTACCAGAGGGGTAAGTTGACATAATATTTTCGGCATGGGGCGAAAGCCAGGTCTTTGGATCTAACATACGGCCCAGGACACACGTAAAACACTAAACAACAACAACGGACATAATATTTATGTTTAAGTAGGGAGAGACATATAGAATCATCATGATAATAGTACTCATCATAATAATAAAGGTACTTTTAAAAACAAAAATAATAGAGTATTTGCAGATAGCATCATCATAATAATGATTATAATAATAACTTTCCCCACACCCTAACAGTTTAACCATACGTAATGAATACACATTGAAGCACAGTGTAGCGAGTGATAGTCGATAAAAACTGACAAAGTAATTTTATCATTTATTGAATTCGTAAGAGGTGTGATGTACTTTACCATATAATTGCTTTTTTACCGAAACGTCCAATTGGTTTACTATACAAATCCAATTTACCGAACTGGCTATTTACCGAAACGTCTGTAAATCGGCAAAAGCAAAACATTCTGTTCAAAATTCAATGTGTTAGTAACATTTTTGTCTATGTCTCTGGTTTTACATATCAAACTATTCTGCCAATACTTGAAGCGACCCTACACGAACTACAGTATCGTTTACAAAGAAAATACTTACTGTTACGCTAACTTACTCCACAATAGCTTTACAGCTAGTGTTTTAAATTTGTATATCCGACATAAGATAAAGTTTCTTGTATCTTGTATAAATATTTGACGAATATATTATCAATAGTAAATCAACGTCGTCACAACACTATTTCTGACCATAAACGAAACACGATACATTATATTTTATATTTGTTAATGTTTTATATCGAGTATTTATACTGATTGCTAACTTTTATATTATTTTAGCGACGACTGTTCTATATTACTAGATACACTTTATAATGTGACGATCATTGTTATGCGCTTTTTATTTAGACAAAACCTATCACGTTTTTCGTAACACGCGACTGGTCATTAATATTTATTTCTTACTGAAATTATACAAAATCATCCAATATTTTTTTTGAATACTTATAAAAACATTAAAATGCTTAATTATGAACTTTCACTATTTTTCGCGCATATTTATCTTATGCCCGTAAAATGCAATAAATATCATACTTAAGTCAATAGTTTGTGTTGAATTAATGATGGTTTTGCGTTGATCTAACGGGTGTTTTGTGGTAAAACTTTGCCAGAAAACCGTATTAGCATTATGTCAACAGGATTATGTCAACCCGAAATGAAAATGGAAAAAAAACAATGAAAAAAAAAAATATACTCACACTTTTATTTGCAAAAAAAACATCTCTTTATGTCCATGTATCTTATATTACAAAATTAAGAGATTTCAGTCTTTAGAAAACACTGTTGACAAAATGCTGTTTACATACTTGATTTGGCGGTGTTGACATACTGCCGTTTTCGTAAGTATATATATATATATATATCAGTTCCAGCTTAAAATTTTGCGCATGATACTATTTTGTGACCTTCGGCCTTTTAAGTCTGTGGAACTAAATGTATACCTGGTATTTGCATCAAAACATAAGAAAATGTTGTGCTTAAGTTTGTATAATGACATTAGACACGTGTTACAAAAACCCTTATGAGTTGCCTTGTTTAAGTCTAAAACAATTTAATAGTATGTCATATTTTGAGCAAATTCTTCAGTATTTCAGTTGTTGTCCTTTGACCCAATGCCCTCATTGAATGATACATGTTATTATTTTATACTCTTGTCATTGGTAATTTGGGATAAACCAGTAGCGATGGTCAAAACAATCAACAGATGTCTTAAATATGAATGCTTTTGTTATTATCTCGTCCAGTTAACACTTTTGCTTGTGGTGGCCTTTTACTTATAACTCAGTCAAAAGGTAAAATATTTTTTGGTAACCGATTGTTTCTAATGTAGGTTATAGCAGTTAACTCATTTAGCCGGTTGCCGTTCATAAACACGCCGTACCTCTTACATCGATTTCAAGCACATATATGAGAAATTTCACCAGACTATGTGCGTCCTTTTAGTCTGAGCTGTTAATCTGTTCTTGCGAGTTCTGCACATAAACGGGCTGGTTCTCTGGTGATTAAATTGATTAGTACCGTATGGGATGTACTCATTTTACCACAGGGCATTAGCCCGAGGGCAATTATGAATTCCTAGCCGATTATCATCTCCTGGCCCGGTTCTCTCGTGTCTGTAATACACATGTTCGGTTGCACTACCCAAGGGGAGTAATTACAACTGACGGTCGTATACTATGGCTAAATAGTTCAAATAAATGAAATAAAATTTAATTCAAACTCGAGAATTGTAAGAAACTCGGGAATTCGAACGACAAAATCGAGATACGCGGGGTCTTCAATCATTGATTTCTTTTTACATATGCCGATTCTCGATTTAAGTATCTTAAATATATATATATAAATCACGTCAAGCTCTTTAGATAACTTATGAAACCGAACAAACCAAACGAAACGGAAATGACGTCCGACGTTTGCCCTCTCGTGAAATGTGACGCCAAAAGAATCGGGCCGATTATGACCTACGCGTGAAGTCAATAACCTGCTTTAAACATGTTCATTTTTGTTACTAAATAAAGTAATATGTGTATTATGATAATACAATTCCTTTATCAATGTGAGTTGCACTGTTCTCTGTTTAAACTTATTAACTGTTTATAGCAATACATAATATTACACAAAGAGCATAACTGCATGTACATACATAACAAAAGTCACCAAATTAATCAAATATATTTCATAAATATAAAGTTTTACGATGTGTGTTATGTATGCTATCCAATTTTTCCAAATCTTTGATAACATTATGGATTCGATTGAAACTATATTAGAACTCAAAATATGAATCCAAAAGAGACTGGGCTAATCGATAAGCACATTTAACTTTCACAAAGAATAAAAACAGTAAAATGACAGCGTGTCTGACTATCAATCCAGGTGTTGCGAGTTCGAATCCCCGCCCAGCCAGAGTCTCCTTGGCGATATACTACGACATTGTGCCTCATTTTATCATTTGTCTCTCACCATTGATACAATTAGGATTGTTATCAGTTACTTGCGGAGATGGGTGTGCTCGAGTACTCGTTAACATTTCAGGATCCAAGAAAAGAGTGGTTCAGATTACCTGATCGTCTGTTTACCCTGGATGGCAGAACATGACGCTAAACATTCAATCAATCAATCAATCAATGATTCTGAGGTTTTCCTCAACATGAACAAGTTGATGCTAGTATGTCATATAAAAAATATGTGTTGAACGGATTGTGCAAGTGTACGTTTCGTTTGTAACTTTATCTGAATATATTATGAACAAAAAAATGTAAAATGGTACATGGAGGTGAACCCGGCTAAGCATTGTTAATTTGAATGTAGATTCGTTATAAAAATGAAAGTTTTCGTTTTGGTGAAATGATAAAAAGTTTCCCTTTAATTTCTGAGTAGTGATTGTTTGTAAAAAATATTTCTTAAGACTTTCGGTATGTTCTTGCATATACATACACTAAAATAAATCAACCTTCATTTTTTTCCAATTTTCATTCTGTTATTCTGCTGCTCTGCTGTTTTTCCTATATTCCTGTTATGCTTAAGACACTGTCAACAAAAGGTATAAACTGGTGCAGAGAGGCGAATCCTGATCGTCATCTGTCAATTTGAACGTGAATTAGGTAAAAAATTGAGAATTTTCATTTCGGTAAAGTTAGAAAAGTTCGCCATTAACTTCCGGGTTAAGATTGTTTGTAAACAATACATTTCTTTCGTCTTCCTGTATGTTCATGCATGTAACTTGACTAAAATAAATCATAAAAGGCAACATTCATTATTTCACAATTCTCAGTCTCTCGTGGAATGAGCACTCTGGAATAATGAAAAAAGACGCATGATCATTAAGCTGGAACACGTTATGTACCTGTGCTCATTTAACTAAAGACATTATGAACAAAAATGGTGTAGTACATGGAGGTGAACTCTGATAATCATTGTTAGTTTAAACGTCGATTCTATGGAATAATAAGAGTATTTTCTTTTGGGTCAAATGCGAAAAGTCCCTTTAACTCTCCGGTAACGATTGTTTGTAAAAAAAGACTTCCCGTGTGTTCATGCATGTAACTGTATTAAAATAAATGATAAAAAAACCCCAACTTTTTTTCCATTCTGCTATTCTGTTGTTCTGTTGTAAAAATGAAAAAAAAAAACGTTTTTGATAAATTGCTATTCTGCTGAAGACAATATATCAGAAATGTTAAAAATGGTGGAGAGGTGAACCCGGAACATCATTGTTTAATCCAAATTCGGTAAAAAACTGAGAATTTTCATTTTGGTGAAATGAAAAAGTTCATGTTTAACTTTCGGGTTGTGATTGTTTGTAAAAAAACGTTTCTTAAGCCATCCTATAAGTTCATGCACGTAACTACGCTGAAATAAATGATAAAAAAACTTTTTTTTTCAAATTTTGAATTGTTGCTATTCTGTTGTTCTGCTAAAAATGAAAAACAAATTGTTTTGCTAAATTATTATTCTGCTGTAAACGCTATAAGCAAAGCGGTGCAGTGACGGGAATCCGGATCATCATTGTTAGTTTTAACGTAAATTCGGTAAAATTTTCTTTTTCTTTTGGTGAAATGAAGAAAAGTTCATCTTTAAATTTCGGGTTGTGATTGCTTGTAAAAAAAATCCGTTTCTTAAGCATTCCTGTACGTTCATGCATGTAGCTGTACTATAAGAAATTATCAAAAAAACATGTTTTCCAATTTTCATTCTGCTACCCTGCTTTCTGCTCGCATGAATGACAATTGTTCATTCTGCTATTCTGCTGTTCTACTGGAAATAATATTCTTTTATAAATTGCTATTCCGCTGAAGACTATGTAGGCAAAAATGTGCAGCGAGGAGAATCCGGTTCATCATTTGTTAGTTTAAACGTAAATACGGTAAAAAAAATAATAAGAATTTTAATGTTGGTGTAATGAGAAAATGTTCCCTTTAAACGTTCGCGTTGTGATTGTTTGTAAAAAAAAACGCGTTTCTTAAGCCTTTCTGTAAGTTTATGCATGTAACTGTGCTAAAGTAAATGATAAAAACTACCTTCATTTTTTTCCAATTTTCATTCAGCTACTCTACTAACTTTACCGAGCCATGGAGATCTTTCCAATTGATTAATCATAAATATATTTTGTATTAGGTCTGTTAAACAATCGATAATCAACGCAGACACATACAATTTTAAAATATTTAATTAAATTATGTTTTAAAAACACCATTTTAAAACCCAAAATCACGATTAAGATATGAAGGGCTATCGTAAATATGTTCAATAAATGCGTTTCTGTAGGAAATTCATCTGTTGTGTCAATGATGATTATGTTGCAATAGAGGTGCATTTATTATCCAACGATGCATAAAAAAATTTAAACTCGATCAAATGATACCAAGTTACATTCATTGGAAAGGCGGTCAGACAATTCTCCTATTTTACTATAGTTATTGAAGTGTTTGAAATATTATAACTTAGTATATTATAATCAATAACAATCGCTATTAGTTTTCAAACATGTAAAATTCAAACATTATAAATGTGTGTAAATTGCGGGTGGGTAGAGGTATATTGCAAAATATTATACTTTGGATTTTGCTTAGCAAAAGAATAACGCGATGTATAACGCTTAAATATTTAACGCTTAAAAGCTATTAATAAAATAAGCAGAAGAAGAAGCAAACACAGATGAAAAAGATTCAGCAAATTAAAGTTTAGTGTTGCTATAAAAATGGAATGTTCGCACAAAATTGTTATCCATACAGTTGATTATCATAAAAAAAACACATAAAATGTAATAAATAAGAAAAACAACAATATGCACTGATAAACTACCAGACAAACCATACTAAAATTAAGTTGTCAACAGAAACATAAATATGTAAGAAAGTAAACATAATAAAAACAATTTATTACGCAATTACTTAATGTCCCATGTCGTAACCGGTTAATTGAGTCGATGCCGTGAAAAAGGACGTTGATTATTCATAAACAAACACACTTTAATGTTTTTCACAGTAACATACCAATTATTCGAATATCGAATTATCCTTAAGTGAACAAAGTATGTAATCCGATTCTGCAAGTTATTTGCATTTTACCTTAAATGTTTATGCATAATTTACAAAACGCAGGGACTTTACCTTTTCCTATATATTATGTCGCATTTGTATCCGGGTACTCTGGTTACTGTCTCGTTAAAATTAAATAGTAATTTGACAGTATTTGACAGTGTTTATGCGGTCTATATCTATAATCTAAATTTAAAATTATTTATTCTAATCATATGCAAGCAAGATATACCAACTACAATATATGCGTCTTATTTATTTTTGTTGTTAATTTAGTTAATACTAAATCATTTTAACTCTCATGCGCATAAAGCTCAGAACTTATACGAATAGCTTTCGAGTCCGCTTTCTGGCTAGAACCAGTATAAAGTGTTGTATAATAAGAGGCATCGGGTCGAGTTGGGTACCGAACCGGCAACCTCTGGCGTGAATGGCCATAACACTACCGCCACAATTTATTTAATTAACATCAATTGCTGCTTAAATGATACAACTCTACTTTTCTAGCTTGCAATATTGGACTAGTTTGCTCATAAGTACTAAAGATTAGATGGAGAAACGCAAAATGTACAATAGTATTAGGTGTTCTGTGGCGGCAGTGAATAGTCGGTGCTGGGGTCTTCGGGCATGTGGTATAATTACACTCATGGACAGTCTCAACCAACCCTCGGGTCGTCTGTGTTGTTTTATTGGTTGCATTTGGTGTATAATTTCCCTTTTATCCGATAGTATCCATTATTGCAAAAGCAGTCGGCAGGTAAGGCAGGTGTTGTGATTTTCTAGTAAGACGATATTCGTGTTACATTTGTTGCTAACACTCCTTTTCGCTTAATTCTAAAGATTATTTTAACTTCTTATTAACCTGCCAAACACGATATCAGTTGAGTGAGAGTGGGGTGCAAATAATTTACATAACAAAACGAGACTCTAGCATACCAATTGCATTACTTCACAAACATGTAATGATTTTTTGTTAAGCTATAAGGATAACATGTTGACATTTCCTCGTATAATATACCGGTGAATCTAATTATAAATTTATCCTCAAATCCAATGTCAGTAAACTAGTGGAAATCATTTGTATTTAACCTTGTGTTTCTATACGATATTTTGATATTATTTTGTAAAACATGTCGGTGAATCTATATATAAGTTTATTCTGAGAAGCAAAGTCAGTAAACAACTGCTGGAAATCATTTGCATTTAACCTTGTGTTTTTATACAGTACTATGAAAGGAATTACAAACAAATATCCTAAGGACAATATTTTGACATTTCTTCGTAAAATATGTCGGTTAACTATAAATAAGTTTCTCGAGAAAAGCAAGGTCTGTAAACAACTGCTGGAAATCATTTGCATTCTGCACCTATAATGTAATAAGATATTTCTCTTTACCTGACTTTAATGGTGATGTGATTTATAGACAACATACTTTTTCCGCTTGACGCTTTTGTCCGCAGAAAAAAAAAAATACTTTGACTTTGTCCGCATGATGCACTTTGTCCGCCAAAATTTGGAAAGAAATAAGAAACTTTTGTCCGGATGATACCCTTTATATGCATGCATTTTAGAATAATGTTGACGTTTGTTCGCACAACAAATTTTGACCTCATATGTGATATAATATTGAACAATTTTGTATGCGTGAAAATTTTGTCCACGTTATTTTAACAAATGACCCTTTTGTCCTCAAGGCATTAAATCAATATTTAGAGGATAATAGATGAAAGTTTAGTCATTATTGAATTTATTAAACGATTTTATTTTTGAATAGCATATATACATAGCATGCGAGGCTAAAATCCAAGATGGTCACTAAAGTGACCGCCAAATGTGAAATTTATGTTATTACATAATCTGACAGGAAGTGTTATAATTTAGATAAATTGCGTAATTATAAGCTGTATGGCATGTTAAGATAAGTAAAAATACGATTGATTCATGTACAATAAGTTTAAATAAGGGACAAAATGGGGCAGGATAAAACGAGGAATGCAAAGTTTGACTGGTAGGAATAAGTTTTGAAGTTAGTTGAACGTTCGGTTGAATAACGTTATACAGTTATAGCATTAGAAACATAAAAGAAGCAACAGAAACACAGGGAAGAAAGCAATACATAAAGAATTAAAGTAGTTCGCGGCGTTCCTATCATTTTTTTTATATCTGGCGCAATTCATCAAAAATCTGTACAATTAATCTATGCAGTCTCAGCTTTCGTTTAAGCTTTGTTTTCTTTTGATATAGTACCGCAATTTCTCATTTACAGCGTCCCTTGGTGGTACGTATTTTTCGCCGTTTTTCCCTTGTAAAATAATCAATATTAATTCAAAATTGTTTATATTAACATTATCAAATTACACACGACTGTAAACAAATTTATTTTATTATTGGGGTTTAACATCGGTTTTAACATATTTAAATTAAATATGGCATATCCAGTTTTACTGGTGTAAGAAGACATCAGAATGAATCCGATTAGAACCATCCTTCCATAAGTATATCTATTAAGTTACATTTCAGCTTTTAGATTCTATTGATAAAAAAAATAACGCAATACTCTATCAGTGTTCTATCATGTTTTGTTTTACATATATTCCCTATTAATAAATATTTATCTATTTCTTTATATATTTATAATTTACTTTCGCTGATTACAATTAAGTTGCCATCTCATTAAAAATAAAAAAAAGTGTATTCATTATCGCTGAAATTAACAAACAAGTTCTATTTACTGTTTTATTTATTTTAAATTTCATAAAGTAAAACAATAAAGCGAAACAAAATACCGGAAACTGTCAATATGTCAGGAAAGTCTCGGCGAGTATCGCTCGTTATATTCCGGACATTTCCGATAGCGATTACCTGTAGCAGACAAAATATAGATATTTAAGCAGACGATCCGTGCAAAGAGTTATGGGTAATCGTTTTGCCATTCATTGCTTATCGACGGTTTCGTCAACATCTCTGTCTATCTCGTCTTTTATAAGTTTATTCTGTTCAATTACGCGTAAAATCTTGGTGCTCAGAAGAAATTTGACTTTAAGGAAAATAGATAAATATATAGTTTTGGTCTTGGTATTAGTAGAATAGATATAAACAGAGAAAAGAGTGACTACAGGTGTTTATTTAAATTTCGAATGTCACATTTGGCGTTTTTCAAATATTAGAAACAACTCTTCCTGGACCAATAAACATAATTTTGTGGTATTTTTGTACTATCTTAGGGGGATAATTTTCTCATTCTAGTCCATTTCTGAAGTAAAGAAAATATTTGTAGTAATAGTAGTAGTAGTAGTAGTAATAGTAGTAGTAGTAGTAGTAGTAGTAGTAGTAGTAGTAATAGTAGTAGCAGCAGCAGAAGTACTTTTAGTAGTAGTAGTAGTAGTAGTAGTAGTAGCAGTAGAAGTAGTATTATTTGTAGTAGTAGTAGTAACAGTGGTGGTCGTTGTGGTGGTGGAACGTTAACTGTCTTCGTAGTGGCTCTGATAGGACTTCGAGAAAGGCTCGTTGTGTAACATAGTTCTGACAGTGTGCCACTTTACTCAGTATTGACGGGTAAATGACAATGAACCGTAATGATGTATATAATCATCAGCGAGACTGTGGCTGGATGGGCGGTGATTCAAACTCACAACTCCTGGGCTGATAGTCAGACGGACTTCCGACTGAGCTTACCGGGCCTGACCCAGCAGTATTAGAATAATTTGAAGTGGCATCAGTGGTAGTAATCAAATGTTTTTGATCTTTAAATGGAGGGTCTGACTATCAATCCAGGTGTCGATAGTTCATTTTAACATGGCCAAGCATTCCTGATATAAAGGAGTTTGTATGCATTAAATACAATTGTATTGTAAATGTAAATAATGCCCTCACTGTGTCTTGATGATATCTATTGCGTGTGTCATCTTCAGTTAGATTGGTTTGTAAATGGCACGTATGTATGCAACCCTTTAAATGCTTCTTTATTTTTGAAAGATATTTTGTAAATGGTTGAAGTGCAATTTATTTTATATATTTGTGGCAATCTGAGACATAATTGCCAAGCGTATTTTAATTTCGTTTTTCTGTTAATATGTTTGTTCGCTCCCCATCTCCATATGCTGTTCTGTAAATTGTATATACGTAATAACGAAACCCATTGTACATGCCTGATCAACATTCATTGTACCACATTCATATCATTCACACAAACAAAACCTTAGGGCTTTAAAGCACTGTACCATATTGAATACAGGTGCAAATACGTACTTATCTGGATTTAGACAAGTTTAAATCTAAATGAAATTGTATAAAGTAGGGTAGGACAGTTCGCCCCAATACCGGACATGTTTATGTACCGGGGTATGTTATAAGCTGTCACAAATATATTAGTAAATTCATATCCCAGCTCAAAAGATCAATGGACAAAATTGACATTACATTTGTATTTAGCTACTTGAGCCACGCATTCTAATACCTAAAAAGTATCATCATGCTGTAGTGTGATTGTTTTTCTTTTATTTGAGGGCTGACATAAAGAGTAGTATAAACAATAAGTGAGGGAACAGATGAACACAATGGAAAGTTGACAGTGTCGGGGTGGTGGCTAGAGATGTAACGGTGGAACATTTTAATATAGATAACAAATTCACTTGTATTGAACAAAAGAGCAAAGTGTCTTGTCATAACTAAATAAAGGAACTTGGAACACTAAGACTACGGGCCCATTGTTTAAAACACCTGCTGTAGGACCTCTAATTTGGAGTTTGTCCTGGTACTACATAAATAAATACAGCGTAATACATGCATCTGAGGTATTCCGCCATGAGGAAAATTGGCTGTCAGGTACACATTCAAGTTTATCATGTTAACAGTGGCTGTTTTCAACGGAGTAATCGAAACATGCACGACATTGGACATTCTGAGGCCTAGTTCTTCTAAAATATCTCGTTATAACTAGCGTTAACAATATATATAGTATCGGGTATTTTACATATCGTGTAGTGACATCTTAGCTCTCTGTTGAAAGTTCTGTAGACATTCAGTTCAAAGTTCAGCAAACAGTCACGTGATTTGGGTATGTAAATGTTTACGATTCAAGATGCTATGGGACACAATTAAACTTTACTGCGCAAATGTTTGCAGGGTGTGTATGGTCATACGTTAATAACATAAGTATTATAAGTTGAAAAACTAATTCAAAAAATCAAAAATGAGGTAATTCATTAAAAAAAACATCAATGTTTGATTCATAGTAAAACTGTATTGAAAAATATGACATATTAACTAAATAAAGCAAATATTTTGCGCTAAATATTAACATATACTATCTCTTTTGCAAACTTTGTGTAGACAAACACCGAATAACAGCCACAACAATAACAACAAGAGCAACCACAATGTGGGGGAAACGGTAAAGATTCGAACCCGAACCATACGTAGTGCGTCGTGTTTGGCCATGTTCGAATGTAATACTCATCCGGACAATGTTACGGTCTGTAGAATCAGACACTTGGTTTAAACATTTTATTCAGTTCAATTTTACATACGTAATCGGACATTCCATCTCCATTTTTATACCAATTTAAACAGCACTATCTGAAAGACTTATCTCTTTTTTCGGACTTTAAAGTCAGGTGCTGGGGGGAAAAAAATGTAAAAAAATAAACTTAAGAGGTATATAAACTTGATATTGAAGATCTGTTGATATTCACATGCGGATAGTACTCTATTAGTATTCGTTGCATTTCCATTGTTTCAATAATTGTAATGTATGAAAAGACAGGTTAATTTGTTTGTATGATGTGGTCGGTCTACCTTTAATCAACAAAAAGCGGCACGTATATTATTTATTGTTTTTAAATGTTAAAAGAGATGATTAAACGTAAATTAATTTCCGTTGTTCCAATAATTGTCATGTATGAAAACCAAGTTTATTTGTTTGCACAATGCGCGAAATATCAAGAACATGAAACAAACGCACAAAACTTTACTTCTTTACCAAAAAGCTAATTTGTCTTTCCTAAGAAATATTTACATTTAATGACCTAATATATAAGCGTAATTTAACATGCATTGTTGATAACCGTTTTCAGACATTTTATTCATTGTAACTTATAAATTAACCACTTCATTTCTAAGTTTATATGCTTGAGCTAAATATTTTGAAGTTATTTTTTAGGTTCTTTTCATTAGGTTGTCAAATAAGTTTAATGTTGGCCATTACAGTACTCCACCATTTTTTTTTTAAAAATCAGAGTTTTTGTGTGTATTTTATCTATGTAAAACATCTATCATATACTTACGGATTTTATTTTTCTGGAATAAATGCATGTTCTGGCCTGCAGTGTCTACGTATAGCTACGCCGGTGTGTCTGTTGTGGGGAGTACACTTGTAATATCTAAAACACCATTTTCTGCAGGTTACGTTCTAGTAAGTGTTCTTAGGGATTCAAATCGGGTACCTGTTATGTACTGAAAATCCATAAAAACTTGCACACAACTCTGATTAACATCTCATTGACCGAGATATGTATATATATACCCTTAATTTAACATGTATTACACTGTGAAAACATCCAGGTAATGAATGGTTGTGGTTGTAAACTTAGATAAAGTTGAAGACACTAAATAAATTTATTATGTTGAAGGTCACAGACAGCAAATACGGCGCCACTTGGTTTAATTGTTTCTAAAGTTTATGATAAAAATAGTTTCAAAGATAATCAAGATAATAATCAAATTCACAGTATTGTATCTAAGTTAAATGATATATGATTCACTAAAATCACACTTTAAAAGCGGTGTCCATATCATAGACTCTTTGTGAATAAACTTAAATAATAATTCTTTTCATAAAATAGTTCAAAATTAAATTGAATTTCACAAAGTCCTGATGGTTTTTTATCAAAAGAAAACATAAAAGCAAACAAGATATACTTGACAATATGGTGCAGTATAGTGAGAGAATTGTGCCTTTTTTTTTTAGAAAAGCACCAAACTTGGCACAAAGATAGTACACGGTCAACTAATTATTTTTAAGACAGAGACTCACTGCGAGACTTTCAAAAATGCCAGAGAAATCCAAGATGGCCGCCAAAATGGCCCTAAAATTTGACAAATTTCACGTTTGTCCTGAAATTTACAGAATTTTATGAAAACTTATAACTTTTTATGACCAATGATATCAAATTATATTTATATCTAACAATTTTAATCGTTTTATTGCGACAAAATATTATAAAAGAGAGAAAATGAAAACTATAAAAGCTAAAATCTTCAAAGTTAGCAAAAATCTCTATTACTTAGATAATATTTATATTTTTTCTCAACGTTTTCATCAAACTTTACATAACGGGTATGGTCGGACGAGTACGATGCAAAATTGCTAAAATAATGTTTTAAATAAAGCAAAGATTTGTATCTATATGCAAATTAAAGTGGTTGGGGGGTAAATCAATATGACATTAGGTGCACATATCAGTCAATGCTAGAACATATTAAAGATTATATTACATATAAACAACAACTCTTTGTATATAACTATGATGTAAACAGTACTCTAGCCTTTGTACATTTACATCTGAAATACACTTTGTCAGCATGTAGAGAGACGACCAGATTGGTTCCAATGTTTTTAGGCTTGGAATGAACTATACCCCTGCAAAAGCTATTGCGATAAGCTATTTGTTTGGTGCGTTATATAGCTGAGCTGTCGGTTCAAAGGTTGGCCATCCTTATGTGTGAAAAATAACTTTAAGGACTAATTTGAAGACGTGCTTGTTGGGACAAATACAAATCACTCTATAACTGGCATTACACCTTCATGGATTCTGATTCGGAAGTAGTGAATATAGTTTAAATTTCCTTATTGTTCCCGGTCTGCCCTGCTCTCTAGTTTTCTTTTCCCACTAAATGATAAAGTTTAGTCACACGCAGTGAATGAATAAAAAGCTGGCAGGGATCTCGTCCTCTGTTTATTAAGTTGATATGAAACGGTATGCATACGAGAAGTATTTTTACAGTTCTAAACCCGACCCAATCCACATTCAAACCAGCCTTATGGAAGCAGATTCACACAAGCTTCTAAAGCTTTTTTCTGTATCCTTTCCACATAATTCGTTAAACGTATGACTTTATTGTTAAATGTATGCTAAATATATGTACTTATGTGAATAAAATATTGTTTAAACTATTCAAACCAGCCTATGAACTTAAATCAACGATTTATACCAGGACATATGTATCAACTGTTTTATCATGATATTTCCTATACATTTAGTAGCAGATCATAGCTGTGCTTGTTTGAAACACATATACTGCATATTGTCTACAGACTGACTAGAAGATATTGAACTAGTTGTTCCTGTTTGTCATCAATGCCAAGAAATGCGTCCCGGTTGTCAGGGAAATTGGAGCTTTGCATAACTTTCCTATCGTAGATCAGGTTAAAGATTACCATGCACATACTAATACCTACCAATCTGCTTACATCGGAGAGTTCTCTTCTTATTCTTATGGTTTTAAAAAATTTTAACCATGATTTTATGGATGTATAGCAGTTATGTACTTCACTTAGGCTGTCACCAAGCCAAGAAAACATCTTTATTGTACACTAGGTTTAATTTTAAGTTCAGATTTGATCCTGGTGTTTTTGGTATCAGGATATATATATATATCGCACTTGGCTTGACAAGCGGGTTGTAGTGACTTGGATATTATTGGCCACTCATGACAGAGTTCAAATCCATTTGCCATTTCCTATTAATTCCCATATGTACAAACTGTCAGCCAATCAGCAATTTTCAGCAAGCATTTACTACAAAAGATTAAAAGGATTAAATGAACAATTTACTTAAATTGCAATCGGATTAAAATCATTTTTTATGAAAAGAGGGGGAATTAAAATACAACAAAAACTTAATAAACTTTTATCAATATATTTCATAATTGGTTTGGCAGAAACTGGAAATGGCTGATTATTTCTATTAAGTATATATTTAATCTTTATTTCAGTCTCATCTATGTACATCGCAATAACAATAACATTAATACCATACAGTATATGTACATAGCCATTCAAATATATGAATTACAAGAGACTATCACACAATGCAAAATACAATTATTTATTCACATAATAAGACTATGTGTAATGCTGCAAATCGATTTATTAAAAAAGTGTTAAGATAAACAACATTTTAAAATTCTAAGTATTCATGAATGTGAATCCGCTTTTGGGGAATTTTTTTATCAGTCATTATATAATGTTATTATCCTTGTGATATTTGTTTTCACGCACATACATGTATGGAATCCCCAACAGCGGATTCTCATTCAGTACAACCTGAATAACAGGAAAATGGTATAAAACCTTGTGATATCTTGTGTCTACCCTACTACAAGATTCAGTTTATAGTCTATATACTTCTGCTAGGCTATAAGCCGGGGCTAGAGGAGTGTGGGTTGTTTTCATTACCCGGCATAAACAGACTCAATACAAGAAAATAACGGTGGAACCGATGGATGCTCCGCCAAGTGAGTGTTTGACTCTGTACCATATGATAATGATATTGAAGGGGGAAGTAACTGTGAGAGTTCTAAAGAGAAGTCAATACATTATTTTTATTTCGTGATATAATACATTGTACAACATACTTTGAAATAGGTCATTATGACCCGTGATCAAACATTTCAGCAAATTGTTATTACAAATATACATTCAATGATGGATATAATTACTGATTTCATTATAAAGATTCAGTTGTTACATGTGGCATATTAATACATGTGCTAGTTTATCAAACACTGCACCACTTTAGTTTCTGTATGCTAACATATTTATATTAAAAAGAAATGTACTGATCAAGTACTAATATAATGATTGGGTGTATATACATGTACATACATAGTCTTTATGTATGTAGTTGCATGAAGAAGTCGTTGTCTTGAAAATGTTAATGTATAACATTTTGTATTATCAAAAATTGATACTGTGTACTCGTTTTTGAACACCCATCCAGTACTGAATGACCATCTCCATTTTCACAGGAAATAATAGACTTTTGAAGAAAAGGACACAAAACATCACCTTTCAGTCGTTAGAATGAATGTAAATCAGAAGTGTAAAAGTGTTTTATAAGAGAAATGTGATTTTAACTACTGAATTAAATGCCCCTTTTTGGGAAAGGTAACGTCCTGGAGTGTTTAATTGGGATTATACGCAAGTTGTAGTTTTAAACATACACACCATTATAGTAAGGATTGCAGTTTGTTACCTATCCAATCATGGCTGTCTGTTAGTCACAGTAGGCTATAACTTTAGCTCGTTATAAGCTATCAGGTGCATATGTAGGCGTTTGCCTAATCTGTATTTTCTGAATTAGGTATTATACAGATTATACGGCTCTGCACTTGACAGAACTCATTCGCAAATTATTGAACCGCAACAAAATGACAATATACGCATATCCGAGCTAGTTTTACAAAATTAAAACCAGAAGTTGTAGCGAAATAGCGTCCTGGAGACGATATGCACATCTCCACTTGGTAATGATACATCCTAGCAAGTTTTATAAAATTCAAACCAGAGGTTGTAGAGAAATAGAGCGGCCAAGAATTTGGCCACAGACAGAATGAAAGGGCCATAACTCCGTGAAAACAACATCGAACCGGAACACAAACATAGCAAGTTTCATAAAATTCCAACCTGAGGTTGTAGAGAAAAAGCATGGACAAGAATTTGGTCACAGACTCAATGAAAGGGCCATAACTTCGTGAAAAATCATCGAACCGGAACACAAAGACAATATGAGCATCTCCACTTGGTGGTGATGCATCCTAGCAAGATTCATAAAATTCCAACATGGGGTTGTAGAGAAATAGCGCGGACAAGAATTTGGTCTCTCTCTCTCTCTCTCTCTCTCTCTCTCTCTCTCTCTCTCTCTTTCTCACCCTAACCCTATATCTCATGTTCCACGTTTCCTGTGCGTTTTTAATATCTTTTCTTTACTTTTTGAATCTGTATTTGTATACACGCACACGTACGCACGCACATCCCGGGGAAATTTCAAACGTCAATCAGATGCTGCATTCTAAAATGTTTGTGTGAAAATTGAATTCTCTGATGCTAATCCTTATGGAGATAAATAGTCTTATGTTATTTTTTATTACCATTTTCCTTATACTGATCCACCTCGTGGCAGGTTTGGTGGAAAAAAAGCAAGCTATTGATCTACATAGCTCAAGTTATTTTTGAGAAAATGCAGTGACATATTATACCAACGTTTTCATTAAATCTTGCTTAGATTTGTGTTTATGTACTGCACTAAAGAGGTTATGTACACTCAACAGGTGTCATTGTACAAAGAAAGACAGCTAGTATTACGCATACTATTATAAAACTCTGACACTATCTTTTGAACAAATGTAATAGATATTCACACGAACTGCGCAAATTGAACACAAAGCGTTTCTTTAAAGTATATATTTATGCAGACGTTAATGTAGTTTTATATTTGGTTTTAAATCCAAAACACAAAATATCTGAATGTCTCGTACTTATATGATTTTAAATAATTTTTATAACGATTTTGTTGCTGAGTATTCTCTTACAATTCATTCATTCATTCCAAAATTAAATATTTGTATATATGAGACATGAGCATCCCATTATCGTGTCTGTCTGTCTGTCTGTCTGTCTGTCTGTCTGTCTGTCTGACTCACACACACACACACACACACACACACCTCTCTCTCTCTCTCTCTCTCCCTCTCTCTCTCTCTCTCTCTCTCTCTCTCTCTCTCTCTCATTATTCTTGTTTGGAGTTTTATTTTGTATATGATTAAGGAATTAACTGACGTCTCATTTTGTACTTTACATTTGACTAAATAGTTAACTAATGTCTAACAATACACTAAAACTGCGCAATACACGAACATTGTAATCCAAAACTTCTGAGATTGAAATCAAGATAAAATGGATGAATTTGTAGGTAAACAATCTTAAAGTTATTCCAACATTCTATACGTGTCTATTTTATGAATAATTCATACTGATACCAGTGTCAGAATAATATAAAAAAAAATAAGGAAAATATTATTAGGTATCTTAACTGTTGAAGTGTTCTATATTTATGCTTTTACCTGCTTTACTGAAATTATTTACTTTTAAACTGAACAAGAGAGAAAGAAAACTGACCCCGGTTAGCGCTGTCTGCATCACGTCTGACTATCAATCCAGGGTTCTTGAGTTTAGATCCCCAGCTCGACCACAATGTCCATGATTATTGATATACGACATTGTGCCTCATTGTCATTCGTCTCCCATCGCTGATCAAGTGGAAAGAGAATCATTTATTTGCCGATAAAGGGTGTGCTCGAGTAATGGTTAACCTTCCAGAATTCAGGAAGAATCAGGAAACTGAGAGTCTGATAGCCATTGATGCAAATTCATGACCCAAAATATTGAAGCAAATATAAACTGTAAGCAACTATCTGCTAGTTTAATAAATCTATATTTTAGCTTCTGAATACTTTTTTAATAGCATGTTTGACTATATAATTCATGAGATCAGATTTTGCAGGGCCCTGTTAGCTCTGTCGGTAGCGCGTCTGACTATCAATCCAGGTGTCGTGACTTCGAATCACCGCCCGACCACAACCTCCGTGAATCATATACGACATTGCGTATCATTACCATTTGTCTCTCAACGCTGATTCAAGTGGGAAATTTATCAGTTAATTGCGTAGATGGGATATGCTCGATTACTGGTTTACATACCAGAATCCCAGGAAACAGTGGTTAGATTAACTGATCGTCTGTTAGCCCTAGATGGCATAAAATGACGCTTACTATTCAATCAACAACAACAACAACAACAACAACAACAACGACGATCATGAATCGCAACAGCAAATGATGGCTACAACAGAAATAATCACATGAGGGTATCGGAAGAATTCACACAAACATTTCATAAACAAATGTGATGTTGTAAAATCCCGGCGGGAGCAGTGAGATTTTCTTGTTAAATCATTAGTAATTAAATGTATCAAGTTAAATACTTCAAGCGGGTACAAAGTTAAACAAATGATGGAGTATAGCAATTTTGTTTCCATTTTATACCTAAAATCAAATGGGGTTTCGTCATTGTTATAGGTTTAGAATTTATAGTTACCCGATGAACAATAGATTGGGTTATATAGCGCATAATTTTACAATAAGACATTGTGTTTCTTTAATGAAAACACCATACAATCGACATCCACACAAAAAAACACGCATACAACAAATGCCTATTATCTGTTGGCCTCGACGTGGGTGTAAATAGGGATTGGATGCACGAGGATCACGGTTTACTATCAGTATTTTGTGAATGCAATTTATAAACGAGAAAATAGTTGACAAAAGGAAACCATGTGACTTAAAATAATAAGGATTATGACCAAATAAAACCGCCGATTGATTAAAATAACAGATAATTTGAAGAAAATAAACGGACGGATTTTTATGGAAGTTTACAATTCTACGACTTTTGTTTGGATTTGATGAATCAATTACTACCGGTGTTTTTCATTGGGTATATTTTAAATCGCAGTATAGTGTTGTGATCGTGATAAAGTGTGGTTTTAATACAGGGGAATAGCTGCACGAAATTCAGTTAAGGTTAGTCTATTTGAAAGTTTTAATAAGATGCTCGGCAAATTCACTCAATTTAAAACTCTAGGGTTGTCTGATTGCAATAGTTCCCGATATTTCAATATATTTGGATGCGTACGGAAATATTTGTTGATGTACTTTAATCGTTGATCATTAAAGTAATAACAGACAATTTGAGTGGGACCGGTCACATAAATAAATACTTTTGGCCTTGTTATACATATTTCTTTTTATACGACAGTCTCGTCCGAACCAAGGTCGGTCAGTGCGGAATTTACTATTGGTGTTTACATGATTACTAGTATTGACCTTGTTTACAAACGGCTGGTTACAACTTTTACGCGACGGGAATGTTTTGCATGGTAATTTGTAGAAAATATCGGATAGTTTAGTTGTTACAATATTAGTTATGAACTCAATCTTTTTATCATTTTGCCATTTTGGGTGGGTTTGACAGCTGGACTTCACATTGTTCTCTTCGATTAGTAATTCCATCCATAAAACATAATCTGATTCTGAGGCTATACTTTCAGAAAGAAGTGATATATTGTTACTAATAAAAACTCCGATACCTACAGATTTGCGCCGGTATTTTTGTTTTCTTGGCTGGTTGTAGAATGTATAGCCTTTAACGTCAATGACATCATATTCATCAAGTTTACATTCTGAGCAACATAATATATCAAAGTTATAAATCATATCAACAAATTCATTATAGTGTAAGCGTTGTTTTAAACCACATATATTAAGGGAACCAATCCGTAGATTTTCACCATTAAACACTGTCCCCTGTCTGTCCTAAGCTTGACTCTCCACAATGGGGATAGGCGGCTGTTCACCGCCGGAAGCACTTCCTCCAGAATGATCACCGGGGGGATCCGGTTGGGTCACCACTGATAGCGGCGGCTGTGGGGGCGGCATATTGACGGACGACTTGCCGCCTCTAGCAGATTTACCCTTAGCTCCGGATTTAGAGGCGGTTCGTGGGGTATATTTTGGTGTTGCCCGTGGCGTTTGCCTACCACGGCCCCGGCCTCTAGTAGTTGACGTCGTGCGCTGTGGTTGTGAATGAGGCTTCACCAAGTCGTTATCTGACTCGGCTACCGTTTCGAAATTTTTTGTGTAACGGTTATGTCTGTAGAGCCCTGAGTTGGCACGGGCACTGTACCAACTGAACTAGAATGGGTGGAGGTCTCAATATTGATCGATGGGCCAGCTGTACTGGGTTGGTCGTTTGGCTGAGTGACGGCCGGTGCGGAAGAATTGCTTCTCGGTGCGGGACTGACTACTTCCTGGACAGAAGGTAGTGGGCCGGTGATGGGTGGCTGAGGTGCGTCGGGGTCATTGGAGCGATATTCCAAGATACGTTCTTTGCGTCTAGGAATGTCGGAGTTCCTGTTGCCCGACAAAATGTTTTGCCAATCGGGAAATATGTTGTGCACAGGGTGCCCGTCCACAAGGATGGCTGCTGGGTAAGCCAGTTTTACACGTTCCTTACCGTGATATGAACGGAGGCGCTTGTACTCGGGCCAAATCTGTGACCTGGCTTCCTTAATCTCCTTTGGATAGTCCCTTGAAATTCCAATGGTGGTGCCGGCAAGGCGATAGGCATTGCTGATAATTTTGCCAACCTGCGCGGCAACGAAAAAGGACACAAATATGTTTCGTTAACGAATGGGTCGTCTGTCATTTGGGGAGGGGGTGAAAATTCGGCCGAGCCTGCGAGCCTCCACTATGTAAAAACGTTCGTTTTCAAGCCCAAGTTTCTCGCTTAAAATGTTCGTAATAGTATCCATAGGATTCTCACCAACAGTTTCAGGGATCCTGGAGAAAATAAGGTTTCTCTCCCTCACCTTACACTCATTGTCAATGCTTCTATATTCTAGCAACCGTAACCTTTGGTCGATCAGCTCCAGGTAGGGCGCTGTTTACATGAGTGTCCCAGCGCACGTGCTCTATTTTGTTATTCAACACCTTTAGCTCAGACATATTGTTTATAAGAAGGTTAAGTTTTTCGTTCACAGACATTTCGTTTAACATGTCACTGTTCCACTGTGCTGAGCTCAATGACGATGCATGCGGTGGCGTTACCCCACCCACTGTACTCGTGGAACCAGTAGCGTGCTACGGGCGTTTATTGGGTTTAGAGGGGGTATAATTACCCGAAGTTGTTTCCATGGTGAAAAGCCCCATTGAAATGTCATCCAATTCAGCCAACAATTGATCAATTAATCATTTGTAAACTGTTTGTTTACAAAATGTCGGTGCTCGAGGAAATTGCCACGTCTACACCGCTTCGGATACCCTCGGTCAATCGATCAAAAGAACAATATCCATCAATTGAACAACAGTAGTCTAAAGAATTATAGCTTTCAATAAGTGATCTTAAAATGTTACTACTACTACTACGATAGCTACATTTGCTATAAATGCAACACATGTTACGACTACTACTACGATTGCTACACTTGCTGTTAGTGCAACACATGTTACAACTACTACTACGATTGCTACACTTGCTGTTAGTGCAAATATGCTACAGCTACTACTACGATTGCTGCACTTGCTGTTAGTGCAACACATTCTACAACTACTACTACCATTACTACACTTGCTGTTAGTGCAACACATGCTATAACTACTACTATGATTGCTACATTTGCTGTTAGTGCAACACATGTTACAACCGTTATTACGATTGCTACATTTGCTGTTAGTGCAACACATGTTACAACTACTGCTACGATTCTACATTTGATTGTAGTGCAACAAATGTTACAACTACTACTACGATTGCATAATTTGCTGGTAGTGCAACACATGTTACAACTACTACAAAAATTGCTACACTTGCTGTTAGTGCAACACATGTTACAGGTACAACAACAATTGCTACACTTGATGTTAGTGCAACACATGTTACAGGTACAACAACAATTGCTACAGTTGATGTTAGTGCAACACATATTACAACAACTACTACTGTAACAATTGATATACTTGCTGTTAGTGCAGCACATGTTACAGTTACTACTAAAATTGCTACAACTACTATTACGATTGCTACATTTGCTGTTAGTGCAACACATGCTACAGCTACTACTACGATTGCTACACTTGCTGTTAGTGCAGCACATGTTACAACTACAATTGCAACACTTGCTGTTAGTGCAGCACATGTTACAGCTACTACTACAAAAGCTACATTAGCTATTAGTGCAACACATACTACAGCTTCTACTACGATTGCTACAATTGCTGTTAGTGCAACACATGTTACAACTACTACTACGATTGCTACACTTGCTGTTAGTGCAAAACATGTAACAACGACTACTACGATTGCTATATTTGCTGTTAGTGCAACACATGTTACAACTACTACTACGATTGCTACATTTGCTGTTAGTGCAACACATGTTAAAACTACTACTACGATTGCTACATTTGCTGTTAGTGCAACACATGTTACAACTACTACTACAATTGCTACATTTGCTGTTAGTGCAACACATGTTAAAATACTACTACAATTGCTGTTATTGCAGCACATGTTACAACTACTACTACGATTGCTATATTTGTTGTTAGTGCAACACATGTTACAGCTACTACTACGAGTGCTACATTTGCTGTTATTGCAACACATGCTACAGCTTCTGTTACGATTTCTACAGTTGCTGTTAGTGCAACACATGCTACAACTACTACAACGATTGCTACATTTGGTGTCAGTACAACACATGTTACAACTACTACTTTGATTGCTACACTTGCTGTTAGTGCAACACATGTTACAACAACTTCTGCAATTGCTAGGTTTGCTGTTAGAGCAACACATGCAACAGCTAAAACTATGACTGCTACATTTGCTTTTAGTGCAACACATGCAACAACTACTACTACGATTGCAACATTTGCTGTTAGTACATCACATGTTGCAACTACTACTACGATTGCTACACTTGCTGTTAGTGCAACACATGCTACAACTATTTCTACGATTGCTACAATTGCTGTTATTGCAACACATGTTACAACTACTACTACGATTGCTACATTTGCTGTTAGTGCAATACATGTTACAGCTACTTTTACGATTGCTACACTTACTGTTAGTGCAACACATTTTACAACTACTTCTACGAATGCTACATTTGCTGTTAGTGCAACACATGCACCAACTGCTAATACGATTGCTACATTTGCTTTTAGTGCAACACATGCAACAACTACTACTACGATTGCTACATTTGATGTTAGTGCAACACATGTTACAACTACTTCTACGATTGCTACATTTGCTGTTAGTGCAACCGTGTATCATCTACTACTACGATTGCTACATTTGCTGTTAGTTCAACACATGTAACAACTACTACTACGATTGCTACATTTGCTGTTAGTGCAACACATGTATCAACTACTACTACGATTGCTACATTTGCTTTTAGTGCAACACATGTATCAACTACTACAACGATTGCTACATTTGCTGTTAATGCAACACATGTAACAACTACTACTACGTTTGCTACATTTGCTGTTAATGCAACACATGTAACAACTACTACTACGATTGCTACATTTGCTGTTAGTGCAACACATGTATCAACTACTACTGCGATTGCTACATTTGCTGTTAGTGCAACACATGTAACAACTACTTCTACAATTGCTACATTCGCTGTTAGTGTAACACATGTTACAACAACTACTACAATTGCTATATTTGCTGTTAGTGCAACACATTTAACAACTACTACTAAGATTGATACACTTGCTGTAAGAGCAGCACATGTTACAACAACTACTACAATTGCTACATTTGCTGTTAGTTCAACACATGTATCAACTAATACTACGATTGGTACATTTGCTGTTAGTGTAACACATGTATCAACTACTACTACGATTGCTACATTTGCTGTTAGTGCAACACATGTAACAACTACTACTACGATTGCTACATTTGCTGTTAGTGCAACACATGTTACAACAACTACTACAATTGCTACATTAACTGTTAGTGCAACACATGCTACAGCTACTACTTATATTGATACACTTGCTGTAAGTGCAGCACATGTTATAACAACTACTACAATTGCTACATTTGCTGTTAGTGCAACACATGTATCAACGACTACTACGATTGCTACATTTGCTGTTAGTGCAACACATGCTACAGCTACTACTTAGTTTGATACACTTGCTGTAAGTGTAGCACATGCTACAACTACTACTACAATTGCTACACTTGCTGTTAGTGCAACACATGCTACAACAACTACTACAATTGATACACTTGCTGTTAGTGCAACACATGTAACAACTACTACTACAATTGCTACACTTACTGTTAGTGCAACGCATGTTACAATAGTTACTACTACTACGGTAGCTATATTTGCTGTTAGTGCAACACATGTAACAACTACTACTATGATTGCTTCACTTGCTGTTAGTGCAACACATGTTACAACAACTACTACGATTACTATATATATATAAAGACATATGGTGTTTTGTGGGGTCTTTGAATGACACCTTGGTGTGGGGTTTCTTCAAGGGCCCACATTTCTATATATAACGGATATATATAGCCCTTATAAGCTAGTATCGTAAATGAATGCTGATGCCCGACAGGATATACATATTTCCTTATATATATAGACCACATAAATGCTTTTATGGCTCCTGTTACAAATTTCAACAGTTAGATAGCGATTAATGACTCAGATTGGGCTCAAGTTTTAACATTTTTATGTTGCAAATGAACCCAAAACTTCATAGCTTGTATGTTTACAAGCAAAATTAAAATCAAAATTATTAACTTTATGCTTCTAAATCTCGCGGTTTGGGACTTGGATGAGGCCCAGTTTACTAAATCTGTATAAGAGAAATCTGACAAAAAACGTTATTTCTTATGACTGAATAGACTTCTGCGAATTTTTTATGCGATATGATGTTGCTGACACAACGGTTAATACCCGTGTGAACTTCATGGTCCCCTACCTTCCACCCCCCCCCCCTCACACCCTCCCGCGTATGATTATTAACATTCTTTATGAAAATTGTGACTTTCATGTAGTGGGGCTACTTTATTAAATCTATATAAGAGAAACAGACAAAAACCATCATTTCTGATGACTGAATAGATTTTGAATGGTTTTTGGTGTAATTTTTGAGTGTCCCACACCCTCTGTAACCTTGGTCCAAAACAGTCGAATTTAAAGCAAACTTTAAAAATCTTTTTTATTATAGGAAGCACTAGAAAACAAATTTCAAGCATAGTTAATGAGGCCTAGGAGTCCGTCATAAAAACTGTGATTTTCATGTCCTCGGGTGTCATGGTTTGACCCTTGCGGTAGGTACTACTTGCCTAAATCTGTATAAGAATACGTGATGTCATTTGTTGATGCAGATCGTGAGATGTTCAAAATCCTTGTTTGGATTTTTGCCGCTTTCCGAAAGACAAAATATGAAAAAATAAGTTCATATAGCTTTATGTCCTCAAGGATAATCAGGTGACCATTAAGGCCCATTGGCCTCTTGTTATAAAAAGTGATGTCCTGCTATATGTATGTACAATGATAATATCATAATAAAAGAATAAACCTACACTTTTGCAGATTAATCTACAAATAATGCAGCTTGTTGGTGGCAAAATGTCACAAAAGGAATAGTGTACATGGCTGCAATATTAAAATCAAAGGTATGAAAGGCTTTAAGGAAGGTTCGCTGTTTGTGTTAATTCGAAAATGTAGGTTCGGAAATTAGAAAACTTAGTTAGATTTCTGAAATGTTAAGTAAGAAGGCAATTCATTGGGATTTAAAAAAGAATGTGGTGTGTTTGATATTTCTTTTGTGTATCTATATAAATAATCTCCTGCATACAAAACAGAGTCCATATCAATACTTTCCAACAGTAGCTATTAAACGGTTTTAATAACGCATTTGCAAAAAATGCCAAACAACATGGTACACACTGTCTTCCCTGTGAAAATTGACTGAATATTCGATGACCCTGGTGAAAATTGCCATTTACAGGGAATTTTGTAAACTGGTAACGTGGTGGTCCAGGATTCCTTTCCACATCTCCACATAAAATCAACATAACAATTATCAACATGAACAACCTATATGAAAGTTTGACAAACAAATCTTCATATTCTGACGTTTGACTTTTTGATAGATTATTGATCGACACATAAATACTACAAATTTTACATCTCCACTGCTCAATATCTTTCCCCATTATTTCTTAAAAAAAGAAGGATGTGCCGCTTTAAAGTGCCTTTTAATAATGTGCAAACAATCACCAATAATGAATGATTTATTGTTTATTTAAAAAAATAGTTAAATTCTTGAAAAAACACAAATATACAATTCAAATGAGTCATCTGAACTCTTAACTTGTCCAACTCCTCAAGCAAGAATTTCAACGTTTCAGCTCCAGATATACATTATGTTTTAACATGAACTCCAGATTATGTTTTTCCATTGGTCATCTTCAGGCTGGCAATCATATATTTTGTGCTACAACTCCAGTCAATTTTAATATCTCCAGTCCGTCGTAAATTTTGCATTTGTAAATCTATACATCCGTCAAATGAGTATATAGTGATATATGTTTCCATTTTATATATTTAATAGAACTCAACTGAGGTCGAAAAAAGGCGATTGTGTTGCTATAAATTTGGACGTCAAAAAATGATAAATTAAAATCCATGTTGAAAATTATTTATAAAGACAACTGGTTAGTTATGAGGTCAAAATTTCAAATCTGGTTCCTGGGTTTTGTCGAACGCCCCATAATTAGTTACTATATAGATACTAGTAAACATATATTCCATAGCGTGCTTTCATATATATATGCATATATATGCCTCGTAACTAAACTAGACCGACTTGTGGATGTTTGGTACATACGACAACGTAAGCGGAAATATAGCGATTATGTGATGCATCAATTGTGGGGTCCTGTATAGAACCCGCTTTCTCAAAGAATAGTAGGAACATAGACGTATGAGCGGGGGTGGGGTGGGGGGGGGGGGGGGGTTGTGCGCCATCATGCATTTGGTGCTTGTCTTGTGTAATTTAGGTACCTATCGTGTGGTCTCCATGCCGTTGGTGCTTTTCTTATGTAATTTAAGTACCAAACGTGTGGTTCTCATGTTGTTAGTTCTTTAATTGTGTAATTTAGGTACCAATCGTGTGCATATCATTAAGTTGGTGCTTGTCTTGTGAAATACAGGTACCAAGCGTGTACATATTATGCCGTTGGTGCCTGTCTTGGGTATTTTAGGTATCAAATGTGTGGTTCTCTTATGCGGTTGTTGACTGTCTTGTGTATTTTAAGTACCATACACGTGCTTATCATGCAAGTAAGAATTGTCGTTTGCAATTTAGACATCAAACGTGTGTTTATCATGCAGTTAGTACTTGCCTTGTGTTATTTAGGCATCAAACGTGTGCTTGCCATGCAGTTAATGCTTGCCTTGTGTTATTTAGGCGCCAAACGTGTGCTTATCATGCAGTAAGTGCTTGCCTTGTGTTATTTAGGTATCAAACGTGTGCTTATCATGCAGTTAATGCTTGCCTTGTGTTATATAAGTACAAACGTGTGCTTATCATGCAGTTAGTGATTGCCTTGTGTAATTGAGGTACCAAACGTGTGGACCTGACGCCGTTGGTGCTTGTCTTGTCTATTTTAGGTACCAAACGTTTGTTTTTCATTTCGTTGGTGCTTCTACTGTGTAACTTAGGTACCAAACACGTGCTTATCATGTAAGTAGCGCTTGTCTTATGTAATTAAGGTACCAAAAGTGTTATTCTCATGGCCTTGATGCTTTGTGTTATTTAGGTACCAAACGTGTGCTTATCATGCAGTTGGTGCTTGTCGTTTTTAATTTACCTACTTAAAGTTTGTTTCTCATTTCGTTTATGCTTTAATTGTATAATAGGGACCAAACGTGTGCTTAGCATGCAGTTTGTGTTTGTCTTATGTATTGTAGGTACCAAACGTGTGATTCTCATTCCATTGGTGATTTATTGTGTAATTTAGGTACCAAATGTGTGGTTTTCAAGTAGTTGGTTCTTGTCTTGTGTTATTTAAGTACCATATACGTGCTTATCATGCAGGTAGCGCTTGTCTCATGTAAAAAATGGTACTAAACGTGTGATTCTCATGTCATTGATGCATGTGCTTATCATTCAGTTGGTGATTGTCTCGTGTAGTTAAGGTACTAAACGTGTGGATCTCACGTCGTTGGTGATCGAAGTTTTGGTTAACACAAAATATAAGTTTGCCTTTTGTAAATAGGTTACTAACATTTTCCTTAAGCGCCTGACTCGTGGAGTGCTTGGTACATAGAGCATCGGACCGATTGGGGAGACGCGGATTCGATACCCCGCCACGGCTATGTGTAATGTCTTTGAGCAAGACCTTTTATCCGCATATGTTTAAATAAGTTTAAATAATATTTTTCTCGGTGTAATGAAGTTACCGACGTGTGTTTTTTCATTGTGTTGATTAAGTCATAGATACTGGTACTGGTGTGTTTGTGTAGTAAGGTTTTAAACACAAAGGTGTATAGGGAGAGAACATAAAAGGAGAAAGTGAAAATGAGGATAAAGTGACTTCAAACCCAGGAGTTGCAGGTTCGATCCCCGCTCCTACATAAAAAAAATACTTATCAGTCTTTCGGATGAGACTTTAACAAAAATGGAGATCCCATGTATCGGTGCTTTCACCGGGCATGTAAAAGACTCGGGAACACTACAAAAAGGTATTCTGTGTCTCTGCACTATCATCTAAAACTCTAAAAATTACATAACTCTTCTGGAGGCGTCGCCAATAGAGAAAACGGTGACGACGATAAATGGAAATATCAACAACATGATAAAGATATGGGTTTGGAAGAATATTAGAACACGTAATGACGACAGAGAAAGAAAGATGATTAAGAGAGAGAGAGAGGACAGAGAAAGAAAGATGATTAAGAGAGAGAGAGAGAGAGAGAGAGAGAGAGAGAGAGAGAGAGAGGGAGAGAGAGAGAGAGAGAGAGAGAGAGAGAGAGAGAGAGAGAGAGAGAGAAGTGTGTGTGTGTGAGTCAGACAGACAGACAGACAGACAGACAGACAGACAGACAGACAGACAGACACGATAATGGGATGCTCATGTCTCATATATACAAATATTTAATTTTGGAATGAATGAATGAATTGTAAGAGAATACTCAGCAACAAAATCGTTATAAAAATTATTTAAAATCATATAAGTACGAGACATTCAGATATTCAGTGTTTTGGATTTAAAACCAAACATAAAACTACATTAACGTCTGCATAAATATATACTTTAAAGAAACGCTTTGTGTTCAATTTGCGCAGTTCGTGTGAATATCTATTACATTTGTTCAAAAGATAGTGTCAGAGTTTTATAATAGTATGCGTAATACTAGCTGTCTTTCTTTGTACAATGACACCTGTTGAGTGTACATAACCTCATTAGTGCAGTACATAAACACAAATCTAAGCAAGATTTAATGAAAACGTTGGTATAATATGTCACTGCATTTTCTCAAAAATAACTTGAGCTATGTAGATCAATAGCTTGCTTTTTTTCCACCAAACCTGCCACGAGGTGGATCAGTATAAGGAAAATGGTAATAAAAAATAACATAAGACTATTTATCTCCATAAGGATTAGCATCAGAGAATTCAATTTTCACACAAACATTTTAGAATGCAGCATCTGATTGACGTTTGAAATTTCCCCGGGATGTGCGTGCGTACGTGTGCGTGTATACAAATACAGATTCAAAAAGTAAAGAAAAGATATTAAAAACGCACAGGAAACGTGGAACATGAGATATAGGGTTAGGGTGAGAGAGAGAGAGAGAGAGAGAGAGAGAGAGAGAGAGAGAGAGAGAGAGAGATGGGGGGGGGGGGAAGCAGGCAGGCAGGCAGGCAGGCAGGCAGGCAGGCAGGAGAGAATTTAAGAAACATAGGAGGAGCTCCCTAAAGGTAAATCGATTGTTTATTGATTAGTTTTATATACAGTAGAACTTTGATGGCTCGATACCGACGGGACTCGACACAATAGTTCGAGCTAAGGGTTGTTCGAGCCAAGCATTGTTTCATTGTTTAACATCAAACCAAAAATGTATATGCATATACATCGAAATAGGATTTTGTTCGGGACTAGATAAGTGGTTCGAACTATATATGGTGTTCTAGCCATCCGTGTTCGAGCCAACGAAGTTCTACTGTATAATCACCTTCCGTAAGTCACTTATTCAAATGATTATGACAACATCCGTAATTGACTAACTGGTTAAAAATGCAAATCTCTACAATAACATAATTGACTTGTTTACAAGTAGAGACAACCATAACCTTGTACTTTACTATAGGTAAGGAAGCCTTGATATTGATATGAATTATTTTACACATTGTATTGTTATGCAAAGCGTTTCTGTGTATGTCACATTAACCTTTCACTTTAGTCTTGATATTGATATGAGTGACTTTGCTCATTGTTTTGTTAAATATCTGTTTTAAAACATATCGCGTGTTTCAATAACGTACAGACATGACATGATCTGTAACAAATAGTTTGTTAATGTTTTAGTGTTTACTTTATTAAACATGAAACACTAGAAGGAATATAAAGCTTTAGATAATTGTGGTGTTACTAATCAAAGCAAAAATATTTTTAAAACTGCTGCGTAATATATCAGCTATATTCACATTTATTAGCTCACTAAACTACTTTAAAGGGACACGCTTTAATTTACTTTAAACTATTTCTGAAAAGCATATATACTTATTATGTAAAGTTACATTACCATAGCATATGTTATGTCTTGGGTTGAAAAAAAGTGCATAACTCTTGTAAATGGTTTAAAAACATTATATTTGACAGATCTTCGACAGCAAGTGCAAATCATATATTAATTCCTTGAGTTGTATCAAATGATAGAACTTATTCCAAGTATATAAAGATGAATACAGTAGAATTTCGATGGATCGAACCCGACGGGACTGAACAAAATAGTTCGAACGAAGAGTGTCAAAATACATTTAAATATGTTGGCTGGACCTAATTTCTAGTTCAACTCGGTGTTCTAGCCATCGGAGGTAGAATAATATAATTTAGATAGTATTTCGATCGGGACCAGATAAGTGGTTCGATCCATCCGTGTTCGAGCCAACGAAGTTCTACTGTATATATATAACATGCTCTCCGTCTTCCGTGGCCTAGTGGTTAATGCGTCTGCCTCGGAAGCGGGAGGTCATATGTTCGAAGCTGGTATAGCATATACTGCAATCAGACATCATGGTGTTAAAAAAGTGACTTTAATAGGATTTCAACATATGCATGTATTTACGAGCATTTGAGGACTTCATTTTTCAAAAATCTCAGGGTGTCACTGCACCCTCTTTTAAAAAAACAACGTGGTCAACCTACCAGTTATTGTGCATCTAATGTGGGTTTTCATTCATGCTATGAAAATAAAAAAATCTTAATGGAATTCTTTTTTTACCATGGAAATCCTAGACCTTATTTTATATAGAGCAAAGAACACAATTCAACTGTGTTTTTTTTTAGACCTAAAGGCGAGCATCTATAATAATAATAATTATTGCTATTGTTTTTATAAAGACTTTCATTTCAACTAGACAATATCAGAGACATATAATAAATTAAGGCACAAACGATACCCTGTCCTCTGGCAGGAAACAGGTGCGAAAATGACACATTGTTATCATAACAAAATTCAAGGACTTGTATAAAGTCTTTATAGAATTCCTTGCAAAATTACTCAACTGCGATAAGGGAGTCATAGAGTTACAACCCCCAATATTTATAATTATAATTAACACGCGTCGTATACGGTAGAGAAATAATAAATTGCAGTAAACATAATTACATGCAACTTTATTTTGATAAGAATTGTTTATTTAAATAAAAGGAAGTTTTATAGTGTACAAACAGGAAGGAATAAAACTACCTGGTAAACACAATTATCGTCTCATTAGTGGGGCGTTATACACTGTTAATGAATCTTAAAATATTAGTGACATGAATAATTAAATGGGTGAGCTTGTAGGTGAGTGAGTGAATGGAAGAATGAATAAATGAATGAAAATATGTAGCAGTTTACAAATATGAAGTATTTAAATGACATAGAATTAGTGATTGATATTAGCGCTGCGGCCTATTTTCGTTTCCGTGACGCGTGATCTGCAACTGCATATTGCCTTAAATTAATACTGTTTTTTTTTAATTAATTCCGTTTAGAAAATATTATCTTTACTTTTGATTTTGTAAGAACATCACTCACCGATCAGTCATTGTTTCAAGAATAAATTATTTATTTGTGTAGTATATATTCTTAATTAAAGATGAAGCCTATTTTGTAATTTACATAAATGATATGTTTTTCGTTATGTTTTCATATTTATGTTATTCAATATTCAATAATTACGCTGTCTTTTTTTATTTTTATACTTTAATAATCTAATTATAAGTTTATCATTCATGTTGTTTAATCAGCTATTTCAATAGCTTTTACAGTACTGCATGACATGGTTGTGGGTATTTTTCGCCGTTTTTGCGAAGGAATGCCCATGAGAAAATGCTTAATTCTCAGTAGTTACGCCAGTTTCTATGAATATGTTAACATCACTCGATCAGGTAATAGTTTAGCTTTCGATCGATGTATGTTTCACTAAAATAACAGTTATTAATTTAGTAAAATTGTGTTTGTGATTCACTGTTGGTGATTTTCTTTCTCTTATAGCGGCCAATAACACGTCTATGTTCTTTATTAATAAGTGTATGTTTTAAGAGTAAAATAACACTCCCAGTGGGTTTTTTGCATGTTCACCCTATGTTTAAACGAAGACACGCGATTTCAAATGATTAATGACCTTTAAACAAATGTAATTATTCAAAACAGTAACAAATGCGTATGATTTTTCCGCGTGTGAATCTCATGCCCCCCACGGCAGATCCACACGCGTGGACTATCGGGAGTGCGTGCAAATCCAACGTGACACTGGTCAACCCATGCCGAAAAAACGTTCGGACATGTTTCAGCCTACTGGACAGGTCAATAACCGTAGTATATGATATGTTTGATTTCTGGGGGATGTAGGCATTAAAAATCCCTAAGGAATGTTGTAAATATCACCTCATTAGTGCTAGGAATAAGGTGCCAGGGATGCGTGGAACATGGTAAAAATTTTGAAAAAATCATATTTGCCGGTATGCGATTTTTTCAAAAAAATACTTATCGGAACCCATCAATCTGGGTATCAGAGTGTACCTAGATGTCCCCTATACGAATTGAACGCCTACCAACAACCACCCATGCATGTTCAAACCCCGTGCGCTACAGCAAAAAGAGTGAAAATAAAATTATTAATGCATATCCGTGCAATTCAACCAAACTCGTCATATTTGGTCGATTCTAGGTACCATATTCAAACCCTTTGCCCAGAGGCCATTTCTTGTCGGAATTTGATGATCTTGGTGTCGTTGGGCAGGTATTGAATAGATCTTAAGATTGCCTACCTCACTGACCCATGGGCACTCGGTCAATGTCATTCCTGGGGCCTAGAACTGAGGTGGTCACCCTGGCACGTGCGCCATTCTAAGAGCTATGTGTTATGGGTTCATCTTCATATATGTTGTAGGGAATTTAATTCTGAGCAACTTTTGTCTTTAACTTATATGGCTAACTCAAACCGTTTAGCCAGTAGAGCCATAACTCCAACTCAGATACGGTCAGCCGGAGGGCCAAAAGGGCTTGAACCTTAGCCGAGAGGCCATTTCCTGTCCGATTTTTTCAAGTTGGTATCGTTGGAAAGGTCTTCGTGAGCCTGACAAAGTGGCGTCGAGTTTTGTTAAAAAATCTCAAACCCTTGCACGTGCATGTGCAAAACTAAAAATAAGGGACCTAGAGAAAAAAAAAATAGCTCAATCTCGTCAAATAAAGGTTTATTTTTACCTTTTCGAAAAATAACTTATACTTTTTCGTATAGCACGGGTCAAAAATTGGTAACCCGTGCCAGAAAATGAGAGGCACGTGCATTGATTTATTTTTCATATATGTTGTAGAACACCTTATTCTCGGCAACTTTATTTCTAAGAGTGACCAGCTATCTGTCTTTGTTTAGTCCGAAACTGCCCGTGCCAACACGTGCCACTCCCAAAAATGTCGCAAATTTGGGGTGCCATGTTCAAACCCTGGTACTAACGTTATTCTTGCGACGTTTTTAACCAAGACACAGGTATTGCGTAGCTCTTGAGGTTGGTATATTTTTTTAGAAAATCTGACCACCAGGGGTCGCCAGCGGGCCTCGAACTTAGGTTATGTTGTAGCACGTGCCGGAAAATGAGAGCCATGTGCATTGAGATCATGTTGATATATATTTTAGAGAATTTAATTCTAAGCAACATTTGTTCTTAGAGTGATAAGCTATCTGTCTCCCTGCATATCCGTGCAATTCCAGCGATTTTGGCAAATTTAGGTGCCATGTTCAAACCCTTGCCCAGAGGCCAATTCTTGTCGGAATTTGATGATCTTGGTGTTGTTGGACAGGTATTGAATAGATATTAAGGTTGCCGTACCTCACTGTCCCGAGAACACTCGGTCGAGTTTTGTTAATAAATCTGAAGCACGTACACGTTCAAAAATTAAATATTATACCTAGAGTCGATTTTTTTTGTTAGCTAGATCTGTCAAATAAAGACAAGTTTGTTCTTACCATTTTAAAAAATCACTTATACTTTTCTATATTACTGATTTCAAAAATCGACATTTTGGCCGATTTTTCCATTTTTTACCATGTTCGAGCCTCCGTAGAGGCCATATGCCGTACCGCAATGCTAGATAACTATACAAAGATCTATTCAAGCCCTTCAACGTGATAGCAAAAATATTAGGCCCAATGACCTAGACAGGTCATTAAAGGTCATCTGAAAATGACCCGAAATTCATTAAATTTAGTTATTTTTTCCCCCCAAAAAGTCATAAAAAATATCGGAAAATCGTTCATATCTTTGCCATTCATAAACATATCTCTCTGAAAGGTTCCATAAGTGTTCCTTTATGCATGTTATATGGATTTCTATAGATTGCTAGGGCGAGATATGAAGTTTAAATAGACTTTTTTTTAAATCTGAACGCTTTTTTATGCTTGGTTTGGAACGGAAATTGAAGATTGACCTTGACCGTGGGGAACAAGGTCAATGTCTAGAATTGTTAAGTAGGATGAGATAGGTTCATTGGTAAAGAGTTTATAAAGATCAAGCATAGCAATGTTGAGATATAACATTTTAAACATGACCTAAAAAAAACACACAAAAACATAACATTTTTGCTTGACGAATATTTTTATAGTGACATGTCCCCTACCTAACACTACATAAACCCCAAGGGTTGCCCCTAATTACGGATCTCGGACCCTCCAAATTATTGAGATAATTATCATAACTCCTTTATTGAGGGACACAATCATCAAAAAAAAAAATATATTTTTTCCCCCTAACTTTCAAGAACAGTAACTCTGTCAAAAAAATAGGGAACAATAGGGGGAAATCACCTTCGTGGTCCTTATCCATTTATCTTTCTAATGTTACCTTCAGATTTAACCCAAGTCCTATAGAAATATATGTCATCGAATTACGTGGTTAAATCGAGTTTTAGGAACTTTGTGTTGAGATATTTTTGGTGATTTTTTTTGCTGGGTTTATGTTGTCCATCCCTGGAGAAATAAAAAACCCAATAACGTTCTGTAACTTTTACTATCCTGACATAGGATGCCCTCACAGATCTTAACCCAGGACCCATAAACATCATTCAAATTTTTCAAAGGTAACATGTTTTTAGTTAAGCCTGGGTTTAGGTATCTGAATAACCTCTAAATGACCCCTAATTGGCCCCTATACCATCCCTAGGTCAAACCCTTTATCCCAACAATACACCCATAGGTATGTCCTTCTATAAAATTAAATTGATGATAGTGTCCCTACAACTATTATTTAGGGTCAAAATTTCAAACCTGGTTTCGGGGTTTTGCCGAACACCCCATACTTAGTTACTATATAGATATATAGTGCTTTTATATATATAGGCATATAATTGCCTCGTAACTCAACTTAAATACTATTGTATATATTTTCCTTCTGAGACCGACTTGTGGATGTTTGGTACATACGACAACGTAAGCGTAGGTGTTGCAGCAATTGTGGGGTCCTATATAGACCCCGCCTTTTATGAGCGCCCCTCAACGAGGATTTTATATAGGCCAGGGCCTTTTTACCTTATTATACAGAGGCCGACATTCGGTGGCTTTCCAATTAAAAAATCATGTTTTTTTTTCACTTGGCCTGATTTTTAAAAAAAAATCATTACATTGATAGGGTATAAAAAACCGCTTGGATATTAAGTATTATTGTAATATCTGATAATTATTGGTTAGAACATGGCGCTGTTTTCCCCCCGATCTTGAAGTCTTGGGCGTCTTCCCAATTTCTATAAAAAAAGCTCGGTAGACCAAAACCCCATCAATGCTAATGTGTCTGAGTATTCAAGTGCGAAATAAAGATTTCACTCGATTAAATAAAATTCACACACGTCACTCTATTAAAGTAATGAAAATCCACGAGTCCTGTTTAGTTTATCGCTTCAAATCAATCGAATCGAGCAATTTCGATGTTAAATAAATTTATAATTAATCTAATGGAGAATTTACATTTGAATCCCAAAAGCTCATACGCCAAAGTTTTTTTGTAATATTACTACAAAAGTTTAAAGACAACTATAATGTGTCTTTTATATCTTTTTCCATATTTAAATGTACCAAATAAAGCCTTTGATGGTAATCTTAACCAAAATGACAAATATTTAGCGGGAAATGAAAAACGCCGAGATATTCCGCATACATTGATATTCATGCGGAGCATCTCCGAGTTTATGGCATTCTTGGCCTGTCGGGACTAGGCGATTGCGGTGATTGTGTAAGAGAAACAACTCAATTTCAATTTTGATACAAAACTTAATTGCGCACTTTACACATATTTCACCTCTAGTAAGATAAATGATTAATTCTAAGGGGCTTTATTTTGCGAAGTCCTATATAGACCTCACAATCCATAAGGACCCAACAAGAAAGGTCTAAGATAGATCGATACCCCGTAAATGCTAGTATGTCTAAGTATATATATATATATATATAGTAAAGGTAAAGTATAATATGATATATCATAGGTGAGAGAAAACAAAATGCCAGCTACCATACATTTTTAGCGATGTTATTGTATAATTATTCTTATTTATAGTTATATCATTCATTTCAGAAAATCGAAACTTATATCCTTACTGTCTGTGTTTTTGAAAAGAAAATTAAACAAAACAGAAACTATCACTTTTTATTGCATAATTCGCACAGTGTTGCAGAGTTAATTTTGACTTTATTAAGATTCTATCTTACTTAACCAAATAATTTCCCATTAAAAAGTTTAAATCAAAATAATCATTTTTTACCCAATTCCTGTACTTTCTGTGAATAAATAAACATAATCACCAGGGTTGCATTTCACGAAAAAAATTTGATAAAAAACTGTCGTAAACGTAAAGTAAGATATATTCATAATATTGTGCCTAGTCATCCTCATGAATTTAATATTGTATTTTCAGAAAACATATCATTTTCCTAATTATTCAACCCGAAGATGGGTTTAATATCTCAAATTTTATGAACAATATACTTCACGTTTACAACCTATTTTTATCGTAAGTTTATTCGTGAAATGCAACAAATGTGATTTGTTCAAAGGGTGTTTGTTTGCATTTACACAGTCCACAATGCACTGTTGTGCTTTGAAAATATTACTTTTGAATTCTGACCAAATTATGTTTCACTATGTTTATGAACATAATATATCATAATGTGTATGTTTAATGGAATTAATCAAAATAAGTGGACTTTTGTGAACTTAACATACACTTTGAATAAATAAAAACATGTGTGTTGAATAACTTGTGGTAGAATGCACGAACTGATTAATAACACAAACGACAAATGCAATTATGTTCCTATAGCTGATATTACAGTATCAACAACACCATATTTCGTAATTATTTGATTGAACCCTGAAGCAACTGATAATGTATCCTGTTTTGCTAACGGAGCTGTTACTAAGTATTACTTAATATATCAACCTTTATCAATACATAGCTATACTTTCATTGTGTAATAGGTAATGACCCATACAAGTCTACTTGCCCACCCTGAAAAGATGAGGTTGGGGTTCAATAGCCATTTATACATGTACTCGATTTTGAACAATGTCTAGTTTGTTTACATTTCTGATATTGAAGACATGATCTAACCCAATCCGATTTTAACAATTGTATGGTGTTTAGCGTCGCTTTTAAAGAATTTTCAGTCATATCGCGACGGTGTCTACTTGAGACAGTATTCTAAGCGTAGTCACACTGGAGTATCATGCTTCAGACACATGGTATGATACCCCACCCAGTCACATTATACTGACACCGGGCCGACCAGACCTAGAACTCTCCTCTAAATGCTGAACGTCAAGCCGATTTTAACAAATCTACTCTCTAAAAAAGGTTATACTCTTTTAACCCTTTATTAATTAATATGAAATCATGGATGGCCCTTAATAATGAGTATAGTTATATGATGCTTATAATCACCATCTTATCAATGTATCTGGAAATACTGAGGTAGCAATTTGGTTCTGATACGCTTTAATAGAACAGAAGTTCATCAACTAAAATGTAATGACTAAGCCTTTATAAAACTCATCTTGCCTTCTAATGAATTTTAGGCAAAAGACTGTCAGATTAATAACTAATCATACTTTACAATTTGAGATTTTGCTCTGTAAATACCCAGTTTTGAAATAAACTTTGAAAATAATTTATTTCTTCTATTGGATCCTCAGTAAAACTAGACTGATCAATTGAGCTTTAATGAGCATATAATATATCAGTTTTAACAGAGCAATTATCATTTTTGGAAAGTACCATTTACACTTTGATTGCTCTGTGTGAGTGAATTATTATCTCGGCGATACGTAAACGCTGTTTTCTAATTATTTTTAAGCACAGCTGGTTTCCTAGTCATATACATTGGTGGTCTTCGATAAAACATCTATCTTAGTATCTCAACCGTCTAATCATGTATAATGTTAATCTGATAATACTATGAAAAAAGGTGATTATTTTAAAAATATGTAACCAATTTTATAAAAAATTGAATCAGGTGATTTAATTGTAATAACCATTGAAATTCTAGGCCTAATTTGAAAATCCTTTGTCTTTGGCCTATTTATATCAATATCGTTATGGCAATACGGACTAAGTGAATATATAGTAAAACCCATTAGGCATTTTGAATAAAAGTCTTTTGTTTTGTCAATTCTTACATTTTGAAAAATCCTGATACACTTCCGTTTAACAGTGTTATGTTAAAAATGTAGTGTATTATGGTGTATTTGTTCGAAATAGCAGTGTAATTGATTAAAAGTGCAAATAGAATACTCTTTCACATATTTGTTATTTAATATGCAAAAATTGATATTTTATTTCATGCGTGTGTGTGTGTGCGTATGTATTTGGTGTCAATCGGGGACATCCATATGAATACACACCTTCCAATCGGGGACACCCATCAACCGGGGACGTCCCCGTTTGTAAAATCATGTTTTTTTAGAAGTAAGGAGTAAATGTGAACTTCTTATGAACTAATATCATTAAAATATCAATATTCGACTTGTGTCCCCGATTGACTATCAATATACGGGGAACGATGTACACACGCTATTGACAGAGTAGATTTCATTGATACACACTTGTCCCCGTTTATGCAATATTTTTAAATATAATTTTACACACCACTGTCTTGTTATTGTTGCATTTGTTATTCGTTGATTTGTATCATTTGGTAATTGAATTTGAGTACATATTGAATTATAACAACTTTTTTTTCCATCGGTACACTAAGGTAAAATATTAAAACTACCGAAAGCAACATTTTCGTTTCCATTGCGGTATCGTGCAGTCAATCCTCCATTAGTTGTATGGAAAACCGCAAACAAATTATAGTGCTACAGGTTAGTTAGGTATTATAATTGGACCTCCTATCCTTATTGAACAAATTATTATTTTATCAGCATACTTTAATAGTAATTCAATAATAATTTTGAATACTTTATATATGACAATTATGAAGAAATTTGATGTCGCAACTGCCTCACATATTCAAATTCCTTTTTTGCACAGGTGAATTAATGTCTTTCATAAAAGCTATATTTTATAGCCCTTTTTAAAATAAATATGTTTGTTTAACAAGCGATATAAGTTTCACCATTTATACATGTATATTTATTTCACTGTAATCTAGGAGGAAAATTCTGGCCACAAAAACTGACAAGTCATGGGGAAATATGTTTCAGCTTGTGGTCAGCAATAAAGCAATTAATCAGGTGTCAGATCTCTAGAGTTGAGCGCAGCATGTTATCTCATTTACAGCTAGAGCACTTATGGCCGGAGCTGATAAGCCTGATTCAATCTGATTCAGTTCTCTGGCTTGGTTGTAGGACTGTTTAAATGCATTAACCTTTTCCCACATATTTATCCCTTTTAAGCCTTCGCAAACAGAGTAGAACCTGACCAGGCAACCTATTTAGGAACCCGCCTGATATTGTAGAATTGGTATGAGAAAAACAGGGATATAGATTATGACATCATATTTTAGGCATTTGGCACCAATATTTTAATTACTCATTATTCAAGCTTGGGCCAAACTGTCTACAACAACAGAACAACTATCCGGTGATAAGTGATTAACTTTTTTTTTAAAAAAACAACAGGTACACGCGAATCTACTGACAACCCTTCAAATCGCCATTTTAGCCAGAATAAATGTAATTATTGAACTTATTTATCATCCTTATTAACTTATCTTGTAATTAATGGGTTGCACATCTCTAAAGTACATATTTAATCCGATTCTGGTGATTTTACTCTGTGCGTGCGACTGTACGATACGTTTATTCTCGCGTACACCTAACGCGTCTATACAAATTGGTTCAATTTAGAGCACAGGCCTACATGTAAATGGTCATAGCTTCACTACTACTTAACAAATACAGTTCATTTTTACCATGAGTGTAGGCAGATAAGTATATAAAGAGATCCATAACAAAAAATGAGTTTGAGAACAGTTTCGACCAAGATCACGCCCCGAACCCATGCTATTAAAGCTATTTTAAAGGCTCAAATCGCCATTTTTAGCCAGAATAAATGTAATTATTAAACTTATTTATCATCCTAACAAACTTATTTTCTTAATTAATGGGTTGGCACAACTCTAAAGTACATAATTCATCCGATTGTGGTGATTTTTCTCTGTGCGTGCGACTGTACGGAACGTTTGTGCTCGCGTACACCTAACGGGCCTATATAAATTGGTGGAATTTAGAGGACAGGCCTATATGTAAAGGTCATAGCTTCGTTATTACTTCACAGAAAGAGTTGATTTTTACCTTGAGTGTAGGTAGATATGTATATAAAGAGATCATTATTGAGAAATGAGTTTTGGAACAGTTTGGACAAAGATCACGCCCTGAACCCAGGCTCTTAAGGCTAATTTAAAGGCTCAAATCGCCATTTTAGCCAGAATAAATGTAATTATTGACCTTATTTATCATCCGAACGAACTTATATTCTTATAAAAGGGTTGGCACAACTATATAGTACATATTTAATCCCATTGTGTTGATAATTTTTCTCTGTGCGTGCGACTGTACGAAACTTTGTGTTCGCTTACACCTAACGGGCCTATATAAATTGGTAGAACTTAGAGGACTGGGGCCGTATTCAAGTAGCTTCTTAAATGGTTAAAGATTTTCTTAAATCTGAGTTTTTTCATAAATCGAACAAATATTTCCTTAATTAAAAGAAATTTCTTAAGTTGTATTCCAGAAACATCTTATTTTAAGAAAATGTGAAATATTTTCTTAAATATAAGGAAACGCTACACCTTCCTTAAATCATTTAAGAAAATGTCCTTATCAATATTTACTCGGACTTTTCGATATTTTACACAGCTTGTTCGAAATAAAACAGACAGTTTTACTTTGCGTCTACGGCTTAGCAAAATGCAACAGATTCTAGTTGTGTGAAGATAACAGTTGTATAGTTATTGGTAGTTGGGTATTTAATATACTGACATTGGACGAATAAACAGCAAGCTAGTAGTTGGGTGTCCGCCATATGATCGAATCTAATGCTATATGTAAATACACAGCCAGCTATCAATTAGCTAGCAGTAGATTAACGTTTTGACTCTTTGTCAATTAAACAATTGTTAGCTGCGTGGTTATTCGCATAAAGCAGTTGATTCGCGCTTTGACTCTTTTTTGAATAACCAATTGCTAGCTGTGTGGGTATTCGCATATAGCAGTAGATTCAAGCTTTGACCGATGGTTGTATACTCAATTGATAGCTGGTTTGGTATTCGCCCATGTTTGTAGATTGGAAGATATGTTGGACACCCAACATGTAGCTGGCAGCAGATTGAATAGCACGTGCTCTCCTCAACGACTTAGCACCGTATAGTACACTTCTTACTATGGAATGTGTCTCATTGAAAAGTATGAGTATTTGAGTGTTTGTGTATCGACACTCAAGCGTACAACGCACAACGCACAACGCAATGAACTGGACATTTGAATATTATAAAAATGATTTCAAGTTTTAAATGAAGCTGTTAAAAAAATGATTTAAACATAAACTATAACATTACACCTGAGGCATTTTTAAGCATGTTAACTGTATGTATAACTCCATATTGTATATTGTATACTTGGGTGTAATAAAGATTATGTTCTGTTCTGTTCTGTTCTGAATAACAAACTACCAGTAACCATATAACTGCTCACTTTACACTTACAAATTCCTCTGCATAACGGCTATGACGATAATGATGATGGTGGTCAACCAGCAAAAACCTGTCACAGTGAAGCTGCTCCTGCTGATGTAGAACTGCGATGCAGAGACTTACCTGCACGTTATGTTGTGCACGAATTGTTGACAGTATAAAATATCATATATGTTTTGACCTTTAAGATTTATGAGTTTTGTGATAAATATGTTATAATAGTATTAATTTCGGCATCAAATGGCAAATACAATCCTAAAGACCATAAATAAACCTTTGTTAACCTTTTTTTGGATACAATCAAACCAACAAAAAAATGTCTCACACAGATTGAATAAAACTTGTCCACATTGGCCACTAAAGAAACACAACAAGGAATTGTTTAAATCGAGCAATTTCATATTTCATTTATCCATAATGAGATAGATAGAGAGAAATATGAAGAAAAGAGAGAGAGAGAGGGGGAGAGAGAGAGAGAGGGGGGGGGAGAGAGGTAGAGAGGGAGAGGAGAGAGAGAGAGAGAGAGGGAGAGAGGAGAGAGAGAGCGAGTAAGAGAAAGGGGTAGAAAGAGAAAGATAGGGATAGAGAGAGAGAAAGAGGATGAAAACGATAGAGAGAGAGGAATAGAGAGAGATAGGAAAAAGAAAGAGAGGGATAGAGAGAGAGAAAAAAAAGAAGAGGAAGAAAGAGGTAGAAAGAGAGAGGGATAGAGAGAGAGAAAGAGGGAGTTAGGAAGAAAGAGAGACAGGGGTTTATATATATATAGAGAGAGAGGGATAAAGAGCGAGCGAGAGAGAGAGAGAGAGAGAGAGAGAGAGAGAGAGAGAGAGAGAGAGAGAATCTACATGTACTTACTGCTTTTAAACTTGTGCTTTTAAAGCACGCATGCATGTATCTTTAGATTTATGTTACTATTTTGAGCGAAGGAAAAACCGATAATTACGACAACCAAAAATGGAAAGTTACTTAAGATTATTTCTTAAAATTAAAAATTTCTTACGTTAGAAAATTTTAAGATGCTTTTGGAATACGGCGTAAGTTTATGAAATTTTTTTTTTTTTAGTTAAGGAAATAAAAACAAGATTTTTTTTTAAATTTAAAGAAAAACTTAGGAACCTACTGGAATACGGCCCCTGGCCTACATGTAAAGGTCATAGCTTCACTATTACTTAACAGATAGAGTTGACTTTTACCATGAGTGTAGGTAGATATATGTATATATATATATAAAGCTTATATCTTTAAAAGGGTTGGCACAACTACATAGTACATATTTAATCCCATTGTGTTGATTATTTTTCTCTGTGCGTTCAACCGTAAGAAACGTTATTTTAGGTCTACACAGTAATAGGCCTATATAAATTGGTTGAATTTAACACATAGTGTCCTTCTTACGGTCATATATTCATTAATACTCAACAGAACGGGTTAATAATTACCATGAACATAGCTATATATGTATGATAAGTGATCCATAATAGGAATGGATATCCTGATCGTCCGTGTGTACGGGGAGACCCTAACCCTAATTATTGTTCTGAGGGACTTTATGTCCCTGACTTTGCTTTCGATGCCCTTGACCTCGGACGGGTAGTGGGCTTGACCTGAAACTTGCCAAACATGTATATCTAGATGAGTTTAGGCATCGCACCCCTGTTTTGCCAGCTAAAAGCAGACGTTTTTTGTCATGTTCAACTCAACTTTGAGGGACATAAATGCCGTAGAAAATCATCCCGGGATAACGTAACACCAATCGAGACCTTTCAAGGTCAATATGTGATGACCTTGACATAACGCTCTTACCAGCTGAACTAAAAAAGTTCCTCCTCGATTGTTGGAGTTGTCGAATTTGGATGCCTATGGAGTGCATGTTTGGAACCCCACTTGATTAACTTAAGTTGGTGTATTACCTCGATGGCATTTCTAAAAAATAGTTTGTTTATGGCAATATTGGTATCAAAATATTGGGCAATACGAGATCTATCTATTCATGAAGTTTGGTGCCGTAATACTTCCATATAAGGAAGTTACGTCATTTTTCTAGGCTAAATTTTGATAAGGTTAGATGGCCTTTGTGTCCCTAAGCTTTATTTGGTCACACAACAGTTATCCCCTAACCGAATTTCTTCAAATAACTGGTATCGTGTTTAAACCACAAAAAGACATATAGTTTATTAAAATCCAACGAGGGGTTGCTAAGGAATATTAAAATTACACAGGAAAAACAGGTCACCTAAACAAAAAATGACGTAACATGCGACACTTATTTCTTCAAAAGTAATGTGTTTTTTTAAATTGTTTTTAGATGATCCTATAGATTTATTCAATTTCTAACTAGTTCGTGCGTATCAGGGGTTAGTTTAGAGATGTTATAGGGTAACGGGTTCGAGCGCAGAGGGGACCCTTGGAGGTAGTTTGAGCCTAAATGTACAAGTTCATTTACATATTTCTCAGTTATTTTTTAATATTTATAAATAAATATTGGCACTTTTGTAGCTGAACATAACCGTTTCAAAACGGCACCAAGTAATTGGGTGTGCTCTTGTGCGTTCGTCCGTCCGAGCTCAAAAACGCTTTTGGCGGGAGAATTTGGCGCCAATTTTCTTTGTTGTAAACAACTTTATGCCCATTTTGGGACTCTTGTAGAGCCGTTAATCTTTACGCTACAGATAATATCTATATACCATATTAAAGTTCAAACCTCTGCCAACATTTATGACTACATACTTTGGTCCGTACGTGCGTTCGTTTGTCTGTGCGTCTGTTCAAAGAAGGCACTATTTCGCAAAAGATTTTTTTTTTTGCTTTTTTTTCTTACTTTGAAGACTGATTTCTTCCCGTAATCGGGCATTTCTGATAATATTTTTAAATTGCCCACCTAAATCTATTCCAGCACTTTCCTGTGGCAATAAGTGTTAGCTTAAACTCAGTTAATAAATAGGGTTTTTGGTTCAAGTCTGCACACCACCCCTGAGGTCTGATTTTAGCCATTATATTTGTTTCTGCTTGATCCTTAAGACTCATTTCGCAATATATTCTAACAGAAATTGTGTAGTCACTCGCATTAGTACAATATATAAACACTAATAACGATTTATAGCCCGTACGTTCGTCCGTCCGTGTGTTAGAGTCAAAACATGCGACCGATGTCCCCTAAATTAACAAAACATCGTCATTTTCTCTCAGTTATACATGTTTTTCTCCCTTATATGCATTGATAAACTGAAACAAATAACATCTCACTGTGAAAGTATTTTTAATACCTTAAATATGATAACAAATTCAGGAACATTTAGGTGTCTGTGCATTTGTACGGACGCGTAAACATACAAAGACTATAGATTTCGGGTCGAAATTAGAACCCCTGTCTATTTTAAACAGTAATATACTCATTGTCACTTAACATATAGAGTTAATTTTTAGCATGAGTGTAGGTAGATATGTATATAAAGAGTTCCATAACAAAAAATGAGTCAGATTACGGCCCTAACCCAGGCTCTTAAGACTATTTAAAAGGCTCAGATCGCCATTTTAGCCAGAATCCTGAAATGTAATTATTGAATTCATTTATCATCCCAACTAACATATTTTGTAATAAATGGGTTGGCACAACTCTATAGTACATATTTAATCCGGCTAAGGGTTAAAAGACAATTTGATTTTCAATTGTCATATTTTCCACAAATTCAGTTAGTGTAAAGTGACGAACCTGTCTGATATAAACAATGTACAAACATATTTGTTCGGAGGTTAATACATTGCAAATCTGATAGACTGTCTCGTCAAAATTCATTGGAAGGTCACTTAAGAAAGTCTTGACTGTATATATAAATTCATGGATATCAGAGAACAGATTTGGCAACTTCCTCGACGTTTTGTATATAAATTGTCAGCTCTGAAAGGTTGTCGTATCTGAGAAGTGGCCAAATTTGTCCCAGGTTACCTATACTATATACATATGTCAAGGATGACAATATATATTTATAGATGGAAATAATGCAGCCAAATTTGTTCCAAGATAACCAGGATAATATATGACATCCTTTCAGAGCTGAAATTTTAATATATTTTAATGACTATATAGAAAACTTTGAAAATCTTCTCTGAAACCACAGGCAAATTTGAATAACATTTGTGATAAATAGTGTGTATATGACGTTCTACCAAAGTTGTTCAAATTATGGAGATTTCTGGAGAAAAATCCCCACACAAAAAGCAAAAAAACATGGCTGCCAGGGGCTGGATTAGTTTTCCTTATATCTTTATTAAGAAAACTTTAAAAAGCCTATTCTCTGAAACCATTGGCTAACTTTGAATAACAGCTGTTATGATGATAAGATGACACTCTACCAATTTTTTTCAAATATCAATGATATCTCCGAAAAAAATGGCTACCATTGGGGCTGGCAGCTTAAAAGGTCAATGAAACTAGGGTTTCCAGGTTTCCAGCGATGCAGGGTCATCATGACCCTCTTGTCTTCTGGAAATTGTAGGTTATTGCTGTGTAATTCAGTTGATTTAGGATAAACAAACAAATTACTTCTTCAGTCAAAATAAACCTTCTGTTACTTTTAGCATACATGGTGGGCCCTGATCAGCCTGCACGATTGCGCAGACTGATCTTGGCCTATACTGGTCGCAAAGCCCAGAATAATTCCAAATACACATTTTCTTGCTCTGAGAGCAAATTTGGCCACTTTCTTGTTGTTTTTGTATATGAACTGTCATCTGTAATAGGTTGTCATGCATTTAGTTCACTCTGTAAAGTTTGAACATCCTTGGTGAAGAATTTTGGATTCGAATAATTGGGAGTTACAGAAGTCCAGAGCTAAAAGGTTTGATAAAGTTACAAATCACCAACCATTTACATTTTTTCAAATGCAAACAGTGCAGACCCTGATCAGGGGCTTCGACTAGAGCCATATCATCCGGGTATACACAGTTTACATAATACTTGTAGATCTGGATCCTAGAAGCTAAACAGAAAACAGAACCGTTATTCAATTAGATACATGGGGACTTATATACTGGAGTACCAAAAATCAGAGTTGATAAGAATACAGATCACCAGCCATGTATTCAATTTTCTACTGTAAACATTATAGACCCTGATCGGGGCTTCCGACCAAACCCCTATGATCTGGGTATATACAGTTTGCAGAATACTGATAGATCTGAATCCTAATAACTTAAAAGAAAATAGAGAAGTCATTTATTTAGGTATATGGGGACTTATACAATGGAATACCAAAGAAACAGAGGTAATAACGTTCCAAACACCGAATATATATACAATTTTTTTCAACTGAAAACGACGCAGACCCTGGTCAGGAGCTCCGACCAGAGCCCTATGACCCGGATATACACAGTTTACATAATACTGGAATCCCCAAAGTGATGGGTTTACAAGTACATTAGCGCAGGGAACCCTCCTTTTAAGTGAGTTACCCAGTGGTATTGAATTTTTTAATATGAATTACTACCAGTCATATGTTCATGGCCTGAGTTTGGACAATGAATTACGGAATTATTTAGGTGCCATCGCCTCAGCGCGTTAGCGCCCCATACAGCGGGCGGAAAAAATGTTGTGCAAGTTTTATAATTCAAATGCAATCGCCTCAGAAAAATGTTTCACTGTTTAATTGAGACTTGCATTGGGCTTAAGCCTTACACCTATTGGGTCAGGGCAAACATCCGAGTTATTCGTCGCCTGCTTAGGATCCAGGCTGTTTTGAAGTTGAGATATGTTATAAATTAGAGGGCTAAGCTGAAACACATACCTACAGGTTAATTGTCTGACCTTCAACTTTTTGCATTAGATACAATAGATGAAACATAATAGCATACATAGATCCAAACATTTTTCAGTTAAAGCCAATGCCTGTGTACAGTGTGCTATATTTTTAACTGAATGTATGTCGCTATATAGTATGAAAGTTTATCAGTCATACCACATACGTTGATATGGCAAACAAGACAAATGATATACAAGACATCAAACTGTTCAACAACATTTTCATTCTCCGTTCTTTTATACTATACCAATCATTATAGAAAGAAGTCATACTATTTTTAGAACCTTTTAAAACATAAATGTCGACCGTCTTGCGAATTGGTCTTAATCCTTTGCCTGCTAAGCACAGAAAATAGTGTCATATACAAATAGGTACGTTCCGGATGAGACACCGAGTAAATCGTCGTCAAATCTGGATCGAATGCGCATGACAGGGAAAGGGTTAATGCATCTTTAAAGAGTGGTCCCGAATCAGCCTGTGTAGTTCAATTCCCGTGTCTATAGTATTTTCTGTTTCAATAAAACCGGATTATTGCACGATTATGTGTTGTATTTTAACATTTTGTTCTACAACGGTGGTCGCTTTACGGAACACTCATTAATCTTAATTCCTACTTCAAGAGAACGATAATTTTTAACTGACAAGAATGCCGCTGGGGCTATTAAAAGGTGCTACTCGTTTTGACATGGTAATTTAACTGCTGGACGCAGGATGGCAAGCAGAATTTGACACATCTAACGGTCAAGTAATATTCTCAAACACATGTTAAACCAATATTTTCAAACATCTCAGATCCATCAGAGATTGTTAACATTAAATTCAGCGAAATTGAATGACATGCAATGGAAGGATTTGAAATGTCACATTTACCATGAAGTTGATTTTCTTTTCTCTCAAAAGATAAAACAACAAATGTCCTCGATTGTGTGGCAATAATCTACGTATCGTGTGTATGTCCCCAAATGTTCTGTAGAAATTAATGTTGTGTGTGTGTCCCCGATTCTGTTCTAAAAGTTGAGTTCTGTGTGTGTCTGCGAATGTATTGTAAACATTCTAAGTCCTTGTTATGAAGATTAGAAGCACATTGATTCTTTAATGAAAGTATTACTCCCTTTGCTACTTAATCATTCTGTGACCGGGCAGCATAATTGTGATCATACATTGCCACGGACAAACGTTTTTGCCTTTTTTTATTTGATTTTCCTTTTGTTAACATGCCCATTTATTGTTTACATTAAATTCCGGGAAATTGAATGACATACTGAAATTCAGTAAAGCAATGGAAGGATTTGAAATGTTACATTTACCATGAAGTTGATTTTCTTTTCTTTCAAAAGATAAAACAACAAATGTCCTCGATTGTGTGGCAATAATCTACGTATCGTGTGTATGTCCCCAAATGTTCTGTAGAAATTAATGTTGTGTGTGTGTCCCCGATTCTGTTCTAAAAGTTGAGTTCTGTGTGTGTCTGCGAATGTATTGTAAACATTCTAAGTCCTTGTTATGAAGATTAGAAGCACATTGATTCTTTAATGAAAGTATTACTCTCTTTGCTACTTAATCATTCTGTGACCGGGCAGCATAATTGCGATCATACATTGCCACGGACAAACGTTTTTGCCTTTTTTTATTTGATTTTCCTTTTGTTAACATGCCCATTTATTGTTTACATTAAATTCCGGGAAATTGAATGACATACTGAAATTCGGTAAAGCAATGGAAGGATTTGAAATGTTACATTTACCATGAAGTTGATTTTCTTTTCTTTCAAAAGATAAAATAACAAATGTCCTCGATTGTGTGGCAATAATCTACGTATCGTGTGTATGTCCCCAAATGTTCTGTAGAAATTAATGTTGTGTGTGTGTCCCCGATTCTGTTCTAAAAGTTGAGTTCTGTGTGTGTCCCCGAATGTATTGTAAACATTCTAAGTCCTTGTTATGAAGTTTAGAAGCACATTGATTCTTTAATGAAAGTATTACTCCCTTTGCTACTTAATCATTCTGTGACCGGGCAGCATAATTGCAGTCATACATTGTCACGGACAAACGTTTTTGCCTTTTTTAATTTGATTTTCCTTTTGTTAACATGCCCATTTATTGTTTACATTAAATCTGCGAAATTGAATGACATACTGCAATTCGGTAAAGCAATGGAAGGATTTGAAATGTTACATTTACCTTGAGGTTGATTTTCTTTTCTTTCAAAAGATAAAACAACAAATGTCCTCTATTGTGTGGCAATAATCTACGTATCGTGTGTATGTCCCCAAATGTTCTGTAGAAATTAATGTTGTGTGTGTGTCCCCGATTCTGTTCTGAAAGTTGAGTTATGTGTGTGTCCCCGAATGTATTGTAAAAATTCTAAGTCATTGTTTTAAGTTTTTGGATAGCACCACTCTTTGTAAAAAAGTTGGGAAGCGTTCCTTGCACAAAATTATGCTTTACAAAGTAAAATGTACGAAAATAAAGAAGTCCCCATTTATAGTGGATACAACAATGTCCCCGTTTGACACCGTTTACATGTATGTGTGTGTGTGTGTGTGTGTGTGTGGATGTGGATGAAAATCCTACAAACTAAATGTTTAATGTAGTACCAGCGGTATAGAATATTATAGATTTCTTTATGGATGACAAATTGTTCCACACTGAATGTTAAATATAGCGTTGTTGTTAATCGGGTAAGTTGTTAGTTGTTGATTTCACTTTGATTGTTAAACAAGTTCTTACAACTTAGATAAATCACGCTCTAATTCGTCCGTAACAGAATCAGTTCTAATCACATGTAAAGATAGTGTCTTCCTTAAGGACACCACACATACATGTAGCCTGTGAGAGGGATCGAACCTATGACCCTCCGATCAGGGTTTGAAGTTCTTCCATTGCACCACACGCACCACAAAAATATGGAATATATATCATATCAATTTTAAAAAAAATATATTGATAAATAAGTGTTGTGAATTTCAAATACAATAATGAAGAGCACAGTTTTACAAACTTACCATGGAAGTTTGAATTGACATATAACTGACCTCTTGAATATTGCTGTTTTACTTTAGACATGCAATAATGTAATGTGATTACCAGAAGTGGGGTCGGGCATAATAATCTAACTGTATGATTCAGAAAAAGTTCAAAGGTTAGTACAATTAGTTTAGTTTATACTGATTTATTTTAGCTCGATTACGATGAAAGCTCTGAGCTTATATGAACCGTTTTCGAGTCCGCTTCATGGGTAGCACCAGTACTGAGTGTTGTTTTATGAGAGGCGTCGGGTCGAGCTGGGGATCGAACCCGCAACCTCTGACGTGAGCGGCCAACATTATATCCATTAGACTACCACCCTGCTGATGCAATTAATACACTTGCATCAGTCCAATTACTAGACTGATAAACAATATATATAAATAATGATTAATAATAAGTTGAAACATGTGTTGTATGGAATATACAATTCATAATGACTGTGGCAAGTGTAAACATTTGTCTTTCTTGAAACATAAAATATACCCGATTATTTATATGTTCTTTTGCCTTAAATACAAATAGGGTGTGTTATGCTGTGCATACAGAAATGTTTATGATAGAGAAAGCTTAATAGTATAACTGATGTAAAGATAATAAACCCAGCCAATTAAATGAACTGTGCTGATAGCAAATAGGATGTTCAAGCATTCAGTGGCGGGAGGGAGTAAATGTTAGGTAGCCAATGAGGCCTCCAAACATATTATATAATGAAACGGTGAAATGAAGGTCAGCATATTCAATGAGTCAGTGTATAAATAGTATCCGCAGAATAAGAGAAAGTGAAACTACTTGAACAACAATATGGCAGATAATGTTATAGAATATTTGCTAATGGCAGCCTCTTCAAATGTATTAAATATTTTACATTGTAGGGGAATATCATATTGATATTAATACTATTCAGGAGCCAAGTGGGGAATATATTTACGGTGAGATTTTGCAAAGAATGTTCTTGTAGTTGATGGAACCCATCGTCTTCAGGCTATAAGGTGAACAAAGGAAATAGCTTGAAGATATATTGTTAACAGTGTCCTTTGTCATAGTTACACACAATTGACAAGAGACGAAGCTTTAATGCTTAGCGCAAACAACAATATGCACAATAAAAATATTTATGTCATGACTGAAGGTATGCCTATTTAGATGGATATTGATTGAGCCTACCAACGAAAACCAGCCTATTGCGATATCAAACAATGATCTGACACGGCTGTATACCATGTTTGGGGTAAAAACAGTAAGTAATAATATACATACATTATTTAAACATATTTAACCTAGATTTAATAAAACATAATACTTTTTCAACATTACTATAAGCATAGCCAGTATATTGTGGAAACTATTATTTTTAATTTTTGAAAACTTTTACCAACTAAATGAAATCAATAAAATTTAAATTTTATAAAATATCTGTACTCTTTGTACATGTATTATAATAGATAGTACTTTCACTATATATAATTTATTTATAGTTCCCCATGAAAATTATGCAACAGAAGAAGTTACGCAACTCTGTGAAGAAACTAGTGAAGGTAAACATATTTCTTACTAATACGAAATTAATGAGAATAAAGAATAAATCTTATCTGTGTAAACAGGAAAATACTTTGAAATAAAATTTAACGTAATTCAAAATAAATAGAACTTAATATTCATACTATACATTACCGACTAAATACAGCACCATGAGTATGACTACCCTCCCAGTTTGATATTATATCATTGCAAGAAGGTTACAATGAGTATAAATCGCCCACCTGTAATGCAGTATACCATACTAAAGAAGGCGGATACTACTTCAGACATTAACAAGATAACATTATAGATATATAATTACTGTATTTTGCAAAATTCAAATAGTACAAATAAGGATGATTGAAGTGTCGTAACACGGCTATTGATCGTCCGATTTGAACAGTACAAAACTTTCTCCATAGTACATGAAATAATGCTGCACACAAAGGCAAATAAAGCAAAATTTTATGATCAAGAGCCACAATACATACATAGCTCTCCGAATTGACTTGTTCGAACCTTGTCCGAGGTGTTTTGGTATACTACTACAATGGAAATGAAACATATTCAGGTGATGGGGAACGCATTTGATTTTGTTGTGATTCGTAACCTAAACATTATTCATCATATTTGGCCAGTTAAAGTGTTTTTTTTCCTGATATATTATATTTATATATATTCACATACTTTTTAACAATTCAAGGTCTTTATATGACTCTGACATAAAATATCTGATTAAGTATGTTCAATACGTTTCCTTAATACTGTAATTATAATTCCTTTGCAAGTTTAAAATGCGAGGGCTAGAATGCACATAACCAAATGTTAACAGACAGAACAATGCGATCTGAATGGCTCACTTGAGCTTTGTATAATACAGAAACAGTTATACGATACTAAACGTCCATATGGTGTTATGCATTTATACCACTGTTAACCTAACATTCACATTACTTTTTTCAGAGTTTACTTTGAAAGAATATCCATCTTTTGTCGATATGGACGAGTGGATATTAGTGCGTCCCCCAACAGACACAGACTGTGAAGAGTGGATAGGGGAAGTAACTTAGACCAAAAAGAAGATGATTAATTTTAAATGGGTATTCAATAGAGAGGGGGTTATATGTTGACTGGTAATGGTGTAATGACCAAAAGGTGGAAAGTGCAAAGTACCAGATATAATGGCATCATTTAATTATTCTAATAAAAATGTTATGCCAAAAGAACTAACATTAAGATTAAATAGAATATGGCTTTATTAAATAATTTTACAAAGAGAATCGTTATTTTGAAGTATATACACGTTGTCTATCCCGTCTCTATTATTGATAAAGGGGATTGGGCTAGCTAAATGCTAGTCATAAGGTCATTTTTCCAAAGAACCAAATGGATTTTACGAACGCTTTTCACAAGTCCATTTCAATATATATATATACATATATATGACTTTTAATACTCTGAGACTCGTGTGATGTACCCAACGTAATGTTAAATCAGTATTGGATAATATTATAGCAATGTTCTAATTGATGATGTTATATAAACAAGCACTTAACATAGTTCATAATGAATACTTATCCCTCTTCACATTTGCAGTTATTTTGTTCAAATGTCCTGGCTATCAACGTTTGTAATTTTATTGATAGACAAGGGACTGTTTGAATATGATTTAAACTATGTTGTATTTTGTTATATCCAATAGTACAAATAATATATCTGAATGTAATGCATTACATGTCTTCTAACTATAGTATGAAATAAAATTGTTATATATTACATTGTTTATTTCGTAAATTATTCCTTGAAAAATTACATTCTTTCTTTAAATCTGCTGTTCTATACATGTATAAATTTTGATTGGAAAGCAGACTGCACTTAAAAGTACCTAATCCTCCAAAGACTTTGTACTATTTCAAATTTCAATCACCAATATGGTGGTCCATTTATTCAACCTGTTATAGGTGTATGAGGGCCGGGATGTAATATAAAAGAAGTATATATGTTTAAGTTGTAACAGAGTAAAACATGTTTTCATTTCATTTATCATTCAAATAAACTATTGTTTTTTTCTTTTTTCCCCCCTTTTTTCTTATGTGTAGTGTTATCTAAAACAATATTTCTGAAGTTATAATTTGTTTAGTCACATAATTTAGATATGTATAATACTAAAGCATAAGACAAAATAAATATTTTGTATCGGTTGTTTCAAGTTTACATTCTTTTCTTATACATATATGGAGAGACAAAGAGTTTTTTATTTGTTTAATTTATACATGGTGTCTATGTATCATACATGTATGATACATGACACAAAGATTTTTGCAAAATGTGTTTCATTGCAAGACAGATTAACATACAAGGAAAACTCGGCATTATTGTGATTTTGACAAAATCTATTTGAGTTCCAATCAAGTGTATATATGTTGTTTTAAATATATTCTTTTTTCATCTTTTTCCCACTTCAAAGTTTAATTAATTATTGTGTATGAGATATAAACTGAGAGTATTAGCATAAATCAAATATATTAAAATAATATTCTATTTGCACTTAACTCCATCGAACCAGTAACTCTGGTCATTATGGCATTAGTTGTAAATTTTAGCAGATAGATAGATATCAAAATAAATAGATAGCATCAAAACAAAAACCTCAAAATCAATTTATATTATCTGTTGATATCATTTGAAACCAATATTGTGTCAATATGATCTATTCATTAGAAACTACTTTATATTCATTCAAATCAAACAGCTTTATTTTATCCATGCATCGTGTATTTGGATTTTTTGTTTGATTTATATTATCATATTACAGGGAAAGTATCCTTATAAAACTGGCGAAAAAACAACTAAAATATTACTAATTTTGTGCAAGTACAGTATTTGTTCATATTTTCTTTTATATATTAAAAGGTCGTAGTACATTTTTGCTGCATTCCGTCCCTTGTTAACCTACTGAAACAGCTTGAGAAAAAAATCAAATTAAAGAGCTCACAAAATTATCTTACAGATAAATGTGATCCTACTGACTGAATTCAGCCAAGCATATTTTACAGAAGAACGATATGAAATGTGTAAAAGACTTTCCGTAGTTTTCATGTTGTATTGCGAGATGCCTAATACTGACTGAATTCAGCCAGCAAGCAAAATGGTTTCCTTCAAAAGCAGAAATTGCAAACTGACTTCTTAATATAAAGCCAGTGAAGAGCTGGAATGGCAAATATCGATTTTATATGCAGCATTTGTAATTCGTGTTAACTCAACTAAAGTTTGACTGAATTCAGCCAATCACTTCATCAGGATTAACTTAACTTAATGCCCATTTCACTTGTAAATGATACAAGTTCAATTAATTATCCAGCAAAAATATTGAGTGAAACCTATAACCACATGTAAATGACTGAAATCAGCCAGATTGAAAGCATATAATCTACAAATAGGCATGCTGGCTTGAACTTCTTATTGTATTAATATAAAACGACCATGCCGATCATTTAAATGATACTCAATGAACATCGGGAAAACAGAAGTTACAAATGTCAATAGTTTTGACCTTTTCAGAAAAGGGTCAATTTGAATCAGAACGTGTTATATATAAATATACAGAAAGAATAAGTAACAAACTTATATGTGAATTCAAGAGAGACAGGTGTGTTGTGTAAGGATCTTTTTGTTGTTGATTTTTAAAAATCAGATATAAACAAAATAATAAAATGAAACAACAATTGTTTTGAAAGAAACATTATAAAGAGTGTACATGTGTAAACACTATTTCCAAGCAGATATTTATAGTTTACCAGAGTCCCTTATAATTATAATGATTCCATTTGTGACACAAAAAATATAGGCTATACTATTGATGTATTAAACAGTAGTTAAGATCTTATATTATTGCAAAATTTGCTTTCACAAATAAGATAAACTCTAGTTAGAGTACACATGTGTTCTCTATACATGAAAATTGACTATGTGTTTCTTTTAGATTTGAAGAGTCCAGTAAAAATGCATATGGAGTAAAGAGTTATACAATCTGCTCAGAGTGAACTGTGCAATGCAAATGTATCCACTTCTACTTACGAGCCCGTCTTTAATAAAAATACAAATGTACGTTTTATTAAAGAAACTAGGCAGAACTCGTGAAAAATTCACAGAGAAAGAAACGTTTATGCATTTTCAAATTATGTGCCCAAATACATAAATCTTATTTCTCTGGTGCGAGAATCTTGTTACCGACACTAATGAAGGTAATCGTAAACATTTTTTATTTCAACATATTTACATGAGATAAATATGCTATTATCTCTATCTCAAAATACTTGTTAACTGCCTTTTCTATAATATAGAGTTAAAACTATAGATACATGTACATCAATGTAATAATTATGTAACAACTTATTACTTCTTTCAATTGTTTCTCGTTTCTGAAAGTGTTTTGTTCCATTAAGCTTGATTGTCACTCGTATATTGTATACATGATGTTTGAAGCCGTGACGTTTAAATAGAGAACGTTGGTATTTTTTATTCACACAATATGATTCACTGACGTGTTGGTCATTAGTTGAAATGGTTGAAATAAATTGTCAGAAACACGATACTCCCGAGATCATTCCGTTAATGGACATAGTAATTAAGGTTTGTTTTTCTTTGATAAAGCGAGTCAAATAATATTTTAGTAAATTCGCCTGTAATTAATAACAATTATTTACATTACTGGCCTTCAGTCATAAAGCATTCGTTTGAATTATAAATGGGGAGTATAACAGGGAGCAATTTCTAGCTTATTTAGATCAATAACTGTAATAATTAAATTTCCTACAGAGATTGTTCGTCAAAATATTATTTGGTTAACGTGAACACTTTAATTATCCCTCTTTATGAAATCAAATACATCTACTTTCGCTGTATTTTCATGATCCAACGTGTTTATAAAGTACTTTATATAGCATGTGAGTAGTCATGAATCCTTAACAGGACCCTACTCATATAAAGCTATCAGTTCATGTAATACTATGTAAATTGTCCGTCCACTTCAGATGTGTTGCATGTGAACCCATAGTACATTTATGTCCGGTTGTTCACAAATAAGTATCCTCATATTTATGTATATATAACGTTATAGTTATATAACTACGATATATGGAGATAATTATTTGTAAATAACCAAGACAAAAATGTACAGACCAGATTACGGCGAGTGTGCCTAGCTACAATGCAAACCATAAATTCAATATCAAGGACTCTGCCAAACCAATAAATTTGTTGTCAACCATGACTTACATTTTCGGGTTTAAATTAAAATCACATAAAAACACACGACGTTCTGATGTGACATCGGACGTCGTCCGAAATCGCAGGCTAAATACGTGTGTATTTAAGTGTTTCATGCCTAATTTAAATTCAAATTTAAGAAAAAAACTAGCTCTAACACCCGCTCTTCTTTCCTGTCATGTTAAATTAAAACAAAATAAAGTTAAACATATGTAAAATTCAAGAACTTCAAGAATTCAAGTACTAGCGCTTTTTATGAACAATCAGACGTAAATGTTCGTTGTTCTCAAACCCGCATTTAAATCAACCCCGCTGTAATGATTAGATGTAAATGTAACATAGTTTGTGTTTTTATGTATAAAAGATACAGTCTTAGCACAGGTAATAAGGTATGCAATTTGAAATGTTATTTTAAACAATTTTGCATTAATGTTGACGATTTTATAAGGGTTAAACAGCAAAAATCGTCTAAAAGATATGTACTGCTAGGGCGCGCTGTTTATGAAATACTAAGGTACTCTATCATAGAAAAACAAAGCTTAATCGAAAACTGAGACTTTGTAGAACAAGTGTACAAATGATTGATAATTTACTTATAATTTAGCAACTACCTTAAATTCCTGTTTAGATAACTAATTTAGACTGATCGTTCTTTGATGGTGTTCCAGGCTTCTACCTCGTTAAAATTGTGGAACAGAATTGCCGTCTAAGACGGAGTTGAATTCCAAGTAGCCATATACGAGACTTTGAACTTCGAATTCCATATAATTCTCCATATGCTTCTTTTCTGTCATTTTGTCGTCTGGCAGGCAATAATGGCAATTCTTGGAGGTCCACTCTTTTATCAATTATGTTTATTTTTTAAGAGTTTCTGCGTTGTACGTAAGTTAACGTTCAACGTAATTTTAACTTACGATGTTTAGTGAAACGCACTAACGTTCAACGTAAGTTTTGCAAAAGTACGCTCAAAATTAAGGTAAACTTACGGTGTTTAGTGAAACGCTACCCTGCACAGTGAATTATGTGATCAAACATTTAATACATATCGACATATTTTAATGGTTTATTTGTGTCAAGATGTATGTATACTATTATATTTATACCATGAACATCATATTGCTGGATTGATTAACTATAGAGATTCGTCTGTGCATGTTGACCTTAAATACGGTGTTAAGTATGAGGGAAAATAGTGTATACGGAAGAGGAAAGTTTGAAATATAGTTACTTGACAACATGTTTATAGAAAAATTCCCTTATATGCTTAAGGAGGGTTATAACAATTGTTGATACAAGTATAAATGAGAAATATATATAATTATATGGAATACATTTTATAAACTGATATATATATATATGCAGGTTCCGATTAGCTCAGTCGGTCACGTGTCTGACTATCAATCCAGGGTCGTGAGTTCGAATCCCCGCCCGGTAACAGTCTCCGTGATGATTGATATACGACATTGTGTCTCATTATCATTCGTCTCTAACTGCTGATTCAAGTGGGAAAGTTATCAGTTACTCGCGGAGATGGGGTGTGTTCGAGTACTGGTTAATCCCAGATAACAGTGGTCTGTTAGCCGTTGATGGCATCAAATGACACTAAATATTCAATCAATCAATCAATCAATCAATCAATCAATCAATCAATCATATATATATATATATATATATATATATTAGGAATATATGATATAAACTGTAACATAGACCTATATATAAATAGGAATACATATAATAACATAAAATAGTAAATATAAATGGTGATATATAATATAAATGGTAATATATATATATACATGGGAAAACATATAAATTTGGGATATATATAGATATATAAATAGCAATATATAAATAGAGAAAATATATGTAAATAGGATATGTATAAATATATATATACGAATGGAAAATTCAGTTCGAATGCTTAATTTGTTTATAAGACAAATGTTAACTTAGGTAATAGTTTCAATGGTTGAGTTTTATTCAACAATTCCATTCCCATCTTTCATACAGCAGTTTAGAATGGTAACTATTACGACAGGATTAAATATTGAATGCAAGCATATTTTGTCTGTATGTTTATGAGGCACAAACCCTAAACATGGCGTTACAGATTTAGAATAACGACCTATACAAATTGTTTCCTTTAAAAACCCTTAAAGTTTTCAGTGTTTAACTAATGGTATAAATATAACTTAAATATGTTAAGTCTATCCATTAAATATATCCAGTATTTTTCCTAAATTAGTTCGGCATAAACCAGCTTTAATTTGTTTTTCACAGAAGCGGGAGGTCCAGGTTTGAATCCTGAAGGATGCACTTTGTTTTAACGCGACCGTTTGCTCACCCACTTACTAGTTAAATTGATGAATACCGAATGTCTAACAGTCTGACGCCTGGCAAGAATAGCTTTACTTTCGGGAAGTCAATGTATACAACATAGGTGTTTCATAAGGCCAGTGTAGCTGTCTAACCTTTTCAATAGGGCTGACAATAAAATAAATAAACACTTATATACTAAAGTAAACACAGAAACTGAGAAATCCAATTTCGTCTAAGTGAAATGTTAACCCCGGTAAAGGCAGATGTGTGATGCCAACTCGGCCTGTTTTGAATTGCGATGTTCATCTACAAACTGTACTGTATTGAAAAGTACGTCCTCGACTTACTACTTGTAGTGCTTTGAATAGTTCAAGTGGCTTTTTTTATTCTTAAACATATGCTTTGTTTTCTTCGCCCGTTAGCGTGAACGCAATGTCCAACAATGTCACTGTTAAATGTTTGTCTTACAGTATTACGTCATGATCTCATTTCGTGTCAGGCGGTGTGTAAATGGTGTCACAACAAATGGTTCAAACTTGAGCAAGACCGGACAATTAGTATTCGAGTTATGTGACTGCTATCACTCTTTAATGACTGACCCTCGTACATCATCATACACTCACCTCCTTAATATAAAATGTGATGCGTATAAAGATTAATAATACTACCAGGAAAATTATATTTATTTTTTTTTTTTTGTAACTTTTATTTCAGTTTAGTTGTACAAAAACAGAAATATTGATACAAAATAGTTCATGACAATTATATATACATTTAGAAATTTCTAATATCCATTGAGTGTCTCACTGTCTGTGGGAAATGAATGAGTAACAAACAGTGCCCAGGTAAATCCAGATAGTTTGTTTGTGTAGTTTAAATCTCAAGGGCTGTATTATCGTGATTAATAAAAATGTTCAAACCGAAATTCCCCCCCAAACAATTTAATTTCAGTTTCTCTTTTAATTATCATTTGAAATACTTCACAGTTAATTTATCACATACAGTCCTAACACCTCTGTACGTAATGATAAAATATAACTTGCAACATAATCAGTAAGTGTGATGTTTTAGCATTTAAAAGTATCGCTGAGGAAACTATCAAAATATGTTAAATTAGTGAAACCGGGGTCAACAACTCAATGGCTACCAGACATTAAGATAACTTGTACATATATGCATTTGTAGACGTGCAGAACAATATACATGCAATTGAAATCAATTTTCACAATTTAATATAAAGTAGTTAGTTATATAGTGGAATATCATTAAACATTTGGCCGGTTAATCATTTGTATTAGAGATATTTTGAAACAATAAGTGTATAAGCTTAAGTTCTGCAAATTCCTGAGAAAATACTACACAACTTAAAAAGTGCAAAATTTCATCTACAAATCTTTAATAAGTACTCATCCAGTCTAACAAACATCGATGAGAGTCAACTTTGTAACGTTATCAAAATGCTTTTCACTTGTTATAACGTATACACTAAAAAGCAACAATACATGTTAAATTGAATGTTTGAGTTCATTTATTTATGATTGATGAATGCATAAAAAAACCAATCCAATTGTCATAAAACAATCCGCTTTGAATCTTTTATCTGACTTTGTAAACTTATTATTTTGAGAAGAAAGTAATGCTTTATTGATGTATATAACATTAAATAATTATTCTTATTGCAGGTCTAGTCTTGATAATGAGCAGTTAAATATTATAGTTGATTGGAGAAAAGAAAAAAAAGGAAAAAATAAAAACACTCTGGGGAGGGGATGGGGATTGATTTATTTATTTCATAACAGTTGATTATCAACATTCTCGACAGTTGTAAGTTTTCTTTTCTTTTTTAAAAGCTGGAAAATCGCAAAATGAAAGGATTTGAAGCGATGAAAGTTGGTGTATGTTTATGGTGGATTTTAATGCTAAGTTCATCATGTGCCATGGGACAATGTCACCCGAAAGATTTGAATGCACTTATGGTAAGTTACTGTTAAATACTGTGAAGACGTTATAGATAAAAATAATAATTCTGTTATATTTAAAAAAGTTTTATACATTTTTTTATAAGAAAGGGAAAACGTTTTCTTGCAGTGATTATATATAGTCTTAAGTAAATCAAATTATTAGACTATGATAAATAATTGTACAATAAACTAACTTATGTTACAAATCTGGGAGAGACACAAATACAATAATACATTTAAATGACACTTTTTAAAGCGGTAGGGAACTGAGCGAAATTAATTTTAAATTTTAAATACTTGCAATTGGTGTATGTTTTGTAGCGGGGGAGGCGTTTTCGTAGCAAATAATTGGTATATGAAAGCATTTTATTTTCTTCTGAAATTTATAGTTAAACTTGGTTTCCAGAGCGAGGGAGAGGGGGTGGTGGGGGGACGGTGAGGGATGTTGGAAATTTCATTGCCCCTCATGAACTGACTCTGTAAAATCTTGTCAGATAGTATTGTTGAGCTAAGAATGCTTTTTATTAAGACATCTTAAATAAATATCGTAAAACGTTTAGTCGATCCAAAATTGTAACACATATTTTGAAAGTACTACCCACTAGGAAACACATTTTCATGTAAATTCACCATTTTAAAAACAGTATTTGGTCCTCTCTGGCCTAGTGGCCTAAAACGCTGTCGTCTTATGGTAACTGAAGTCGTGGGTTCGAGCCAAGCTCGGTCCAAAATCTTTATGTTATAAAGTATGTCAGCTAATTACAGACGAACGATGATTCAACTCAGATTCATTTTAAGGTCTGCATTAATCGAAATAGCTGAATATGTCATACGTTGAAATCTCTGGTATATTTTTAAATTATATGAATGCACTGTAAAACTCAAATAAACGTTTAATAGTATATGCTTGCTTGTCAATAACAATAATAACATATTCTTTTATTTATATCAGGCTACACAAAGGTAAAAACATTATTCATTTTGTTAACCATATAAAAATTATGTGGGTATTTATTCAGGTGACAGAAATAAATGAAATTTATGTAAATACCACGTCAGTCAACATTTACATACTAAATTTTTTTTGCTGTTATAAGTGACCCGAAAGCCCGGCGTTTGTGTATGTATATGATAACGACAATGGTCACTGGTTCGATCCAATGCCTCTTGTTAACAATTCTCAGTACCAGTTCTACTAAGGAAATTAAGCTTTTATCACAATCGAGGTATACTAATTTGTATAAATCTACCACCCCGAACAATAAAACACTTTTTACACAGCCGCTCTTTCATCTTATTTAACAGGTTCGATGGCAGGTACTTTCAACTGAAACACACGATTTAATGACATCAGTACACGCACAATTCGCAGACGTAAACATGCAATTAGCTGAGCTGAGCAAACAGATCAGTAGGCAAGACAACGGATTTAAAAAGGAAATGAATGGAGCGACATTACAAATAAGCAAGATAGAAACGCAGCTTCGAAAGGTAGTAAATGAGACAGTCATTCATAACAAGGAGCTAGAGCAAAAGATTGAGACTCAAGAACAGAATTTAAACTCCATTCAAGCAAATCTAACAAAAATTGAGAATGAGCAATACATATTAAGCGATCAAATAGACGGCATTACCAAACAATCGAATTTATCGTTGACTGACATGGAGAAACTAAAGAAGGAATTAGAAAACCTGGAATCCCGAATCAGCTCAATCAATGCAAAAGGTTGGTTCCCCCTTTGTAATCAATAAGCAGTATATATATATACTATTATGTTGTTCTGTTTGTACAAGGATGTGCTTATAAATAGTGGGTGAATCTTACAAGTGTGCTTGTTTATTATTGAATTTATTAAACACATTGACAAATATATATTATGCGAGGTTCTTTCGAGTAAAATATCATTTTTCCAACAAGTTTAATAAATTATCAAGAATAAATTCTTATCATCATATTACACACAAAAGGTGTACATCTATTTATTTTTAATTTCTTCTTTAAAAGAAATGAGAGAGAAAAAAAAACGGGTTTTCAAAATGTTTTAGATAACAGTTAAGTTTCCACCAGTCATCGTCTGACGATGACGTATTTAAAAAAGGAAATTTAAGATGATAAGTTGACGTCAAATAACCAACGGAACATCGTTCGGTCATTTTTGCTTACTTAAAAACTAAGGCGGAAATAAATGGAAAAGTGTTTTTTTAGATGTTTGGGCAACTGGGAAAGTAGCTCAACATTTTACGTACAACACCGAGTGTTAAATGGGTAGTCATATATATCAAAATATGTCATGGGTTTAATTAATACACATTGCTCGGTAAATTATGTTATAATATTTGTATATTAATGTATGTTTAAATAGCACACACACACACACACACACACACACACACACACACACGTGTATTTACTAGCGTCTCTAGAAAACAAGATCAGATTACACATCCGTTTAAATTGGCCGGGTCCGGCTAGCATGATTACACGTCTGACTGTCAATCGAGGGGTCATAAGTTCGAGTCCCTCCCGGTCACAGTCTCTATTATAATTGGTCTTGAACTTTGTTCTAAGGCCATGAACGACCAAGAGTTTCCCCCCTCTCTGTATATGAGGAAGTAGTGAGTGACTGGCAGAGACAATATTTTGTATTTTATTGGTTAACCGCCTCGTGGATCCAAGGAAAGATAATTAAGTGCGCTAACTCAAATAATGTTTTAAAAAGGCGATAAAACCCAAATAAGCAAACACATTTTGTGATAAGCACATTGTTATTCTTTCAAAAGTTCCGTATCATTTATGTAACAGTTAAACATTTATTAATTGTATACGTAAGTTTGTGTGTGATATGTGTTAAATTAAACTGAATTCAATTAAACATTAATTTTGACATTAATGCATTTGGTATATTCATGCGTAATACTAATGTGTTAAACAGCTTAAAAAAAATATTTCTTTCCGTAATAAGTAAATTTGGAAATATGATAAATAATTGAAGAAAAAAGCAAACAAATAACGTTCTTATCAATCTGTTTTAAAGTAAAGTAAGAAGTACTCTCAGTTGTATTAAAACATAAATTTCAATACATGAAAGAATACAAAATACATTAGTAATAAACCATTGTCAAAATCAATTGATTTGCATACGTTTACACAACATGTAAAAAGTGAATTCTTTTCAGTTGAGATTGCGTTTGTTGTACATACACCTCCCAGTTTGGCGCTTACCCAGAATGCCACTATACAATTCAAGACAGTCATACTTAATAACGGAAGTGGCTACGATGCTGGCTCTGGTAAATTCACAGCTACAGTCGCCGGAACGTACATGTTCTCCGCCCAAATATGTGGTTATCACAGGTCATCCATCGTATATCAAATAGTTGTGAACGGCGTCCCTTACAGCGCCTCGGAGCAGTACGAACATGACAAAGTTGGCGCTTGTTCTTCTGTTGTGACCGTTGCTTCCCTGAATACTGGAGCCATTGTGTGGGTTAAGTGTGTTTCCTCGGAGTCCAAACTTTTCATAGATAACAATCAATGGAACATGTTTTCTGGGATGTTGATCAATGCACGTATTTAATGTAGTACTTGCAAATGTATTTGACTTGCATCAAGGATTTATATAGAAGCATCTCTCATCTAAATGTTGATGGAATAGCATGCGAAGAGTTAATTTTTGACGAGTTAACCATTCATATTTTACTGATTTCTTTTACATAAAATGTAAAGTGTATGTAACCATAGACATTTTATTATGTTTTAAACACGCATTATAATCTTGAATGTAAAAATTTGCAGTTTGAAGTAAAATACACTACGTTATAAAAAGTATACTTACTACGTTACGTGCAGGTTCAAATGAGCATAGAGTCTCCGTGGTCTCTGTATATTAAAACTAGAGTGCTGCAATGTAAAGAACAGCTGGCCACCAACGAATAAACTATGTTATAAGAATATAATCAATACGTTATTTAACGGGGGGGGGGGGGGGGGGGGGGGGGGAGGTATCGTAATGGCATCACGTCATTAACCAATCCTTCCTACATTAGTGAACCCTATAACAGAATGGTCTTTCATTTTATTGATCTAACGTCATTTCCGTTTATGTCATTTTGTGAAGGTGTTTGAAATAAAAAATAGTAAGGTATTGTGCTGAAATATTGAAGAATAGAAATAAACATTGTATCATGAGCTCATTTTGGAATCCATCTTTCCCGATTGGGTCCGTAAATCAGCAATGTAAGGAGCAGGCTGATTGGCTATACCTGATAAAAGTAGGAATACCGTGATTGGTCAGTTAATTTTACTTTGGGAAAGACGTGATCTTCTTTTTTTTTCATTTCCGATGTTTTTCTCTCCATATTTATTTATAATGGTACAGGGTGAATAAAGAACATGAAAAAGCATAACAACTGTTATTGTAGCATATAATATTATTTTATTTGTGCGTGAGTGAGTTTGTGAGTGCGTGTATGTATGTGTTTACGCGTTCGTGCGAGGGTTAGTTAACGTGAGTGGGTGTGTGATGTAAGCGATGTATTTTTATTTGATATGTAATACTATTTTTGTTTTGAAATTTCGCCATAAACAAATTATTTATCATTCTGTCTAGCAGTAGTTAAATCATAACACTATTTTATAAGTTAATGTGAAATATTTTCCAATGACTAGTATTATAGGCAAAACTCTTTGTTGTCGATTTGTTTTGTTTTTTTTTTGGTTGTTAAATTTGTTTAGAAAAGGTCAGTCATAGTGTTTTTTCTCTTACTTTTCTTTAATATATAACAAAATACACAACCATTCTGTTGTGTGTGGTTGTAATAACAGTATACAGATTATAAATGATAAACAAAAGTTAACAGTGTCGATCTGTGAAAATCATTATGTCAAGTTTAAAGTTTATACTGTACACGACCTTTATGTACTCAAAATGTACCTAATGTACTTAGATTTATCTTCCTTCTTTGCCTCTTGTTTTACTCAAACTGTATCGTGTATTTTTAAACAACTTTCCCAGTTTATGGATAAACATATATAACTGTATTATGAATATTAAACTATGTTCATTCAATGTACGGGGATTAAGTAATAAATTTAAACGTGAACAGATGTTTCATTGGTTAAAAGATCAAAACCACGCAATATGCTTTTTGCAAGAAACACATTCAACCTCTGATACAAATCAAATATGAGAACGAGAATGGGAAGGCAAAACTGTTTTCAGTGGAACTAGTTCAAATAGCAAAGGAGTCGCTATACTGTTAAATAAAAATTTATCGTACAAAATTAATAAATACAGCGAGCTAATTGTAGGTCGTTTACAAGTACTAGATATAGATATAAATAAAACATGTTTGACTCTTATTAATGTATACGGTCTTAATAAAGACGACTTATCATTACTAAACACATTAGAAAAATATATTGGTGAAAATGAGGATAAAACATTTGTTATTGCTGGTGATTTCAATACTATTATAGACGTTGACATGGACAAAAAATGGTATATGCGATACAAATAAAAATGTAAGACAAAAACTAAACTCTATAATTGATACTTTTACTTTGAGCGACATTTGGAGAATCAAACACCCTTTTAAAAAACAATTTACTTGGCACTCTAGCACAAAACCACCAATATTCTTCAGATTAGATTATTTCTTAATTTCTCAAAACATAACAAATTGTATTAAGCATTATGAAATAAAACCCGGTTATAAATCAGACCATTCAGTAGTCAATATAATTTTAGACTTTTTAAATCTTAGTAATGGAGCAGGTATATTTAAAATGAACAATAGTGTACTATTAGAAAAAGAATATCAAACTAATATCAGAAAAAAGTATCGCAGAGACAGTTAACATAAATAAAGATTCAAACCCAAATACATTATGGGAACTTATCAAAGGAACGGTAAGAAATGAAACAATTAAATATTCATCAGCCAAAAAGAAAAGGGTAAAGGAAAAAGAAAGCCAAATTAATATCAAAATAAACAAATTAGAAACAGAAATAGGAAAAACAACTGATAGCATAACGATTGAAATATTAAAAACAGAATGAGAAAACTGTAAATATGAACTAAATGAAATAATTGACAATAAAATAAATGGCATGATCATACGTTAAAAGGCAGACACTGTGGAATAAAGTGAACGAAATACAAAGTTTTTTTGCAAATCTAGAAAAGAAAAAGTCAGAATCTAAAATTATATCAAGGTTAAAAGTAAAAGATGAGATAACCACAGACCAAAATGAAATTCTTAATGCACAGAAAGAATTTTATGCAAAACTATATAAAAAAGGAGAGCACAGAGACAAATAACGATTTTTTTAACCACAGAATTAAAAAGCTTAATGACATTGAAAACCAAATGTGTGAAGGAAAGTTAACAGAATATGAATGTGCAATTGCTCTTAAAAAAATGAATAATCAGGAAAGTCCTGGAACAGATGGAATAACAACAGAATTTTATAAGATTTTTTGGAATGACATGAAGCAATTTCTTATCAACTCTTTAAATTACTCTCTTGAATCTAAAAACATGACTGCTTTGCAAAAACAAAGTTTAATAACATTATTACCAAACCAAGGTAAAGATAATATTATGTTAGAAAATTGGCGTCGGATTAGTCTGTTAAATGTAGACTATAAAATAGCATAGAAAACCATAGCAAATAGAATAAAAAATGTTTTAAACTCAATAATAAATAATACACAAACCGGATTTATAAAAGGGCGATATATTGGAGAAAATATAAGAGTATTAAGTGAAATTTTAGATCACATGGAAGAAAATCAATTACCAGCACTCATTTTTTTTCAGATTTTGAAAAGGCTTTTGACAGTATTGACCATGAATTTATGTATAAAACATTGAAACATTTTAATTTTGGAGAAACGCTCATAAACTGGGTACGACTCTTCTACAATGATGTACAAAGAAGTGTGGCAAATAATGGTCATATGACTGATATCTTCCCAGTTAAGAGAGGTGTTCGACAAGGTTGCCCATTATCTCCGTACTTGTTTATCATTTGTATTGAACTCCTGTCATATGAAATATCAGAGAATGAAAATATAAAAGGGGTCGTCGTAGGCAATTGTGAAATAAAAAAATAGTATTTTTGCTGACGATGCAACCTTCTTTTCTGATGGTTAAAAAAATCATTTGAAACACTTATCGATGTTCTAGATAGTTACAGTAGTATCTCCGGACTAAAGTTAAATACTTCAAAATGTACAATATTAAGAGCTGGTTCGTTGAAACACTCCAATAATACTTTTTTTACAAAATAAAAAAATCATCAGGAATTCTGAAAAAACGAAAACGCTTGGAATAGTGTTTAGCACTTATACAAAAGAAATGTTTGCACTAAATAAAGTTCCTAAACTTGAAGAATTTAAAAATTGTTTGAAAAGTTGGCAACATAGAAAGCTTACTCTACTAGGGAAAATTACTGTCATTAAAACATATGCACTTCCAAAACTGATTTATCCATTGTCAGTTTTACCAAACCCACCACCAAGTATAATTAAAACAATAATAAACAAGATGTACGAGTTTATATGGGACTCAAAACCTGATAAAATAAAAAGGACAACACTAACTCAAGACTATGAAAATGGAGGTCTAAAAATGATTGATATTGAAATGTTCATAAACTCTCTTAAATCAAGTTGGATAAAAAGATTACTTGATAACAGTAATTTCGGTCAATGGAAAGTCATATATCTAAAGAAACTCAATAAGTATGGTGGTAAACTCATTTTTGAAAGTAACTTGCAAGAAAAAGATGTTTTGAAAATGTATAAAAACGATAACTTTCTAAAGGAAATCATAATATCATGGACCAAAATAAACAAGTTTGATATGAAAATGAACATAAATAAAGAAATTTTATGGAATAACACAAATATAACTTTAAATCTTCATACGTTATGCTACATTGATTGGTTACAAAAGGGAATCAAATATATACAAAACATATATGATTTTAGAAAAAAAAGATTTTATAATTTCAGCGAACTTAAAACTTTATATAGATTATCTAGTTCAGAATTTCTTAGATATAACCAATTAGTATCAAGCATACCTAACGAATGGAAAGAAAGATTAAAAGATGAACCAATCGATACCCAAGACTTTGTAAACCTATTACAAAAACTAATTTTAAGCAAACAAACAAATCAATTTTTATATAGGTATCAAATGAAATATGAACAAAAAACTAAAGTTAAATCTGAAATAAAATGGGAGTCAGACTTTCAATATATTCAGTTGGACTGGAAGAAAATATACACTATTCCAATCAAATCTACAATTGATAAAAAATTAAGAAACTTCCAATACAAATACTTGATGCGCATAATCCCAACAAATAAGTCATTGATGAAATTTAAAATAGTAAATTCAAACTTGTGTGAATTTTGTTATAGTTATATAGAAACAACTAATCATTTGTTCTGGGAATGCTTTCATGTGGAAACATTCTGGACTGAGCTAAGGACATATTTAAACGATATAAACTTTAATATAAATATATGCAAAGACACAGTTTCCTTTGGATTTGTAACAAACAATCCTAGTATAAATAATTTAAAAAACTTTATTCTTATATGTGCAAAATATTTCATATTTGTAAGCAAATCACAAAAAAGAGTTCCTAAAATACAATTGTTCAAAAAGTATATGGAAAGAAGAATTGAGATAGAACGAGAAATAGCTCTCAAACATGACAGATTAGAAACTCATGAAGAAAAATGGAGACTTTATCTCCGTTAAAATATTATAAATGACAATAATATTCAAAACTGGGAAAGCTGTTAGGAATTGTTAATGATATTTACATGGACGTTTCTTTTTTTCACTTTTTTCATTATAAGTAATAAAAAATCAAAATCTTCCTTTCTTTTCCTCTGTTTTTTTTTTTTCAACAAAACAAAAATATTGTTTTTATCATATTATCATTTTAAGTAGATTTTTCACTTACTGGCAAAAACATGAAGATGTTGTTTGTTATTGAGACTGTGTTGATATATATGCAATTAAAACTAACCTATGCGAATAATTATAACAAGAATGTATAAAAAAACATTATCATGTTTTGTATCGTTTATGTAATAATATTGATACAATGATGAAATAAAAGTTGAATTACAAAAAAAGTATTTCTCACGTGTTGTATCTATTATTGGCACTGTCGACCGCCATTGTTGTCATTTATTCTAAACGCTCACGTGCGCTTTGCATTGTGGGACAAGCATGGAAGTCCCTGCTGTTTCATTCGAGGTTTATAGACCTGATTCAGGAGCTATAATGGACAAGAATAAACTATACGTCGATAGTGGAGTGAGCAAGGATGGGTGCACTCGTTTTTCACGTCTAAGCTCTCCTGTGTCGGTTTTGCTAATGGTCGTGCCAAGGTCATGACCACTGTTATCATATCTTCAGCAAGTATGTGTTGAACTTCTTATGGCTATATATTAAATTGATCCTTTCTGTTATGGCGACTATATCTTTGGAATGTAACGTCTTCTTTCGGACATATTTATTTATTTCAGGCATGGTGTCATATTTATCTGCAGATACAGAACTGAACTCGCCTAATAATTTAATTTATTAATGCATATAAATATTTAATCATGCATATATATGCCAGTAATACATTTAATAATAAATAATTATATCTAAACGACTCCTCTCACTTCTGAGGTCATGGGTTCGAACCCAGCTTGGTTAAAACACTTTATATAGGGAGGATTGCCAGTTACTTGCTAAATGACGATTTCTTTGGTCTCCTTCTACCAGTACAACAATATATTCGATGTATAAGCGTTCGCTATTATTATTACTTTTATCCAGGTGAAAAGAAGTAGGTCAACAGCTGTATTAACTATTTTAAATAAGGTTTTATCGCCATGCTCAAGACCTAAGTGGTTATATATGGCCCAACAAATTGTTTGCAGTCCTACACAACACTGGAATGGTATTATGACAGTACATAAGGATATAAAGATGTTAAGTATTTTCTCTCTTGTTTGTCTTATTTCTTACTTTGTGATTTTACTTTATTTCATTTGATTGTTGGTTTATTTTATATAATAAATTATGCTATTTCCATTTTTATTCTTATGTTATTTCAAAATTTATGGGGAGGTCCAAAACGTGTGTTGTCAGAACTTGTAGCCGATCCCATTTGCTTGTTATTTAAAGGCAATACAATATGTTTAAATCCATGTATCCTTTACAGATAACAAGGCTATATACTACTGTTATACACGTACATGTATAAATTGTCATTTATATTGTTATCGGTAGGACAAGTGTTGTAGATATGAGTATGATATATGCTTCCATTGCAAAAAACAAACAACAAAAAACGTAAAAGCATTTAGACATTGTACTATATATTATATACAGTGTACAGCAATTTGAAACCCCAACATATCCATGTATTACTTGTGCGCTTCCATGTGTATTATAAGTAGTAAAATAGTATTGGTTGACACCACCCTACCACCACCACCTTAAATATATTTCCCATTCCAAGTGTCAAATGTATTTTTCCTTAAAGTGATTATTCGAATCTTTTTATGTTGTATTTATTAATTTATGTGCCCGTACCGAATTATATATAGGTAGATAAAAGCATCTAAACAATAAAATGACAAGTGTTTAACGTATGGAAGTACTTCTTTCGAATTAGATATCGCTGTTTACTTTTAACAATATACTGTTTTAACGATGCGGTGTCTCAGTTTATTATAACAATGAATTTTTATTATAATTATGTATTCGGTATAAAAACTGATAAAACGGTTGGAAATCACACCGATTCAAAGCAAATATGGGGTCACACACAATCCGGCAGATGTACGTATATTTTACTGAACCTCGCATTAGAGTGTATAGTAATTGTTGTTTTCTAGAATGCTTATCATTTTGTAATCATTGAGCATACCGAAGGCTGCATTTGGATGAGAATTAGGCATGGCAGGAATGACATTATTCATATTAAAGAATACTTTGGATGTGGTTGATGTTTAAGTGACAAACTGAGATGACATTTTATTATTATTAGGTATTTTTGCAACTCCTTGTTTTAGATTTTTAGGTACAATTCAAGGCCCAGTTTGATACCCTCCTTTAAAGAGATGTTATTTTCTAATATCGTATCTCCTTCTCTTAAATCAAAGAGCATATTTCAAAACATTCATTTGCCAAGTGTTATCTAAAAAGGAACAACATTGGTGTATATCCTTTTAATAATGATCAAACTGCGACAAAAAAACTTTAAAACTCATTTAAAAATGGTCTTAAGGTACGAGGGGTAATCACTGTGCATTGTCCTTGGTGAATTAAATTGAAATAAAATAAAGAAATCAATTCATCTATATTACATTCCCACAAAGTACTCTCCACGGTGCTGAACACAAAGTTTCAGACGTTTAATCCACATTTTAAATGCGTTAAGATAGTAATTTTTAGGTATATTGTCAAGGCACCGGAGTAGTGCAGAGTCAGCTGACTGGGAGCCAGAATATTTTCATTCTGTGAGTATATTTTTCACAAGAGGGAGGAGGAAGAAGTCACATGGGGCTATATATGAGGAATAGGACGGATGAGGTAGCAACTTCCAACCGTTCATGGTCAAGAAACTTTAATACAGTTTCGGCTTTGTGAGCAGGAGACGTTTCAAATGCTTCATTGCTGATTTTGTCTCTTTTGAAAATATATTTTTAGTATCTTTAATACTTTGTCACGATATAATCTAGCATTGACTCCTTTGCCTTTTGGCACAGCAACCCGAATGGTGGGTCCACGAATTGTAAAAAAACGGCATACAAAACGTTTTATAACACTGGTTGTTTTCGTGGCTATGCGTGGACCTTTGGCACCTAGCGTTGCTCATTCACGGTTGCTACCTTTTCAATGTGGTTCGTAAAGGTGTATCTACGTTTCGTCGCCGTTGACAATGTTTGAAAGCTTTAATTTTTAAAAGTTTTCTTTCAAATTTCACCCTTGTGTCCTTCTGTTCATTGGTTAGGAAATGTGGCATACATCTTGCAAAAACATTTCTTAGACCAAGTTTGGATTTCAAAAGGAGGTGAACTTTTCTGAATAAGATACCAGTGATCCTAGCTAAGACCCTAATGGCATACATAGTGTCCTTGCAAGCAATTCAGTTATTCCTTGGTACTGTTGCTCACTGGTCGAATAGATTTAGGTTCAGTTTCAACAGACCGCCGGCCTTCCACAAATCGCCGTGCCCACCTGCAAACTGTCCCATATGATACCGAAGTAATTCCATAAATGTCCACTATATCACTAAAAAAGTTTTCAGTTCTGTCCGAATTTAGAGCAAACCTTTATATACCGCATAATTCCATCATTAATTTATAGCGTTTACCAACCAGTTGTCTATAACTGACTACTTTCAAACTGAATGTTTTATGCTGGTAATAGTTCAAACATATACGTGGCCTATCAATGGGTGAGCAAGTGGTTTTGATAGTCAGTACGATGTTCGATAAAATGAAGGTTCTGAAAATGGTCGCATATTTCTCATTTTTCTTTTCTTGCAACTCAAATTATGTTGTTTTTTTAATAATTTAGAATTTTATAAGTCATTAATGGGATGTTATAAGATAAACACTATTCAAGATACACCAGTATATCAACAACTACAAACAGTGTATGTATCACTTATACAGCATCGACAATTATCGAATAGAATCCAAACATTTACCTACTAAAACTACATTGGTGATACAAACAGTTTGAGTAGAGAATAGGCAAACAATTTATAATGATTGTTTTTGGGTCGATTACGTGTTCTGTTAAAACAAATGAATATGAACAGAGAGAATAAATATTTGCTAAATCGACGACAATGGATCTACTTGTTTCAATGACGGTTTAAAAGCCGCAGTGCTCTATATCGAATCGCGCAGTGCGTCTAGCCATTAAGTCAGTATGATAGCAGTATGATTATGTACAACCGGACATCTAAATGTATGAAGTAATGTATGAAAGCAGTATGATTATGTAAAACCAGACATTCAAATGTATGTATTAATATATGATAGCAGTATGATTATGTAAAACCGGACATCCAAATGTATGTATTAATGTATGATAGCAGTATGATTATGTAAAACCGGACATCCATATGTATGTATTAATGTATGATAGCAGTATGATTATGTAAAACCGGACATTCAAATGTATGTATTAATGTATGATAGCAGTATGACTATGTAAAGCCGGACATCATTATGTATGTATTAATGTGGGATAGCAGTATGATTATGTTAAACCGGACATCCAAATGTATGTATTAATGTTTGATAGCAGTATGATTATGTAAAACCGGACATCCAAATGTATGTATTAATGTATGATAGTAGTATGAGTATGTAAAACCAGACATTCAAATGTATGTATTAATGTATGATAGCAGTATGATTATGTAAAACCGGACATACGAATGTATAATTAATGTATGATAGCAGTATGATTATGTAAAACCGGACATACGAATGTATGTATTAATGTATGATAGCAATATGATTATGTAAAGCCAGACATCCAAATGTATGTATTAATGTTTGATAGCAGTATGATTATGTAAAACAGGACATCCAAATGTATGTATTAATGTATGACAGCAGTATGATAATGTAAAACCGGACATCCAAATGTATGTAATAATGTATGATAGCAGTATGATTATGTAAAACCGGACATCCAAATGAATGTATTAATGTGTGATAGCAGTATGATTATGTAAAGCCGGACATCCGAATGTATATTTTAATGTATGACAGCAGTATGATTATGTTAAACCGGACATCCAAATGTATGTTGTAGTATATGATAGCAGTATGATAATGTAAAATCGGACATCCAAATGAATGTATTTATGTATGGTAGCAGTATGATTATATAAAACTGGACATCCAAATGTATGTAGTAATGTATGATAACAGTTTGATAATGTAAAACCGGACATCCAAATGAATGTATTTATGTACGGTAGCAGTATGATTATATGAAACTGGACATCCAAATGTATGTAGTAATGTATGATAACAGTATGATAATGTAAAACCGGATATCCAAATGTATGTATTAATGTATGAAAGCAATATGATTATGTAAAACCGGATATCCAAATGTATGTATTAATGTATGAATGCAGTCTGATTATGTATAACCGGACATTCAAATATATGTATTAATGTATGATAGCAGTATGATTATGCAAAACCGGACATCCAAATGTATGTATTAATGTATGATAGTAGTATGATTATGTAAAACCAGACATTCAAATGTATGTATTAATGTATGATAGCAGTATGATTATGTAAAACCGGACATACGAATGTATAATTAATGTATGATAGCAGTATGATTATGTAAAACCGGACATACGAATGTATGTATTAATGTATGATAGCAGTATGATTATGTAAAGCCAGACATCCAAATGTATGTATTAATGTTTGATAGCAGTATGATTATGTAAAACAGGACATCCAAATGTATGTATTAATGTATGACAGCAGTATGATAATGTAAAACCGGACATCCAAATGTATGTAATAATGTATGATAGCAGTATGATTATGTAAAACCGGACATCCAAATGAATGTATTAATGTATGATAGCAGTATGATTATGTAAAGCCGGACATCCAAATGTATATTTTAATGTATGACAGCAGTATGATTATGTTAAACCGGACATCCAAATGTATGTTGTAGTATATGATAGCAGTATGATAATGTAAAACCGGACATCCAAATGAATGTATTTATGTATGGTAGCAGTATGATTATATAAAACTGGACATCCAAATGTATGTAGTAATGTATGATAACAGTATGATAATGTAAAACCGGACATCCAAATGAATGTATTTATGTATGGTAGCAGTATGATTATATAAAACTGGACATCCAAATGTATGTAGTAATGTATGATAACAGTATGATAATGTAAAACCGGACATCCAAATGTATGTATTAATGTATGAAAGCAATATGAATATGTAAAACCGGATATCCAAATGTATGTATTAATGTATGATTGCAGTCTGATTATGTATAACCGGACATTCAAATATATGTATTAATGTATGATAGCAGTATGATTATGCAAAACCGGACATCGAAAAGTATGAAGTAATGCATGATAGCAGTATGATTATGTAAAACCGGACATCCAAATGTATGTATTAATGTATGATAGCAGTATGATTATGTCAAAGCGGATAAAAGTGTGTTGAGTGTTATTGTTAGATTGGACGGCCATTTTATTAAAAAAATGCAAACCAAAAAATTCACTGCCAATTTTGATAATCAGATTTTTTAACAAAATATCAACAAATGGTTCTTTCATAGCACAATTACTATATTTATCATCATTTTATTGTCACTTATGTCCAAATCAATAAAACATTTAACATACTCGTCTGACTAAAACTACTTTTTATCAAAGTAAAATGTTTTCAAAGATTTAATAAAAAAAAAAGAAAAAAAAAGTCTCTATACCTGTATTTCTTCAGAATCTTGGTGACTTTCCTAAACTATCATTTGAGACTTGTACTGCAATATTCTAAGACTAAATAAAAGTGTGGTTATACATGATAACTGGGTTTAACAAAATTTAAATTCAAGTTACAATAGTTGTACACCGATATAAATAAAGGTTTCCAAGATATTATTTGGTGCAAAACTATTGTTACTCAAGTTACAATTATAGTTTTGCGCTAAAGAATTAGTGTATTTGAGATACAATATTTTCACCAACAGTGAACATCTTCAAAATTATTTAAAATATTAAGACCAAATTTTAACACAAGATGCACATTGTAAAACTAGAATAATTTATGCAAAAAACGATTTTCGGAAAAAACGGAGTTACAAACGTTTTGCGTTGAGCCCTCGATATGACTGTATGATTTCAGGAATGACCTTTCTGACTCTCCAAAATATATAGCTCGGCGAATAAACGAATCAAAGGCTCGAAATTAAACCAGATAGAAAATGTATGTACTACTGTTGAAACTTTATATATAACAAGTCTAATAGGTACAATTAATACACACACAGATGAGAATAGAAGAAAAGGCAACGCTTTTGAACTTAAACGGTAGAATGACCGTCTTCTGAAGAAAAAAATCTCATTCACGTAAGTTAGAATTAGCGTGAATAAGCTTTTTAATTATGTTGACACGTTTGAATACAGCTAGCACTTTTATACGAAGCTGCAGTAAGTTGATACTGAAAAGTTATTGAATAGCTCAAAGGTAAACACGGGTTACCAATTTTTTGCTTAGTGTTATTGTACAGGGATCAAACAATCTGCATCATAACGAGCCAAAACATGATGGTATTAATAACAAGCGAACAAGTAAACAATAGAAAGAACATTTTATCTAAAGCGACACTCACATCTTTCCAAGACACCACGACATCATTATCAGGAACCTCTGTATCTATTTGATTCCCATTGTGCATACGATCCATTTCTTTAAAGTGTTCGTATAAGGTTCCTGGATCAGTCGATTGGACCAACATTGTTGTATGTCTGAGAATTGTTGTAAATGTAATACAGATACTGATTATCAAAATGGACAGGAAATAATAGCTGAATATTGACATGGGGTTCGACATCTTGGGTTGGCTGTCTGAAATCAAGGTCATGAACACTGCTAATGATAGCAAAACTGTTAAACTGTATAAAATACGCTCATCGCTTTCTGTTGGAATCGCAAATACGATTATATTTAAGAATAACAAGAATACAATAGGCAGAATCACATTGACGATTACAAAATTCGGATTGCGTGTTAAAGTCAATATAAACTTGATAATAACTCCTTCGTCAGTCACAGTAACATTTGAACCAGTCATGTCCCAAGCGCCACTTTCAAAAAAAATACCGTTATATTACTTTATCAAACTGTGATACAAACTGTATTTCATCTTAAAGGAAATCCCAGACAGAAAATGTAAATTCACAAATGTGTGTGTCCCAGGGGTAGTACGTTATGTCCACGGCACAAGTAGCAGATAATACAGAGCCAGGAGTGAACACCGCCGTCCCGTCTGCATAATAATGATCTGGTAACACGTCTTCATGTAAAATTTCAAAATTGTAAAACGTGTTTGATAGAAAAATATTTGGGGTCCAGAAATGTCCAAATGAGTATATACCGTTGTAGTCGTTTGGATTCCATATTGCACTTTGGTCTCGCCAGAAAACAGTCATCATGACAGTTGCAGAAATATGCTCATTTACTTCATCCATTTCTTGAATGGCTACCAAATCAAATCCAACCTTAACATAAAGAATATCTGACTGATTTAACACCGGTCGGAGTGTCTTGCTATAAGTAGTAAGTATATCTTTTCTCAGTCTATCAACATCGGAAAGACTATATCCATCTGCATGTATAACACATACAAGTGTCAATAGCATTGATAAAAAGAAGAATGCCTGGTTTTCCATCATTATAACGTGTTTCTACTTGTTCTTAACTCTAAGCTAACCTTTTGTGACGAATTAGTAACCTGTAAAATATATTAAAATAAACATTAGTCCTCTGTAAAGGTATGTTTATTATTTTAAAAACATTGACCTTTTGAAACATTATTTTTTAGTTATTTTCTTAGGCACGTGTACTTCTACTTACGTGTATTTGATAACAAAATCGCCAGTGCAATTACTGATGCACGATAACAATGATTTAAGGTAGAAAAACAAAATTAAGTAACACACGATAAAGAACACAAACATGTAAAGATAGGATACCTTAAACATTAAGACTATATATTTCAAAGATGATATGTATCAGTGAAAGGAAAAAACCACCACAATATTTAACAAAAAAAGTATAAATGGAGAAACATGAAAATATTGAACATGCCGTAGATACAATGCGACAATCACACGTGCTTAACTGCTTATACATTTTATACCAAAGTTAACACTTATCTATTATAACATTGAATTTTCAATAACGTTTTCAAATAATTGTTAACGATATTACTTTTCATGCATGCGGGTCTGAACGTTTTGCACCCCCTTTACAATGATGACATGCTGGCACAGTACCGGTCCCAAACAAGGCCGCACTGAAGGGCGTTCAAAAACGCAAAGACTTGACCCCATCGGCAAAAGGGTCAGAGGCTTCTGATTCCTTTGGCAAAGATGCATTTAATCACAGAAACTCGCTGGTGTTTGTTTCACTTTTTTTCATTTTCGCTGCTTTGCTTACGAAAAATATTTTTTTCTCCTTGTACGTCTGGAGATGTTATAAATCAACAAAGGTAACGCATTATGAATTTATAAACATTTCGTCACAATACACGCTTGCTCTTTTGGAAATATAATAATTTTTCCAATAATTATTTCCTATCATCAGTTATGTAAAAATATTTATTGAAATAAAGAATTTCGCGTTAAGCAATAAAATTATAAATAACCCAAAATGAGACTCGGCAAGGACAGGACTCCGCCATTAAACAGCATGGACAATTAGTATTCACTTTATAACTATATTGATAAAAATTATCAATAAAATTTATTACAACAGGTCAACAATCAATCGTGTAAACGTTTACAAATCTCGACTAGTCTGTCGTTTTCTTCAATATAACTGCATAACTCACTGATGAAGAAGAAATGGAAAGTAGACGTAGCATTTACAGCACATGATCGCTCCTGCAACACACACAGAGAATAATTACAATAAGTACAAGTTTAACGGATGTACGAGTCCGGTGACGTATTGTGGATAAGCAAGTGCATTTAAAATTGATAATGGTTCTATAGATGATGACAAAAGTTAATAATTAAAGTAAACATAAACGACAAAAGTGTAACTATGTGATCAGCAGGAAAAAACCTTTGGGGAAATTCCACTTGTACATGCACCCTGAAATAATATGGCTAACAGGAAACTACACTTTGTCCATCAAGTTTTGATCGAAAGTTTAATTATTTCTTCATGATAGGAATACAATCACACCTGTGTTAAGCAGCCAGTCTAGGGAAGGAGCAAGTTCGACCTTTTAGTACAGATTGTTGCTTAATACACCATGGCAATTTATTTTTCGTGACAAGGAAACATGTATATCGCCGCTCTAAACCTCGCTTGTAAAACGGTTACGTTGCCAAGTGATGAGGAGACAAAGATGACTAGAAGGTTCCACCGACTGTACTAGTTTTATGTTTTTATTCTTTACGGTTTTCAAACCCAAATTGACAACCTAAATTAAACACACATATATGACACAGCGCAATATACATATGGCAATTTTCTAACAATAGTCATTAACATAAACTTAATGTATAATATGATATAACATTTTGACAACATTTTGAAGAAGGTTAAACACATAATATTTTGACCCACTCTTTATGGTTAAAAAAATGTGACTCTGGTAGTTTTATTTTTCAACAAATTCTAAAAGGTTTTAAAGCCCAAAAGTACAAGCGAAATCATACATATATAAGCCAGACAGCGCAATATACATATGGCAAACGTCTAACAATAGTCATTAAGATATATCAATCTTTATGTTATAGAACAACATTTTGACAACATTTTGAAGAAGGTTAAACACACTATATTACTCCGTAGGACTCGTTGCTGAAACACATATTTTTTTATGTAGCTTACTATGACAAAAGTTTCTGAAGTCAGCCTTCTAGTCTGAATTAAGAGCATACTTCTGAATGATGACTTCAGTAAAAAGAGAGGACAAGAAAGCTATATTGTTGTGTATATGTCGTTTTATACCAGCTCGTCAGTAATAAACGATCATTCTGTTAATTAAGTACTAACCATTACATTAAAATAACTATGTTTACTTTTAGAATTTGCGTGAATGAGATGATATTTTTTTAGCCCTAATTGCGTTCCAATTTTTGGCAACTCGTATTAATTATGAGTGTATATAAACATATTATTTGTTTGCATATTGTTTCTTTTCGTATTTTCAACAGTACTGCAGCGAACAGTGGTTCCTTCCCCTTATTATTGTTTCTGGGATCTACTTGGCAGCAGATACCCATTATCTCTGCAAATCATTGACTATTTCCCAGGATATTCAAAAGTGGAAGACTCATGATCATAAAACAGTATAACGATTGTGTTTATACAGTTATAGTGACTGTCACGTCTCATGCTTAACATACTTTTATACTTTTCATGCGGTTTAAATATAACAAGAATATATCTTGTTTATACATGTATATATTCACCATCAGTATGTCTCATGTGGCCGTACAAGTCAGCGTCATACATAAGAGCAACTGATTTTGTCTTTATCTAACAGTATCAATGAAAATACAAGTTTTTATTCGCATTTGGTATTCATATGAAACGTGAATTTTATGATTGTAAACTGGTATCATATTTCATTGAATAATTCAAAATAATAGAAATTATTTCGATTAAAATAATTTAATTTAAAATCAAGCTGTCTGGTTCCTAAGATTTGTTAAGTCTCGGTCATTACCGTAGAAATAATCTGGTACCTGTTTCTATACGGTAGCAATCTTACTGCGTGGGACTAACCCGGTAAACAGTCCGGCAAATTAGTATTTAAAGCAAAAAATTCGTGCAACAGGTTCTTTTGACTCATAACTAGCGCGGAAAGTATATTGAATTGTGATTGAAGTGTATAACTATGCCACGAGGTCGACCAGTTAGGAGAGGTGCAAGAAGAGTTCCTATGCGAGAGGCTAACTTGCAACAAAACTGCAATGTAGCGGCGAACAGACCTAACACACGAGATCAGAAACGGAATGCAGAACAACGGGAAATGGAGGAACGGGCTGCTCAGGCGGATGACATTGATGCAGGCGACAACAGACTCATACAGGACAATACCGGTGGGTCAATTCTAATATCATTGATATTGAGCAGTTTCTTTTATGATACGGGTAATAACCCGTCTTGCAGTAATAATGTTATTGGTTCAAAAGAGAATACGGGGTGTGGTGTTAGGCAGGGGGAAAATTACCTAAGTGGAGATTTACTTCCTAGTCAAACAAACAATGCGTCGCTTAGAGACTCAAACTTAATACAAAGCTCGCCGCTGGTTAGGCTTGCCAGTGACGACCTAGCAGCTCACGTCCCATCGTCTCTTAAACAATAAATTTGCAGAGGCGAGTATATCAATTTAGCGTTGTTGTTGAAGGGGGCTGTGGAGTTGTTAGAATTTTGCAAGGGTAATGTTTTCAAGCTATCAAGCGAGGGGCACATTAAGTCAACGCAAAAAGAGTGTAAGGAGAAATTAGTTTCAGTAGAAAAATGGTCAAATGCATTTATCATATACGCCTCAATTTATTTGCTTAACCATAATGACAGGGTCCATGAAGTGCTCCATTATATGTACAACATAAGGGAATGTGCCATGCGCCAAGGAGGCCTGGCATGGAGAACATACGACGAGCAATTTCGTCTACGTCAAGCTATAACACCGACATCTTGGTAACAAATAAATAACGACCTCTGGTGGCGTTGTATGCAGGTAAAAAACAATCAGATAACTAGACAGTCTAATTCTCATACTGGTAGATACACATGTAAAGACTACAATAGTGGTAACTGTACTTGGTCAAACTGTAAGTTCTCCCATGTGTGCGCTAAATGTTTCTCGCCCCACCCTGAGGTCAATTGTATTCAACTAGGTCGATCAATGAACGCACAAGAAACAAGGCCCAACCATCCATTTCGTAGTAGAGGATTCCGTAGACCTTTCAGATGCCGCCGAAGGGGCCCAAGGAGACAATAATATGAAAAAAATGGAAGCGGGGGAACCTCGAAATTTAGATATATTCAGTTTAGCAAAGTCACCGGTTAATATAGAAGCTCTAAAATGTTATTCACACCTTTATGATAAAAAAGAAGCAATGTTTGTGATAAATGGTTTCAGTAAGGGCTTCCCTGTCCAGTACACGGGGCCAAGGTCACAGCGCGATTCAAAAAAAAATAACGCTCAACTTTATTGAACCCTGATTTAATAAAAATGCAAATTATAAAAGAGGTGGAAGTAGGCAGGGTAGCGGGTCCATTTAGTGAGCGCCCACTGCCCAACTTGATAGAATCTCCAATTCGAATATAGAATGATACATCATTTGTCCTATCCCCCTGGGGAGTCTGTCAACGATTACATAGATCGGGTTGTATGCTCAGTTCAATACACAAGCTTTGATGAGGCAGTTAAATTGGTTCAGGATTTAGGAAAAAACTGCAAATTGTTTAAATCTGATATTAAAAGCGCATGTCGTTTGATACCTATACAACCATCAGATTTCGAATTATTGGGATTTCGTTTTAATGATATGTTTTATTTTGACAAAGCGCTTCCTTTTGGGGCATCCATAAGTTGCATAACCTTTGAAAGATTTGCTAGATTCTTAGAATTCTGTGTCAAATTAAAATATACTTCTGGCAAGTTGATACATTACTTGGATGACTTTCTAGGAGGAGATAAAACGACAGAGTCGTGTGTCTATGCACTTTATTGTTTTCAAGATACCATGTCCGAGTTAGGTGTACCTATAGCTGACGAAAAAACAGAAGGTCCGACAGAGATTCTTGTATTTCTTGGATTAGAAATTGATTCAATTCAAATGACTATCAGAATACCGATTTCAAAAATTAGAGAGGTAAAACAAAAGATAAAAGAAATCTTAGCCAATCAAAAAGCAACATTGAAGAAAATACAATCATTAATAGGCTCACTGAATTTTTGTTGTAGGGCTATTACAATGGGTAGACCATTTACTCGCCGTTTGATAAACTCTATTTGTGGACTAACTAAACCGTATCATCATATTAGGATCAAGAAAGAGATCCGTTTAGACTTGGCCATGTGACTAGTATTCCTTCAAAATTACAATGGTATTTCTGTCTTTCTCGACCGGTACTGGGTTACAAATGAGGATGTACAGTTATTTTCAGACAGTGCAGGCGGCACCGACTTAGGCTTCGGAATATATTTCAATAGGCACTGGTGTCACGCGAAGTGGCCAGATTCATGGCATACAGGTGGTCTCACGTCTGACATAACAGTATTAGAATTATTTCCCATTGTGGCAGCACTTTTTATTTGGGGCCCCGAATTGATGAATAAAAATATTAAATTTAATTGCGATAATATGGCAGTTGTCCATATCTTAAATAAGTTATCTTCAAAATCGGAACAGGTAATGTGTCTTATTAGGGTTCTTACCTTATATTGATAAAAGCCAATCATGTCCCGGGCTGCAGTAATGATATTTGCGATGCTTTGTCTCGCTTTCAGTTGATCAGATTCAGGGAAGTGGCACCGGACGCAGATCTCATTCTATACCCAGTCCCAGATTTTCTCTGGAATATCTTCGATCTAGAGCTAGACAACTTCTTCATTCAGGGATTGCAACAAACACAACGTTGACATACCGCCTTAAGAGCATTTGAAAAATTCAGAAAAGGTTATGCTTTCTCAAAAATTTGACCTATCCCCAATCAACATATCATTTTGTTTATTGCATTTTGTTTCGAGAGGGGGTTTTCATCCAAAACTATTACTTCATACGTCGCAGGCTTGAATTACTGGGATTTGAGGATATAGCTCGGGTTTTTATCATCGGCAAATTATTAGAAGGTTGCCGTAGAAACAGAACTACTTCAGATAGGAGGGCTCCATTGACCATGCCCATGTTAGTGGCTATTTGCAATAAACTCCCTTTGATCTGCTTTGACCATTATGAAAGTAAATTGTTTTCATCATTATTCACACTGGCGTACTTTGGTCTTTTCAGAGTTAGTGAATTAGTGCATTCGCGTATAGGACAGTTACAGACTCCTATCAAACAATCCGATTTGTCCTTCATAGGAAACAACTATGTGACAATTCAGCTCCATCACTCCAAAACAAATCAAAGGGGAAAGCCAATATTGTTAAAAATACCCAGTGTATCAGGCTCGATTTGCCCAGTCAGCACACTAATAGGTTTCCTAAACGTCAGGCCAAAAACCGACGGTATTTTGTTTTGCCACAAAGATAGCACCCCGGTAACTAGATCTCAATTCTCCGTTGTACTAGCCGAATGTGTCCGCGAATGCTAATTATCCGGTATGTACAGGTCACATAGTTTTAGGATTGGTAGGGCAACAGATTAAGCTGTTCAAGGTTACTCACCAGAGGTGATCATGAAACTCGGAAGGTGGACTTCCAGTTGCTATAAATTATATATCCGTGCCTTAAAAGGTATGACCAGTCAACGTACTACTGTTAAGCAGAGGTACTATTTTATGGTAATAAGACCCAAAGAACGGTATTAAGGACTGTTACTTTATAGTTTTTTATCTAAAATAGAAAAGGAATTACCCAAGTTTTGATTATATTTTCTTAAATACTTTTAGACATATGGGTTTTGAGAGATTCGATCCCATTCTGGGCTGGCAGACGAGCCCAAGACACCAGAAAACCAAATTTCAGGCTGCATGACAGGACAATTGCTTGGTGGGGAGTAAGGGGCCTACGATGGACAACACTACGACACTCCATCGAGGGCCAGGTGTTGCTATGATCTCCGCCGTCAATTATCATAATTCACTTAGGTGGGAATGATTTAACTTCATTATCACTTATAAAATTGCATAAAAGTATGGAATCAGAGATGCAGTACCTCCGTGAGGCTTGCCCTCAGACCTCCATTATTTGGGTGGACATTTTGCCTAGGAGAGTCTAGAGGGGGGCTTTGGGGCTCAAGGCAATAGAGGCAAAACGGAATAGGGTTAATAGGACAGGCCGACATATGGTAAAAAAAAATGGGAAAAAGTGACTTTATTACCCCTGATATTGACTTGGAAACTAACTTTTTTCGGGAAGATGGAGTTCACTTGAATGATGTGGGGCTTGAATTTTATTTAGATTTCTTAAAAGACGCGATAGTTAAAAATTTACCTACCGCTCGATAATAATTTTGGGGGATAAATTGAAATACATTGTGGCGGAAAAAAATTATCGACCGGAAGGTGACCAGGCGCTGCATTCAGTGAAAAGTAGCTTTCGTAATATTTAGCTTTAAACGTCGTGAATTTCAAGATTGTGGGCTTTTCATCTCTTGTCGTTGGTAGTCAGATACGTTCCCGACGGGGCATGTTCGTCTATAATCGGAAAACTAATTTAATCTTGTTGCAATGCATTAGGTGTGTAGGTTATTGCGTTATACTGAGGCTGTGGTTGTCAGTTGCGTTGCTTGCATTACTGTGACTGGTGTATGACACCGTTTGCTATTTTAAGGGTAATTGACCCGAGTTGCTTCGGGTCACTAGGTCTGGCCGTTAAAGTACTGGTAAGACCTAGCTAGCATTGCTGTTTTGCGTAATACAACAATAAAGCGTATACGATTTGGCCGGAGCACCCCCTTTCATTGCTGTTTGTGTGGTTATGGTTCTCTTCTTTCAACAACGGTATCGGTTCCGATACGTTCCCGTTGGAAGCTGAGGCCTATGGTCGCACAATCGGTTGGACCCTGGGGGTGACACTCTGTTGTATACTTGATGTTGTTAGTCAAAAAGGTATTAGTTCACTCGAGTTGCTTCGGGTCGTTGCATTGCATTACAGTAACATCGGTACTGATGTAGGATACATGTTTTGATTAAGGAGGCTGATTAGCCTAACACGTCTGGTCTCCTTTCGGTTGAGAGAACTTATGTATTGCTTGGCACCAATCGTGGAAGGAGCCTCAACGCATACCCTACCAAGCCTTGAGCGGCCAATATAAACCAACATTTTGAAATATTAAGTCTGTTTCTTTTGCATATGACAGTATGTAAGTACATACGACGTAGTGACGGCTATACACACACTTTTAACGTGATTACAATGTAATAAATATGGAAATGTTACACGTTTTATCTTAATTTCGAGTAATATCAAATAAATGGATTTATTAGACATTATAAACTTAAACTATAATCCAAGACGTTAACCCTTTTATTCACATTTTTATTAATTTGCATTAATTTAATTATTAAGATTGTAGGTAGTGTTCATGCTGTTTGGTGGATGTGTCCAGTTAAGACTGTTTCAGTTGGGTTATATATTTTTTCATTGCTAAACGCGAAATTCTAAATTTCAATAAATATTCATCAATAGATGATCATAGGAAATATTTTACCTTAGTATCTCGTAAACAGCGCCCCCTAGCGGTACGTTCATCAATAGATGATCATAGGAAATATTTTACCTTAGTATCTCGTAAACAGCGCCCCCTAGCGGTACGTATTTTTCGGACGATTTTCGCAATTTTACCCCATATAACATATCAATATAAAGACAAAATTGTTTGTGATATCATTTTAAACTCATAAATTATGCTGATAATACAAATATAAAACACAAATTATGTTACATTTATATCGTATCATTACAACAGGGTTGATTTAAATGCAGGTTTGAGAACAACAAATTTTGAAAATTGCGTCTGATTGTTCATAAAAAGAGCTGGTACAAGTTTTTGAATTATTTTATATATGTTTAACTTGATTTATTTTATTTAAACATGACCGGAAAAAAGCGGATGTTCAAGCTATTTTTTTTTTATTTAATTTGAATTTAAATTAGGCATGAAACACTCCTCACAGACTTTAAAACATTGGGAGGAAAAGGTAATTTGAAGGGGTAGGGGGAAATAACCAACTAGTATATATACTGATTTCCTGATATTGTTCATCTAGTTTATTTTTATTAACATTCATAATAAATGGCTGAAAGTTTAACGTCTACGGAGTCTTATCAAATTTTTGATTTTAATACAAATTTAAAACAGGCTATTCTTGCCTAAAAGACTTAGATAGTAGCGTTCAAGTATATTCAAGTTTCTAAGTTATCTTTCTTACATGTAGTAAATACATGGTTCAACCTGTATTTAAACAATATGTATAACAATTTCCAGGACACACAAATTGAAGTAGATATTCAACTTGATATTTCAGTCAATGTATATTGTCTAAAAAACAACATTCGATCCGTACTGGTTTTACACAGGAAGTGGACTTGAGAGCGGTTCACAAAGCTCTGAGCAGTCTTCGCAATTAAACTAAAATAAATTAGAAATTTAAGTTCAAATTTTATTTTCCTTATATTACATTTCTTCCTCCACCTCAAATACATACATTTTGTTATTGATGGAACCTTTGGTGGTTATCGATAGTCTTAAAGCGACAACAATATTCTTTTATAAAGTACTAGAATAGTTTTAATACACCAATGACGGTTATGTGATAGTTGACATTGCTTTACAGTTTCAATGGTGTGTTTTTGTTATCGATCGAATCCTTCGTGTAACAAAAAGCAGAACAATTGTTTCTCCATTGTTATATGCTTTTAGTGAATATTGAAACGGCCAAACAGCATTGTTTAGTTTTGTTTATTTTACTTGGGGACAGTTTAACATTCATTAGCCAATGTGATCAGTAGTGGGTGATGGGCTGAGTATATACATATATATATAGAGAGAAAGTGAAAATACAATCAAAACGCAGTTAGGATTTCACTGCGAGCATACATATATATATATATGAACTGATAACAATATTATTTGTTCTAAAACTAATAAATGATAAAGGGTTAGGATACTTAACCTTTAAGTAATAATTTGGAACAAATAAAAACATATGGTAAGTATCAGTTTTTATATATGAATTCAACAGCTACAAAAACGATAAAATTTTGAGTTCAGTTGTGTTTTAAAGGACTCTTTTTCATTTTGATGTTTTATTTTTAAGAAATTATTTTTTTATGAAAACTATAATATCCACTAATAATTCACTTTTATTTTGGGAAAAGTGCGTTTTGAAAATGGTTAGCGAGTCATCTGTTTTCGCATATTTGTGGTCATACGTGGCAGAAAGTTTGAGTTTCATCGTTTTTTCTTGGTACGATATAAATAATCCAAGGAAACGTATTTATTTTTAAAACAATACTCATATTTAAAAAAAAAGCTAAATACGCCTAGTTTTATAAAAATGTGTTAATTTCCTTATTACAGAAAATAGTAGGCTAATAACAATACATTTACACAGCTGAAACTCTGAATCTGTGTCTGAATTAAATAATTGTTCACGAAAAATGTCTTTTTTTAACATCAAACGGTAGTTTACTTGATTTAACAAATACGTTTTAACAATACACAATTGAAACAAATATGTAGAAAGATGGAGAAGTACGTTTTCAATCAGTGGCTTAAATTTCCTAGCGATTTTTAAGGACGTTTTCTTATTTCTTACTTTAAAAAGGGGTAAAAATGAGAAAATGATCACAAAAAAATAACAGTTAGCGTAAAAATTCTTCATTTCTTTAAATTTAAAAAAGAAAAGTTCGCCTCCCAAATTTACAACTTAACTATTTCTAATGATACCAAAATCACAAAAAAATGACGTTAAGTTCAAGAGGAGTTCATGAACATGAATTCAATTCGATTTTAAAACTTCTGCGTGACTATATTTGAATCAATATTTAATGATAAATCTTTAGATCAATTTGTTTATGTAGTATATCACGTGTTTATTGTTCCCATTCTTTTAACTTTTGTATCTATGTCTTTACTGACAAATATGGGTTATTGAAAACCCTACGATGGTGTTCATTATGCTGGTCTTGATATTTACAAACATGACCTCAAAAGGGTCTAACACTCTTCTTCTTGTAGTGGCAATTGTACTTTTTGATATTTCACAATGTTTACACATTTGGTGGGGTCGTCATTTAAACCATTTATCGATAAAAAAACTACCACAGCCTTACTGAAACATATTGTTAAAAGAAATATGCTTTAAGCTTTAAATTCCCACACCATTCCTGTATAAAAAACATAAAGTACCCTTGAAAGACGATCCCTATACATCCCAGTACCTTGATGTGTCCAAACTTCAATCACCAACTGATATGGATTTTATATGAGTAGACAATGCTTTAGGTTATAAATTGAAGCTTTTTTGTACACATGGATGCGAACATTAACAGTTTTCGTTATACCCATATTATTCCTATGTAAAATAAAAAGCCCCATGGCCCCTGTACGCCCCAGCCTCTTGATTTACAGAATCCCACATCCCTTACTGATGTAAGGATACTTAATATCACAAAAGAACAAGTTTGACCGAAACATTATCGGATGGTTATTTAAACACTTTTGTTACCGTTTAGATAATAAATTCCCTCCTCCTTATAGGACCAGATATAATTGTCTTAGACTAGACAATGATTCAGATATTAAACTATAAATTATTATTGAGCGAATGAATATTTAGAAAAAATATGAACTTTTCATTTTCCCATGGTATTTATATATTAATCTCAAAGTCTCCTTACAATATACTCTATATCATTGACTTGTAAAACCTTCAAACCCCAAGCCATTACAAATATCCCCATTTGAATCACATTGCTCCCTTATGTAAATTCAATCCTTTTTATTAAACATATCAACACCAACCCCAATATTTGTACAACATTCAAACCCTTACTCATATGGGTAAGTTATATAAAATAAAACCAATTCGACTTAACGGTTGTTGAGAAAAATATTTCTTAAAATTTAAAATTTTACCACCGCTGTGACCCCATCTGGCCTTCATGGAAAGTCAATTATGAATGAAATCATACTTGCTATAACAAGATGGTGTTTGAGAATTAAAACTGAATTATACCCACGACCCTTCGATCATGAGCGAGGATCGAACCCACGACACTTCGATCCTTGGTTCGATGCTCTCAAACTGAACCACGCGCTCCAAAATATACATGGATGAACACGTATTATTTATGAAATATGATATAAGGAGGAAAACTTTAAAATAAATGTTAGTAGACTTTCAATTAACTTCATCCCAACTCGAGAGCATATCAAGTTCAATGTTAACGAAGTAATGCTAACTAAAATCACTGATTTTTCAGTTTTTTATTTTCTTGTTTTCGGATTGAAAGCAGCTATAACAATGCTTAATCATTTCATTATTGTTAACATCGAAACTTATCAAAACTGAAATCACAGAGAATGAGAAATGTAAATTAATTAATTAAAGGGAAGTATAAGATGAATGATATTTTTACTATTTTCTACATATTAATAATACTTAAGGATGACAATATGGTGATCCTCTACTGGCTTATAGTAACCAAGGTATTCTTTAAAAATATACAGTTATATAAATATTTTTGTAGGCCGTGTTGACCCCTTATTAAAAATAACCTTCGCCCGCACACCCCCACTCTTATTTTTATTTAGTATGAAAAAATACTTCAAATTCAAAATGTCAGTTTATCATACATTTTCTATGTAAAATTTAGATTTCCTTAAATGGCTCTAATATATTCCAGGCCTTTAATTTGTTCAAACTGTTCCACGCCCTACTCGTAATTAACTATGATCAGAAAATTTTGTGTGTACAATAGATGCGAAAATTCAATTGAAATTAAAATGAAACACTTGAAAAACACGACGTTTGCTGGTGATTTCGGACGACATCAAGAGAACGTCTTATATTTCTAACGTAAAGCACGGCGTCGTCTGAAATAGCAGGCAAACGTCGTGTATTTTTAAGTGTTTCATTTCTAATTTGAATTTGAATTATGAAAAATCTAGCGAGAACATTCCCTCATTTTATTCATGTATATTTACACTTCATATGTGTGAGATAAAATTATATTTTAAATTCTAACATATATCCTCCTGTTATATTCGAAATATGGCTAATTGTGAATTATTAAGATCCTATTGCAAAATTTTCATCCCTAACTTTTTGTATTTAAAATTTATCAGTCAAAACGATCTTTTTGTGATACTGCAAAATGTATTCAATATGATTTACACAATGAAGTATTGTTATCTATCTTAAGAAAAGATTGTTCAATTGATACACATCTTTTTTGTTTCTCAAAAATGTTTACACAAATAAAAAACAACATTAGCTGAAACAACCAAAAACAATAAATTACATTTATATTCATCAATCTAAAAATATCATACACATTTTCAATTGCGTTCATATTGAAGTATGTCCAAACCATTTACTATTTAATGGTCAATCTGCTGATAGGTATTCAATCTCAAGTTAACTACACAATGCAAATGTGTCCACTCTTTCATTAATTCACCTACGAGTCCGTCCATGTGTCAATTAAATAACAAAATGTACGTGTAACTGAAGAAATTTGGTAAAATTTACGTATTATACACAGAGACAGAAACATGATACTTTTAAACATTTTCGAATGCAGTGGTCAAATACAGCTCTAATTTCTCTGGTTGACGATTCTTGCTACCGTCACTTATGGCAGGTAGCTACGAGATATGTCCCAAAAGTAATAGGACGCATTTAGAATATGCCTTTTACTATTTCAATACATCACAAAACATTCCATGAATATTTTTCCATATTATTTTTTAAACTATAAGCATGCAAAGTTTCGATATCTTACACCACCATATAATATTAATTTTGACAAGTCAAAATGTATATGTAACAAAGTACGGGAGAGTTTGACGTTGTTTGTGCGACGTCAAGTTGACATTAAAATGAAAGTCATTCTTTTTTCAAAGTATGAACTGCTGGGCAAAACACATTTTTTTGTGGAACTGCACCCGATTCTTGTACATGTCACGATACTACGATGACTCATAGATCTTAACCACAGTATGTACACTCAGGCACATGGCAACCGCTTTTCAAGAAGATCTGACTTGAATCCCAGGAAAACCTCATACGATTTCGGTCGTCCAGATCGCTGATGGCCAGTTACTTTCGTCTCACCATCGGAAACCTGTTTGTACCACCAATAGATAAAACTCCAGGATAAGCCTTCTGTTAAAGAGTTTTGTGATATAAACTTCAAAGTATACTGTGGCGTCATATTACACCCAACATAAAATTTGACCACATTCAAAATGTCCACTCTGGGCGTGACGTCGTCTAGTTTTTTTTACTTTTCAATTTCGCACTTGTTATTTCTAAAGTGAGCACATTATTTTAATGTTTATCGATAACGTCGAATTTTAAAACGACATTCGCACATGATCTGAAATAACGGTCACTGTTATTTCATAACAGTTAGCACAATATTGAGGAAGTTGTCTGCTTTCCGTGGCAATGTTGTTTTTTAAATGGCGTCTAATTTCAAAGTCCTCCGTACTTCTAAACTCAAGTTGCTACAGTGCCTTTTGCATGAACTTAATGATGACTGAAAGTTAATTTGATGTTTTATGAAAATAGAAAAAAATGTTGATCTATCCATTGATACCATTGGTTTGTATGTAACGCCCTAAAAACAAAAATGACAGGGTCGTCCTATTACTTTTGGGACTGGACATACCTCGTATAAACACTTTTTATCTAATCATATGAGATAATGTGCTATTATCTCTATCTCAAAGTACTTAATAACTGCCTTTGATATAACATAGCATTAAATATATAAACATATGAACACAAATGTAACTACTGTGTGTGTATAACACATTTACTTCATTGAATGTTATATGGTTTCTAAAAGCAATTTTCCATTAAGCCTGATTGTCTCTCGTATATTGTTTACATAATTTTTGAAATATGAATTTTTAAATGAAAATGGTGGTAGTTTTAATTCACATGGTATGATTCTTTGACTTGTTTGTCATTAGCGACGTTGACATTTATTGTCCGAAACACAATACCCATGTGAACACTAATTCTGATACCATCTCATTCGTTGACATAGTAAATATATTTGCATTTATTTGAAAGAGCTTGCCAAAATAATACTTCAGTGAATTCCCTTATGGAAATACAATCGATTAATAACAACTAATGTGCAGTACTGATTTTCAATCATAAAGCTTTGTTTGAATTATAATGGGGACGTTTAACAGGGATCAGTTTCTAGCTTATTTCTTTCACGTTAGAGATAAATCAATAGTCAATTATTAAAGTTCCTTCAGGGATTGCCGATTGTCAAAATATTAATTGGTTAACGTGTAACATACATATATATTATAGTCATGCATGCGTGATGGAATAATTCCGGGTTATAGCGTACCGACGCATTTATAACTAGTTTGTGACGTCAATACAATTATTCCATGCTCACTCACCATGTATAAAACAAATAATGATTATATAACATGGAATTGTGGCAATCTTTCTTTGAAAGATGTTTATGACCATTGAAACTTACTATTATCTGCTTTAAAACCATTGCTAGAAACACGTTTTCAACCTTTTTCTATGGCACAACAATAACATTAACATATCCGAGTGTGTTTTAAAGGATGGTAGAGATCTATGACAAAAGCGTAATAGTTATTAATGATTTGATAAACGAAAAATGTAATATTCTACCTTTTAGGTCGCTTGAAGAAAATATTTGCATTTAGTTCAGATTTTATATAAACAATATACGAGAGACAATCAGGCTTAATGGTAAAACACGAACGTGCAAAACACCTATCCCCTGTATCAGAATGAACCGATAAAGGAAAAAAATCAGTGAAGTCTCTTTTTTTCATTCTCTTCCATAAATATTTTTTATTACTTGAACAATTCTAAATAAACTATTATGTTATGTTTTCTTATTTAATGCATATTTTGCCAAACTTAAATTAGTACGGAACAATATTATTAAGTCTATATTGGAAAGTAAAATAACTGCCACGGAAGCAGATTCACACAAGCTTGAAAAGCTTTTTTCTGTATCCTTTCCATATAATGTGTTAAATGTATGACTTTATTGCTTCATTGTTAAATGTATTCTAATTATAATGTACTTTTGTAAATGAAAAACTGTTCAAACTAAACTAACACTTAGAAACGATATAACATTCACTTCAGTGAATATTTGATACATAATAGTTACATTTGTGTATATATATTTATATATTTAATGCTATGTTATATCAAAGGCAGTTAGCAAGTACTTTGAGATAGAGATAATAGCATACTATCTCATATAAACATGCTTATATAAAAGTGGTTATAGTTACCTCCCATTAATGACGGTAGCAAGAATCTTGAACCAGAGAAATTAGAGTGGAATTTGGCCACATCTTTCGAAAATGGTTAAACGTATCATGTTTCTTTCTCTTTACATGTATATATTATACAATTTTGTTCGCAAGTTTCTTTAGCTACACGTACATTTTATGTCTTTTTTTTATTGACACATGGACTTACTCGGTGACTGAATGAATACATTTGCATTGTGTAGTTAACTTGAGATTGATATAATTGTAATTTATTGTTTTCGGTTGTTTTAGCCAATGTTGTTTTTTTTATATTTGTGTTAATATTTTTTGAGGAACACAAAGTTGTGTATTAGTTGAACAATCTTTTCTAATGGCAGATAAAAATAATTTATTGTGTAATCATGTTGAATACATTTTTTAATATCACAAAAAAAAAATTCACAAAAAAAAATGTTTTTTACTGACAAATTCCAATACAAAATTTTAGGGATGAAAACTTTGCAAGAGGATTCACAATAAGCCATATTTCGAATATAACGGCAAGAGATATGTTAGAAATTAAAATATAATTTCACACATATGAAGTGTCAATATACATGAATAAAAAGAGGGGATGTTCACGCTAGATTTTTCATAATTCAAATTCAAATTGAAAATTAAACACTTAAAAACAGATGACGTTTGCCTGCTATTTTGGACGACGTCGTATTTTACGTTAGTAACATATGACATTCTCTTGACGTCGTCCGAAATCACGAAAACGTCGTGTTTTTTTAAGTGTTTCAATTTAATTTCAACGGACGAGTCAATACTGTGATGAAAATCTGTTTTGGACGGGACGCCGCAGGCACCGAGTTCATTACATGTTTTCACTGCAACACTGACGAATGTTTACATCATTAATAAGGAGGGCTCAGTTTCCATAAGGAACTAGTAGGGGCACCAAAGGGGTTTCCATTGTGTTTCCATAAGGACCAGAAGGAGCACGAAATGGTTTACCATTATGTTTTCATGAGGAACCTGAAGGAGCACGAATGTGTTACCTTATGTATTCATAAAGAACCAGAAGGCACATGAAAGAGGTTAACGTTGTGTTTCCATAAGAAACCAGTAGGGTCACGAAAGGGGTTACCATTGTGTTTCCATAAGGAACCAGATTGGGCACGAAAGGGTATACCATTGTGTTACCATAAGGACCAGAAGGAGCACGATATGGTTTACCATTATGTTTTAATAAGGAACCAGAAGGAGCACGAAAGCGTTTACCATTATGATTCCATAAGGAATCAGAAGAGACACGAAAGTGTTTACCATTGTGTTTCCATAAGGAATCAGAAGGGACACGAATGTGGTTACCATTGTATTTCCATAAGGAACCAGAAGGGACACGAAAGGGTTTACCATTGTTTTGCCACAAGGAACCAGAAGGAACACAAAAGGGGTTACCATTGTGATTCCATAAGGAACAAGAATGGGCACGAAAGGGGTTACTTTTATGTATCCATAAAGAACCAGAAGGCACACGAAAGGGGTTAACGTTGTGTTTCCATAAGAAACCAGAAGGGTCACGAAAGGGGTTACCATTGTGTTTCCATAAGGAACCAGATTGGGCACGAAAGAGGTTAACATTGTGTTTCCATAAAGAACCAGAAGGAACACAAAAGGGGTTACCATTGTGATAGCATGAGGAACCAGAAGGGGTACGAAAGGGGTTACCATTATGTATCCATAAAGAACCAGAAGGCACACGAAAGTGGTTAACATTGTGTTTCCATATGAAGCCAGAAGGGTCACGAAAGGGGTTACCATTGTGTTTCCATAAGGAACCAGAAGGGTCAAAAGGGGGTTTCCATTGTTTTTTCATAAGGAACCAGATGGGGCACGAAAGAGGTTAGCATTGTGTTTCGATATGGGAACTGAAGTGACACGAAAGGTGTTACCATTGTGTTTCCATATGGAACCAATAATACACAATTGTTCATAATCGATATAAGTAATTGAACATTCTACAATTCAAGAGAATAGGATGTAAATGGCTCTGTATATTCACAGGGTACTGTAGGAAAACGATTTTTTTTTATTTTCTATTTTACACATTAAATTGTCTGATCATAGCAGGGGATGAAATTTTGAACCAATAAAATGTCTGGAATGTTTAAGGGCCATGTATGGAAATTGCAATTTTACATAGAATATGAATGAAAAAATGACATTTACAATTTAAAGTATTTGGCCCACAAAAATATTTATATAGTTGTAAAATTTCAAAAAATACCTTGGTTACTATCAATCAGTAGAGCTTCACCATGTTGTCATCCTCATGTATTATCAATATGTAAAAATTCCAAATAGTAAAAATATCATTTATCTTATACTTCCCTTTACTTAATTAATTTACATTTCTCAGTGATTTCAGTTTTGATATGTTTTAATGTAAACACTATTGAAATTATTAAGCATTGTTACAGTTATTTACAATCTCAAAAATGAAAATAAAAAAAAGTCGGTGGTTTCATTTAACATTACTTCGTGAACATTGACATGCTCTCGAGTTGGGATGAAATTAAATGAACATCTACTAACAATTTTTTAAAGTTTTTCTAATGTCATATTTCATATATTCATTTATATTGTGGAGCGCGTGGTTCAGTTTGAAACCATCGAACCAAGGATCAAAGGGTCGTGGGTTCGATCCTCGCCCTTGGGTATGTGTTGTGTCCTTTTCCGCATAAACTAAACATAAACAAAATGTGCTTAGGTTCTATCCAGGAAGACTTCGACTGTGACTTGTATAAGTTGTAATAACTTGTTTCACAATTGAAGTAAAATAAATAAGGTTAAACTAATAAACTAAATATAAAAGAAAGAACCAGCAAGTTTCCATTATCGTATCATATAATTTACACTTGACGCATTTCACACCCAACGGATATGACCTGTTACAGGTTCTCGATTATGCAAAGATGAATTTACTGAACACCATGTATTTTGATTATGTGTTGCAACGAACCAGTCGCGGTTGCTTGTTACTATATTAAAGCTCTCAATTTAAGTTTTTGAAAAACGCTTAATTCGCGTGTGAAATATGCTCGCTTGAAGATGGATAAATCATTTAAGATAAATAAGATAACAAAACATATGATAGTTATGTTTTTTTTTTTTTCTAAACGGGTTCGGAAATGTTTGTAACATTCAAACACGGTAAAACAGTTTTCAACTATAACACTTTTAACCATTGTTTCAAGTTTGGAAGTGTTGTATTGAATACGCTGCTGATCGCTGCTGTTGGAGGTTGAGGATTTGAACATATATTCAAGTAGCTCGGCATTAAAAATATCGTCAGTTCTGGTTTAACCAGGGAACGGACAAAAGAACGTTTGCAAAAGTTCAGACCTTACTTTCAAGCGAGCTAAATTAATCATCAATATGTAATATGTGTTACTAAATAATGGGCGAAGCATATTCTGATATTAATCAGATATACTATTACAAATAGTAATAAACTGTCGGACATATTAACCTTTCCTATGCAGATAATCGGAAAATAGCGATTTTCTAAACAAATCGTTATGTTAAACTTGTTATGAATCTTGGTTGCTGTGGGCAAATAGCTTTTATAGCTAGACTAAGTGTTATTGATTTGTAACTCCGACACAAAAAAGTTCATGTATCTTTATTTTAACAATCAATTTCGTTTCGCTCTTTATATACCATTTCTGTAAATGTGTCTCAACTTATCTGCTTCATTCTAAACATTTGGGTATATGTGCGAGATCTCAACCGATTTTTGTCTTTATGATTGTAGTAAATAAAAAAGGGTTGCATGCTTGCAATTCATAGAAAGACCCAATGAAAGAAGTGAAACTAACATTTTACTGTTTCTTAACCCATGTACAACCAACTACCTACAATGTGTTTTTTCTGTCCAATGTGAACACCGTTAAACATCTGTAATATTGTATTCATACCCCAATTTCCAAATTGTTTATCCTCTAATTTCACAATTCAAACATGACGATGTTTTTGAAATGTTTCCAAATATATTAACCATGTCATCCAAACAAAAGAAATAATCATAAAAAATGTGAACATGTAGTTTTAGAGAAAAAAAAAGGTAATTGATGGCAGCCATGAAAACATTTCCTGCTTCCAATGGTAGCGCTATGCCTATACTTGTATTTTAACTACTCAATATGCATCTGGTGTAAATTTGATTTTATTATATTAAGATTTGTTTCAATTAATGTGAAAACATTGCATGTGGTCCGGATCCAAAGTATTCCCTCCTATCTGGCACCCGCACGACATTGCTGGCAAGAAGCATAAGTCTGCCTTTGTTTCAGATCAAATTTAACATTCCTCTAATTAACAATAGTGGATTTTTTTCATCAGATATACATGATGTTATTATGTGCCGAATATAATAAATAGGTCAATGGACCTCCGCATAGTTCAATAATTATCAGCGGGTACCTATCACATTTAATTATGTATCTAAACTAAAACGCCCCTTCATAGGATGCTCAAAAGGACTTTCATTTTCTGTTAGTGTAATAATTGTATTCGACGAGTCGACTGCGGTTAAAACACATTATTCGTTCTTATTTTCATTGAACGATGCCTGTTCCATCTCCAAAATCTCTGTATCTATCACGTTTTAACCTGTTTCGTTCTGCCATACGTATTTTCATCGGATAATTTATGTTTAATAAATGTTAACATATTGTCGCTAAACATTCAAGTAAGCAATGGTTCATTCCTGGATTTAAAGAAAAATAAATATTTAAATATTTGAAAGGCGAAGAGAGGCGCTATATTGTCAAAATCGCCTCAAATCATAATAGAAGAAAACGCTTTTCGAAGAAACCATATCCTTGACGATATGAGATATCGTGTTCAAGTTTAGGCTTCAAAATCTGGCCCGGAACTATGAATTTAGATTTTTAAAAACCAATGTTGATAACGAAATGGTACCGGCGTCTGTACCGTTCGTGTGTTGAGCAGACGTACTTAATGTAAAACTTAACTAATTAAGGTTAAATCTGAATAACATGAAAAAAATGTGATCCATTTACTTTTGATCCGTGTATTTCATTTTTTAATGACGTTCTTTTTCGAAACTAGCACCAGCTTTTTCCAATAACAATATAGCCATCGTTTGACGTTTTGGAAAATAATATAAAGGTCCTAAATGTAGGATTTAAGGATATATAATTAAACGTGATCACAAGTAAATTCGGTTATCATGTTTCATAAGAGAATATATTTTAACAGACATTATTATTACGCACTCTGGGCAGCTGTTGGTTATAATAAGTTAAATGTTTCCAACGTTGTATTCCGTTATATGCTACAAATTATCTCTATAAACTAATGTCTCCAAATATCACAAGCCTCGAATGTTTTTAATGGCTTACTATCTTTTTTCAGATGGAATATAATATACAGCTACAGAACAGACACTATTGTTGCCGTTCGTTGTGAAAAAAATGCTCAACATATCCATCTACACTTGAATCAACTTATTTAAAACAAGTTAACGTTCTCAACAAAAAAAAGAAGAGTGATTTTACATGTATCAGACATGTTCAAGTTAAACTTTACTATTGCCGTATTGGTGACCATTTACATTCACCTTTGTGGAGTAAGAAGCTATTCTATTTCAGACGTTGATTCCCTGATAAAAGACAAACTAACAAATTATAATAAAATGCTTCGACCGGTTATTAATCAGTCAGAGATCCTACACATACAAGTCGGGTTTTATCTCATCGCCATCCAAGACTTTGACGAGGTTCAAGAAAAAATATCTGCAGCTGGGATGGTTTACATGAGCTGGAGGGATCAGAGCATCACGTGGGATCCATCGAACTACAATGGTGTGGATTACTTGGTAATCAAAAATGAACATATTTGGACGCCAACAATGATTCTCACTAACAGTTTCAATGGGATGGAAAAATTGGGCGAAGACTGGCATATAATCAGAATTATGCCTGACGGACATACATTCTTGTATCCCGGTTCATTATTTGTTGCAAATTGCCCGGTGGATGTGACGTACTACCCATGGGACACGCAGAGTTGTGGATTTTCCTTTAACATTTGGGGATTTGATGACAAGGAAGTTCGATTTACACCAATGTCTGAAAATATCTTTAAAATTTTTTACACTGAGAACGGTGCCTGGGACCTGGTGAATTCAACCGTTTTAACGCAAAAACAAAACACGCTTGTAACTTTTTTTGTGACGCTTAAAAGAAAACCAAGGTTCGTCATTGTCAATATGTATCTCCCAATCATTTTTATGGCCTTCTTGAATATTATGGTATTCGTGATACCGACAGAAAGTGGTGAGAGGATATCGTATTGTCTGACTGTGCTGCTGGCTATAACCGTGTTTCTCACTTTAGTTGGTGAAAACTTACCAAAGACATCCAACCCCATGTCTATTTTTAGCTATTTTCTCTTGTCAATTCTTATCATAAGTGTATGTGTGACTTTAGTAACTATTGCCAGTCTTCATGTTTATTATCGCACGGAAGAAATACCGGTACCGCCATGTTTACAAACATTAGTCACTTGTCTAAGCTGTAGACGACAACAACGAAGAACTCAGCAGAAATATTCAAGTCATGCTAGAGGCTTGGACACGAATCATCACAAGTCGAACGACCCATTTAATAACAAAAACCCACCATTTTCAAAAGTTTGCCTCCCACAACGTGTTATCTATGACATAGATGCGGATATTGTAAACCAATGTCATGAAACTCGTTCGACTGACTCTTGTCTAAACCCTGACCTTAGGCATCATCAACCTCATGTTAACAAACCTACTGAGATGAACGGAAGTTATAAAGATGGCACTGATGAACTGAGCATGGATAAAACCACATTTACTGATACAAATATAAATATTGATAAACACATACTCACTGGAACACATACTGTGTCTTGGAAGGAAGTTAGCACTGTTCTAGACAAGGTTTTCTTCCTTGTATTTGCTGTTTTACTTTCAAGTGACATTGTCGTGTTTCTGCTTATCATGATGCAGTTGGTGTAGAGAAACTAAACAACATGATCCCTAGCTTGTTATAAACATGTGCAAATATTGTCGTATCGTATTAAACATCTTTGTGATATGACTTGTTGTATAATAAACAAATTGTGGTACGTATTTAATAACAGTGTACCTGGAACTTATTTATGGCATTCTTTCCTTCTTTACATACCTATGTGAATCAAAGAAGAGATAAAGGCTGATAAAAACTACTTTACAGCAAAAGGCACTACTAAACCACTATGTTTTGGAGATGTGCACCGAAAAAGAAGAATTTCATGACTTTTTGCTAATTGTTTCCATGGTAACAGAACAAGTATTGAAAATGAAAACTTAACTCCCTTACAGCAAAAGGCATTACTTGACCACTTATTTGACATGTGTACAATTAAATGTTTCATAAAACTTAAACAGTTTTAAGGTTATGCTAATCTAGTAGGTTTGGCTGTTGGTTTCCATGGTAACAATTAGTATTTTGAAAAGGAAAACCCCTTAAACCAAATAGCACTACTAGACCATGATGTTGACAAGTGCACAAAGTTTCGTGAATTACCTTGATCGGATTTTGAGCTGTGATCCGGAAATGGTGAATTTTGTTATTTTCACTATTTGTTTCAATGGTAACAGAAGAATATTGAAAATGAAAACTTTCTCCTAGAGAACGGCACTACTGGCCCACTAGGTTTACATTTATACAAAGATTCGTTAGGTTACCTTAAACAGTTCGGGAACGGTGATTTTTGTAATTTTCACTTTTTGTTTCGATGGTAACAGAAAAATGTTGAAAATGAAAACTTTCTCATAGCAAACGGCATTACTGGGCCACTAGGTTTACAATTATACAAAGTTTCGTGAGGTTACCTTGAAGAGTTACGGAAACGGTGAATTTTGTAATTTTGGCGTTTTGTGTCCATGGTAACAGAAAAAAATATTTAAAATAAAATCTCAATCATTGCAAAAGACATATATACACCAGTAGACCACAAGGTTTCGTGAAGTCATATTGAGAGCTTTGAAAGTAATGCTCAAGAAACAACTAATTTTGTTATTTTGGCTATTTCTTTACATTTTAACAGAAAAAAAAATAAAAATTAAATCTCAATCATAGCAAAAGACATGTGTACACTACTATACTACCAGGTTGACATGAGTACAAAGATTCGTGAAGTAACTATAATCGGTTTTGATGATGTACTCCGAAAACGGTAAATTTTGTAATTTTGGCTGTTTGTTTCCCTTGTAGCAGAAAAAAATATTAATAATGAAAATTTCCAAGTAGCAATACACACTTCTGGACCACTAGGTTGACATTTGTATAAAGTTTAGCAAATGTACCTTGAATGATTTCTATCTATATATCTATCTTACCTACCTACCTACCTACCTACCTACCTACCTACCTACCTACCTACCTATCTGCCCATTTAACCTAGCTTACCTACCTGCGGGAGAATCAAACAAACATTTTATCGTGAGAGAGGAAACAGATCTGAAACTATCCCTCAAATGCATTATTTACCAAATATTGTTAAAGAAATTAAATTTTCTTTCTTTAAACAGAATGAATTTAAACACCGAACGAAAACATTTTTATGTAGATTGTTGTAAATTGTATAGATACTAAATGTGCAACATAATAAAGAAGATAAATATGATAATAAGGTCTGTTACCGGTACGTGCTGTCTTGATTTGTGTAAACTTGGCAGATATATATTTATTTGCAAACTTCTACTTTTTCACATAGTCATAAAGCATGTTTCTATAATATTTAACTGAACATTAGTTATTAACTTCCATGATTTAGTTTGGGTAAATATATTATATATGTTTGTCAATATCTATAACTACAAAATCAATTATTGTCATGGTAGTATCCGTTCAGGTAATACAAACGTCATTAAAACCCCAGCCATACAAATCTAAATCAAACAACGTGTCAATACAGAGTTATGCAAGATTGATTTTTAATTGTGATTTAATCATACTTATTTTAATCACCGTAATCGTTATTTGACATTTTAAACATTATCATTGATCTTTTTATTTTTATTCCCTGAAGAAAGAATATATATATCTTTAAAATATTGAAAGCCTATTTCTCTATTAAATTGTTCTTATGAATTAGTTTCTGCCTGTATTGTATAGCGTCTAAAAAAGATACTACCAAGTGTTATAAATGATGATCAGACAGGATTGTTGGAAGGAAGATATATTGGCGAAAACACTCGCACTATGATCTCTTTTATTTCACAAACAAATGATATACCAGGGTTATTGGTTACTGCTGATTTCGAAAAAGCATTTGATACTATCTCATGGTCGTTTATTGAGAAGGTTTTAACGTTTTTTTTAATTTTGGTCATAGTTTAAAAAAAATGGATTAAATTAATTTATAAAGATATTAAATCGTGCTTATCAGTAAATGGTCATCTGTCAGATTGGTTTTCTATTTACCGAGGCTTCCGATAAGGTGATCCACTCTCCCCATATATCTTTCTCTTGTGTGTGGAAATATTGGCTGTACTGGTCAGGACAAATAAAAACATAAAAGGAGTTCAAGTAGGCGACACTGAACACATTTTTTCACAATATGCGGATGACACCTCACTTATATTAGATGGTACAGAACAGTCACTTTAAGATGCTCTTAAAGTTTTAAAATTTTATGCTGAAATCTCAGGTCTTAAGGTTTATGTTGAAAAAACAAGAATAATATGGTTTGGGAAAAAGACAGGTTCAGATGTTAAATTATGTACGGAAGTAAAACTAAATTGAGATCAGGGAGATTTTATAGTACTTGGAATTACTATGTCTACTAATTTAGACAGTATGATCAAATTAAATTATGAAAAAAAAAATAATGAAATTAAATTATTGTTACGTTCATGGTCCTAAAGAATACTTACACCTTTTGGAAAGAACATGGTTTTAAAAAGTTTTGCTTTACAGAAACTTAATCACCTAATTTCTTCATTGCAAAATCCGCCTGAAGATCAAGTTAAGTTGTTATAAAATATGTGTTTTAGTTTTATATGGAACAATTACCGAGACAAAATAAAAATAAATATTGTAACTTAAACCTACGAATATGGGGGACTTAAAATGATTAATATTTAACAGTTCATATGTTCTTTGAAACTAACTTGGATCAGACGACTTTTATTTGATGGAATAAAATGTATGAAAATCCATGAACAAATGTATCCCTTTACCACAAAGATGTAAGTTTATGGATATGATTTCATGAACAAAAATTTACATCTAAAGGTAATCTGTTCTGGAAAGATGTTTATTAAATTCTTTATTTATTAATATTTACTACAAAACAATTGCCATGGAAACAATTTCAAACCAAGCCTCTATGGTAAAACAATAACCTTAAGATAGGAAGGTCAATTGTATTTTACAAATTATGGTATGATAAAGGCATAATAATGATCAATGATCTGATCAATGAAAACGGTAATTTTCTGTCCTTTATATCATTTAAAGAAAAAAATTATGTTAATTTAAATTTTATAGAATATGAAGGCATGATTGCCGCAATACGAACTTACCTTCAAACTCTCAAGTTTACTCATCAAGCAATACAATTAGACAATCCTGTCAGCCCACTTATAGGTTTCTGTTATAACAAATACAAAGAAAGGTTGTCGAGTTATTTATGATGTACTTAATATGTCCAGTGTATTACCAACATCCATTTCTAAATGGAATCAATACGGACTAAATACAGATGAGGAACGGAATAATATTTTTAAAATACCATTTAGTTGCACTAAAGACACCAAGCTACAATGGTTTCAGGTCATAATAAATCACAGAATTACTGCTACACAGTATTTATTGACCAAAAATGAAGATAAAAGACGATAGTTCTTGCACCTTTTGTAAACAGCATATAGAAAGTATTACACATCTTATTTGGGAGTGTTAATATACAAAAAAACATTTTGGGCTAGTTTTTAAATACTATGCACTGACAAAAATATAAACGTTCAAACAAAATGGTCTATTAAAGATGTTATCTTTGGGTCAATTAAATACGACAGTGTTCTGAATTAGTTAATACTACATGCAAAATATTACATTTATAAGTGCAAGTTAGATAGAAGACAACCAGTTTTCAACAATTACAAACCACAAATCAAATATTTATACCAATTGAAAAATTAAATGCCAAATAATGAAACATTAGTAAAATTTGAAAAATACTGGAATGCATATGAATCTTTATAGTAGTAATATTGTTACTTATTGAATTCCTTTTGCTTGTTTGTTTTGTTTTTAATTAAAAAAAAAAAATAATCAACTGTTTCTCAAAACTGTTGACTAGACCAATCATCAATTTAATGAAATATGCTTAAACAAACTGCCAAACGTGTTCCCTGTTGTTTCTCTTTTCCTTTTTTTGTTCTCACTTAAAAAACCGAAGTCACATCTCCAAAAGAAATATTTTGCTTGTTTTTTTTTATTGCTATTTTTTGTACTGTATTTTTTTATTATATAGTTCGTATTGTTAAACCGTTTTGAATACCTGGTAGAAATAAAACTTGGTATAATAATTATTCTATATGTGATATTAAAGACTGGGTTTTTCGGGGGGAAAAAATCGTTACTTTTACATGGTGAAAAGCCAAAATGTATGAATTGAAAATATCTCTGTAATAATTTTTGTTTGTCTTCATCATTTATTCTTAATATAATCATATCTTATTTTTCCTGCTACTTTTGTCTTTTGATTAATTTAGAACTATACGATGTTAAAAATAATGTTAAAATCAATCTTTTTGGTAGAGATCTTCTATATAATTTTAATGACATAATAAGAAACAACTTTTCATTTATATGGCTTGTATAATATGCATTGTTTTTTTTTTGTGTGTTTTTTGTTTGCTTCTTGTTATACATACTTACAATATATATATATAAAAAACATGCATGTAAATTATTTGTACAGTTTGTGTGGAGATTGCCCATCCCGACCCCAACAGACCTACAGACCTATTATGGAATGATTAAATGGGTCAACATATTTTTGGTGACTGAAATTAAAAAAGAAAAAAAAAGAATTTATATATTCCGAAAGCGCTCGGTTTTTCTAAATATATCTTTTAAATAATTCAGTATTATTTGAGTATCTATAAATATAATACATCACTGCTTCTAAAAGGGCTATTTTAGACTAGTTGTCTTTCTAAAAAACTTAGCAGTTCTTGTAAATTTAATGTGTGAATTCATTTCTGCTATGAGCAATATTATATTAAAATATCTTTATGTAGAAACAATGGGGAGAGAGGGAAATCTTATGTTAAATATAAAATTAAATAAGTGAAACTGTACAAGGGATATTCGCCGAGTGGTCAACGCACTTTCATCTAATGACCACTTACCTCTCACTCCTGAAGTCATGCGTACCGTCGTCTAATGACCACTTACCTCTCACTCCTGTAGTCATGCGCACCGACGTCTAATGACCACTTACCTCTGACTCCTGAAGTCATGCGCACCGCCATCTAATGACCACTTACCTCTCACTACCGAAGTCATGCACACCGTTGTTTAATAACCACTTACCTCTCACTCGTTAAATTATATGCACCGTCGTCTAATGACCATTTACCTCTCGCTCCTGAAGTCATGCGCACCGTCGTCTAATGACCACTTACCTCTCAATCTTGAAGTCATGCGCACCGTCGTCTAATGACCACTTACCTCTCGCTCCTGAAGTCATGCGCAGTGTCGTCTAATGACCACTTTCCTCTCAGTCCTGAAGTCATGCTCACCGTCGTCTAATGACCACTTACCTCTCGCTCCTGATGTCATACGCAGCGTCGTTTAATGAACACTTACCTCTCGCTCCTGAAGTCATGCGCAGCGTCGTTTAATGACCACTTACCTCTCAATCCTGAAGTCATGCGCACCGTCGTGTAATGACCACTAACATCTCACTGCTGAAGTCATACGCACCGTCGTCTAATGACAATGTACCTATCACTCCTGAAGTCATGCACAGCGTCTTCTAATGAACACATACCTTTCAATCCTGAAGTCATGCACACAGTCGTCTAATGACAACTTATCTCCCACTCCTGAAGTCAAGCGCACCGTCGTCTAATGACTACTTATTTCCCACTCCTGAAATCATGCGTACCATCGTCTTATGAACACTTACCTCTCACTGCTGAAGTCATGCTATTGACCGTCGTCTAATAACCACATACCTCTCAATCCTGAAGTCATGCGCACAGTCGTCTAATGACCATTTATTTCCCACTCCTGAAATCAAGCACACCTCTCAATCCTGAAGTCATGCGCACCGTCGTCTAAAGACAACTTATCTCCCACTCCTAAAACCATGCACACCGTCGATAAATGACCACTTAACTCTCACTCCTGAAGTCATGCGCAACGTCGTCTAATGGCCACTTATTTCCTTCTCCTGAAGTCAGGCGCATCGTTGTTTAATGATCACCTATCTCTCTCTCCTAAAGTCATGCGCACCGTCGTCTAATGACCACTTTCCTCTCACTGCTGAAGTCATACGCACTGTCGTCTAATGACCACTTACCTCTCAATCTTGAAGTCATGCGCACCATCGTCTAATGACCATTTATCTCGCACTCCTGAAGTCATGCTCGCCATCATCTCATGAACACTTACCTCTCAATGCTGAAGTCATGCTCACAGTCCTCTTATAACCACGTACCTCTCAGTCCTTAAGTCATGCGCACCGTCGTCTAATGACAACTTATCTCCAGCTACTGAAATCATGCGCACCGTCATCTTATGAACACTTACCTCTCCCTCCTGAAGTCATGGACACCGGCCTTTTATGACCACTTACCTCTTTGTATGAAGTCATGCGCACCTTCGTCCAATGACCACTTACCTCTCAATGTTGAAGTCATGCGCACAGCCGTCTAATGACCACTTACCTCTCACTCCTGGAGTATTGCGCAACGTCGTCTAGTGGCCACTTACCTTGCACTCCTGAAGTCATGCGCACCGTCGTCCAAGGCCACCTACCTCTCACTCCTGGAGTCATGCGTACCGGCGTCTAACGACCACTTTCCTCTCACTCCTGGAGTCATGCGCACTGTCGTCTAATGACCACTTACCTCTCACTCCTGGATTCATGCGCACCGTCGTCGAATGGCCACTTACCTCTCACTCCTGAAGTCATGCGCACCGGCGTCTAATGACAACTTACCTCTCACTCCTTGAGTCATGCGCACTGTCGTCTAATGACCACTTAACTCTTACTCTTGAAGTCATGCGCAACGTCGTCTAATGGCCACTTACTTCCTTCTCCTGAAGTCATGAGCACCGTTGTTTAATAATCACTTATCTCTCTTTCCTAAAGTAATGCGCACCGTAGTCTAATGACCACTTACCTCTCACTCCTGGAGTCATGCGCACTGTCGTCTAATGACCACTTAACTCTTACTCTTGAAGTCATGCGCAGCGTCGTCTAATGGCCACTTGCTTCCTTCTCCTGAAGTCATGAGCACCGTTGTTTAATAATCACTTATCTCTCTTTCCTAAAGTAATGCGCACCGTAGTCTAATGACCACTTACCTCTCACTCCTGAAGTCATGCGCACAGTCGACCAATGGCCACTTATCTCTCACTCCTGAAGTCATGCGAACCGGCGTCTAATAACCACATAACTCTCACTCCTTGAGTCATGCGCAGAATCGTCTAATGACAACTTATCTCCCGCTACACAAGTCATGCACACCGTCGTCTAATGACCACTTATCTCCCAATCCTAAAATCATGCGCACGATCGTCTAATGAACCCTTATGTCTCACTGTTAAAGTCATGCTGACCGTCGTCTAATAACCACGTACCTCTCAATCCTGAAGTCATGCGCACCGTCGTCTAATGACCACTTATCTCCCACTTCTGAAATCCAGCACACCTCTCAATCCTGAAATCATGCACACCGTCGTCTAATGACCACTTATATCCCACTCCTGAAATCATGCGCACCGTCGTCAAGTGAACACTAATCTCCCGCTCCTGAAATCATGCGCACCGTCATGTAATGAACACTTACCTCTCTCTCCTGAAGTCATGGACACCGGCCTTTAATGACCATTTACCTCATTGTATGAAGTCATGCGCACCGTCGTCCAATGAACATTTACATCTCACTTCTGAAGCCATGCGCACCGGCGTCTAATGACCACTTACCTCTCACTCCTGGAGCCATGCGAACTGTTGTCTAGTGGCCACTTACTTTTCACTCCTGAAGTCATGCTCACTGTTGTCCAATAGCCACTAACCTCTCACTCTTGAAGTCATGCGCACCGGCGTCTAATGACCACTTACCTCTCAGTCCTGGAGTCATGCGCACCGTCGTCTAATGACCACTTAACTCTAACTCCTGAATTAATGGGCACCGTCGTGTAATGGCCACTTACCTCTCATTCCTTAAGTCATGCACACAGTCGACCAATGGCCACTTAACTCTCACTACTGAAGTCATGCGCACCGGCGTCTAATGACCAAATAACTCTCACTCCTTGAGTCATGCGCCTCGTCGTTTAATGACCACTTACCACTCACTCCTGAAGTCATGCGCACCGTCGTCACATGGCAACTTACCTCTCACTCCTTGAGTCATGCGCACCGGCGTTTAATGACTACTTACCTCTCACTCCTGCAGTCATGCGCGCCGACGTCTTATGACCACTTACCTCTCACTCCTGGAGTCATGCGCACCGTCGAGCATTGGTCACTTACATTTCAATCCTAAACTCATGTGCACTGTCATCTTATGACCACTAACCTCTCAATCCTGAAGTCATGCGCACTGTCGTCTAATGACCACTGAACTCTCAATCCTAAAGTCATGCGCACCGTCGTCAAATGACCACTTACCTTTCCTCCTGAAGTCAGGTGCAGCGTCGTCTAATGAACACTGAACTCTCACTCATGAAGTCATGCGTAGCGTCGTCTAATGAACACTTACCTCTCAATCCTGAAGTCATACGCACCGTCGTCTTATGACAACTTATCTCCCACTTCAGAAATCATGCGCACCGTCGTCTAATGACCACTTATCTCCCACTCCTGAAATCATGCAGACCGTCGTCGAATGAACACTTACCTCTCACTGCTGAAGTCATGCTCATCGTCGACTAATAATTACGTACCTCTGAATCCTGAAGCATGCGCATAGTCGTCTAATGACCACTTATCTCCCACTCCTGAAATCCAGCACACCTGTCAATGCTGCAGTCATGCGCACCGTCGTCTAATGACCACTTATCTCCCACTCCTGAAATCATGCGAACCGTCGTCTAGTGAACACTTATCTTCCGATCCTGAAGTCATGCGTACCGTCGTCGAATGGCTTCTTACCTTTCACTCCTGAAGTCATGCGCAACGGCGTCTAATGACCACTTACCACTTAATCCTGAAGTCATGCGCACTGGCGCATAATGACCACTTATCTCTCACTCCTGAAGTCATGTACAGCGGCGTGTAATGAACATTTACTTCTCAATCCTGAAGTCATGTGCAAAGTTGTCTAATGACAACTTATCTCCCACTCCTGAAGTCAAGCGCACCGTCGTCTAATGACCACTTATCTCCCACTCCTGAAATCATGCGCACCATCGTCTAATGAACATTTACCTCTCACTGCTGAAGTCATGCTCACCTTCGTCTAATAACTACGTACCTCTCAATCTTAAAGTCATGCGCACAGTCGTCTAATGACCACTTATCTCCCACTCCTAAAATCCAGCACACCTGTCAATGCTGAATTCATGCGCACCGTCGTCAAATGACCACTTATCTCACACTCTTGAAATCATGCTAACCGTCATCTAATGAACACTTACCTCTCTCTCCTGAAGTCATGGGCCCCCGCCTTTTATGACCACTTACCTCTCTGTATGAAGTCATGCGCACCGTCGTCCAATGACCACTTACCTCTCACTCCTGAATTCATGCGCATCGGCGTCTAATGACCACTAACCTCTCACTCCTGGAGGCATGTGCACTCCTGGAGTCATGTGCACCGTCGTCTAATGACCACTTACCTCTGACTCCTGTAGTTATGCGCACCGTCGTCCATTGACTACTTTCCTCTCACTCCTGAAGTCATGCGCACCGGCGTCTAATGACCACTTACCTCTCACTCCTTGAGTCATGTGCACCGTCGTCTTATGGCCAACTACCTTTCACTGCTGATGTCATGTGCACCGTCGTCCAATGGCCACTTACCTTTCTCTCCTTGAGACATGGGCAACGTCGTCTAATGACCACTTACCTCTCACTCCTGTAGTCATGCGCACCGTCGTCCAATGACCACCTACCTCTCACTCCTGGAGTCATGCGCACTGTCGTTTAATGACCACTTACCTATCACTCCTGGAGTCATGGGCACCGTTGTCTATTGACCACTTACCTCTCACTCCTGAAATCATGTGCACCGTCGTCCAATGGCCACTTACCTCTCAATCCTGAAGTCGTGGGTACCAGCGTCTAAAGACAACGTACCTCTCATTCCTGGAGTCATGCGCACCTTCGTCTAATAACCAGTTACCTTTCACTCCTGAAGTTATATGAACCGTCGTCCAAACGGCCACTTACCTTTCACTCCTGGAGTCATGCGCACTAGCGCCTAATGACCACTTTCCTGTCACTCATGGGGTCATGCGCACCGTCGTCTGATGACAACTTACCTCTCACTTCTGAAGTCATGCGCACCGGCGTCGCATGACCACTAACCTCTCACTCCTGGAGTCATGTGCAGCGTCGTCTTATGGCCAATTACCTTTCACTCCTGATGTCATGTGCAAAGTCGTCAAATGGCCACTTACCTCTCACTCCTTCAGTCATGGGCACCGGCGTCTAATGACCACTTTCCTTTCACTCCTGGAGTCATGTGCACCGTCGTCTAATGACCATTTACCTCTCACTCCTTGAGTCATGGGCACGCCGTCTAATGACCACTTACCTCTCACTCCTGAATCATGCGCACCGTCGTCCAATGACCACTTACCTCTCACTCCTGGAGTCATGCGCACTGTCGTTTAATGACCACTTACCTATCACTCCTGGAGTCATGGGTACTGTCGTCTATTGACCACTTACCTCTCACTCCTGAAATCATGTGCACCGTCGTACAATGGCCAATTACCTCTCAATTCTGAAGTAGTGTGAACCGTCGTCCAATGGCCACTTACCTTTCACTCTTGGAGTCATGCGCACTAGCTCCTAATGACCACTTTCCTGTCACTCTTGGAGTCATGGGCACCGTCGTCTAATGACCACTTACCTCTCACATCTGAAGTCATGCGCACCGTCGTCTAATGACCACTTACCTCCCAGTCCTGGAGTCATTCGCACCGACGTCTAATGACCACTTACCTCTCACTCCTGGAGTCATGCGTACCGTCGTCTAGTGACCACTTACCTCTCACTCCTGAAGCCATGTGCACCGTCGTCCAATGATCACTAACCTGCCACTGTTGAAGTCATACGCACTGTCGTCTGATGACCACTTACCACTCAATCCTGAAGTCATGCGCACCGTCGTCTAATGACCACTAACCTCTCACTCCTGAAGTCATGTACAACGTCGTGTAGTGAACACTTACTTCTCAATTCTGAAGTCATGCGCATCGTCGTCTATTGACCTCTTATCTCCCACTCCTGAAATCATGCGCACCATCGCCTAATGAACACTAACCTCTTACTGCTGAATCCATGTTTACCGTCGTCTAATGACCACTTACCTCTCAATCCTGAAGTGATGCGCACCGTCGTCTAATGGCCACTTACCTCTCACTCCTGAAGTCATGTACAGCGTCGTGTAATGAACACTTACTTCTCAATCCTAAAGTCATGCTCACCGTCGTCTAATGACCACTTAGCTCTTTGTCCTGAAGTCATGCACAGCGTCGTCTTTTGAACACTTATTTCTCAATCCTTAAGTCATGCGCACCGTCGTCTAATGACAACTTCTCTCCCACTCCTAAAGTCATGCGCACCGTCGTCTAATGACCACTTATCTCCCACTCCTGAAATCATGCGCACCATCCTCTAATGAACACTTACCTCTTACTGAAGTCAGGCTCACCGTCGTCTAATGGCCACTAACATTTCACTCCTGAAGTCATGGGCACCGTCGTCCAATTGCCACTTCCTTCTCACTCCTGGAGTCTTGCGCACCGGCGTCTAATGACTACTTTCCTCTCACTCTTGGAGTCATGCTCACCGTCGTCTAATGACCACTTACCTCTCACTCCTGTAGTAATGCGCACCGTCGTCTAATGACCACTTACCTCTCACTCCAGAAGTCATGTGCACCGGCGTCTAACGACCAGTTAACTCTCACTCCTGCAGTCATGCGCACCGTCGTCTAATAGACACTTACCTCTCACTTCTGAAGTCATGCGCACTGTCGTCTAATGGCCACTTACCTATCACTCCTGGAGTCATGGGCACTGTCGTCTATTGACCACTTACCTCTCACTCCTGAAATCATGTGCACCGTCGTCCAATGGCCACTTACCTCTCAATCCTGAAGTCGTGCGCAACGGCGTTTAATGACCACTTACCTCTCATTCCTGGAGTCATGCGCACCTTCGTGTTATAACCAGTTACCTTTCACTCCTGAAGTCATGTGAACCGTCGTCCAAACGGCCACTTACCTTTCACTCCTGGAGTCATGCGCACTAGCGCCTAATGACCACTTTCCTGTCACTCTTGGAGACTTGCGCACGTCGTCTAATGACCACTTACCTCTCAGTTCTGAAGTCATGCGCACCGTCGTCTAATGACCACTGACCTCTCACTCCTGAAGTCATTCGCACCGACGTCTAATGACCACTTACCTCTCACTCTTGAAGTCATAAGAACCGTCGTTTAATGACCACTTACCTCTCAATCCTGAAGTCATGCGCAGCGTCGTCTAATGGCCTCTTTCCTCTCAATCCTGAAGTCATGCACACCGTCGTCTAATGACCACATACCTCAAACTGATGAAGACATACGCACCCTCGTCTGATGACCACTTACCTCTCAATCCTAAAGTCATGCAAACCGTCGTCTAATGACCACTAACCCCTCACTCCTGAAGTCATGTACAGCGTCGTGTAGTGAACACTTACTTCTCAATTCTGAAGTCATGCGCACCGTCGTCTATTGACCTCTTATCTCCCACTCCTGAAATCATGCACACCATCGTTTAATGAACACTTACCTCTGACTGCTGAAGTTATGCTTGCCGTCGTCTAATGACCACTTACCTCTCAATCCTGAAGTCATGCGCACCGTCGTCTAATGACCACTTACCTCTCATTCCTGAAGTAATGTACAGCGTCTTGTTATGAACACTTACTTCTCAATCCTAAAGTCATGCTCACCGTCGTCTAATGACCACTTACCTCTCACTCCTGAAGTCATGCACAGCGTCGTCTAATGAACACTTACTTCTAAATCCTGAAGTCATGCGCACAGTCGTCTAATGCCAACTTATCTCCCACTCCTGAAGTCATGCGCACCGTCGTCTAATGACCACTTATCTCCCACTTTTGAAATCATGCGCACCATCGTCTAATGAACACTTACCTCTTACTGCTGAAGTCACGCTAACCGTCGTCTAATGGCCACTAAACTTTCACTCCTTAATTCATGCGCACCGTCGTCCAATTGCCACTTACCACTCCATCCTGGAGTCATGCGCACCGGCGTCTTATGACTACTTTCCTCTCACTCTTGGAGTCATGTGCACCGTCGTCTAATGACCACTTACCTCTCACTCCTGGAGTCATGCGCACCGGTGTCTAATGACCACTTACCTCTCACTCCTGATGTCATGCGCACCGGCGTTTAATGACCACTTACCTCTCGATCCTGGAGTCATACGCACCGTCGCCTAATGGCCACTTATCTCTCACTTCTGAAGTCATGCGCAACGTCGTCCAATGGCCATCTACCTCTCACTCCTGTAGTCATGCGCACCGTCGTCCAATTACCACTTTGCTCTCATTCCTGGAGTCATGCGCACCGTCGTCTTATGACCACTTTTCTCTCACTCCTGGAGCCATGCGCACCGCCGTCTAATTACCACTTACCTCTCACTCCTGAAGTCATGCGCACCGTCGCCTAATGACTACTTTCCTCTCTCTCCTGAAATCATATGCACCGTCGTCCAATGGCCACTCACCTCTCACGCCTGAAGTCATGCTCACCGGCGTCTAATGACAACTTACCTCTCTTTCCTGGAGTCATGCACACCGTCGTCTAATGACATTTGCCTCTCACTCTTGAAGTCATGCGCATCGGCGTCTAATGACCACTTACCTCTCACTCCTAGAGTCATGCATATCGTCGTCTAATGACCAATTACCTCTCACTCCTTAATCCATGTGCACCGTCGTCCAATGGTCACTTACCTCTCATTCTTGAAGTCATGCGCACCGGCGTCTAATGACCACTTACCTCTCACTCCTGACGTCATGTGCAGCGTCGCCTAATGACAACTTTCCTCTCAACACTGAAGTCATGCGCACCGTCGTCTAATGACTACTTACCTCTCACTGCTGAAGTCATACGCACCGTCGTCTAATGTCCACTTACCTCTCAATCCTGAAGTCATGCACACCGTCGTCTAATGACCACTTACGTTTCACTCCTGAAGTCATGCACAATGTCGTCTCATGAACACTTACTTCTCAATCCTGAAGTCATGCGCACGGTCGTCTAATAACAACTTATCTCCCACTCCTGAAGTCATGCGCACCGTCGTCTAATGATCACTTACCTCTCACTGCTGAAGTCATACGCACCGTCGTCTAATGACCACTTACCTCTCAATCCTGAAGTCATGCGCACCGTCGTCTAATGACCACTTACCTTTCACTCCTGAAGTCATGCACAGCGTCGTCTAATCACCACTTATCTCCCACTCCTGAAGTCATGCGCACCGTCGTCTAATGAACACTTAATTCTCACTGCTGAAGTCATGCTCACCGTCCTCTAATATCCACTTACCTCTCACTCCTGAAGTCATGCGTACCGGCGATTAATGACCACTTATCTCCCACTCCTGAAATCCAGCACATCTCTCAATCTTGAAGTCATGCGCACCGTCGTCTAATGACCACTTATCTCCCACTCCTGAAATTATGCGCACCCTCGTCTAGTGAACACTTATCTCCAGCTCCTGAAATCTTCTCATCGTCATCTAATGAACATTTACCTCTCTCTCTCCTGAAGTCATGGGCACTGGCCTTTAATGAACACTTACCTCTCTGTATGAAGTCACGCACACCGTCGTCCAGTGACCACTTACCTGTCACTCCTGAAGTCATGCTCACCGGCGTCTAATGATCACTTACCTTCATTCCTGGAGTCATGCGCACCGTCGTCTAATGGCCACTTACCTTTCACTCCTGAAGGCATGCGCGTAGTCGTCCAATAGCCACTTAACTCTCACTCCTGGAGTCATGCGCACCGTAGTCTAATGACTACTTTCCTCTCACTCCTGGAGTCGTGCGTACCGTCGTCTAATGACCACTTACCTCTCACTTCTGTAGTCATGCGCACCGTCGTCTAATGACCACTTAACTCTCACTCCTGAAATCATGTGCACCGTCGTCCAGTGGCCACTTACCTCTCACTCCTGAAGTCATTGGCACCGTCGTCTAATGGAAACTGACCTTTCACTCCTAAAGTCATGAGCACCGTCGTCCAATGGCCACTTACCTCTCACTCCTTGAGTCATGCGCACCGTCGTCCAATGACCACTTTCCTTTCACTCCTGGAGTCTTGCGCACCATCGTCTAATGACCACTTACCTCTCACTCCTGGAGTCATGCGCACCGTCGTCTAATGACCACTTACCTCTCACTCCTAAAGTCATGCGCACCGGTGTCTAATGACCACTTACATCTCACTCCTGGAGTCATGCGCACCGTCGTGTAATGACCACTTACCTCTCACTACTGAAGTCATGCGCACCATCGTCTAATAGCCCCTTACTTCCTTCTCCTGAAGTCATGCGCACCTTTGTTTAATGATCACTTATCTCTATCTCCTGTAGTCATGCACACAGTTGTCTAATGACCACTTACCTTTCTCTCCTGAAGTCATGCGCACCGTCGTCTTATGACCACTTAGCTCTCACTGCTGAAGTCATGCTCATCGTTGTCGATTGACCATTTACCTCTCACTCCTGAAGTCATGCGCACCGTCGTCCAATGGCCATTTAACTCTCACTCCTGAAGTCATGTGCACCAGCGTCTGATGACCACTTACCACTCACTCCTTGAGTCATGCGCACCGTCGTCACACGGCCACTTACATCTCACTCCTGGAGTCATGCGCAACGGTGTCTAATGACCACTTACCTCTCACTCCTGGAGTCATGCCCACCGTCGTCAAATGACCACTTACCTCTCACTTCTGGAGTCATGCCCACCGTCCTCAAATGACCACTTACCTCTCACTCCTGGAATCATGCGCATCGTCGTCAAATGATCACTTACCTCTCACTCCTGGAGTCATGCCCACCGTCGTCAAATGATCACTTACCTGTCACTCCTGGAGTCATACGCACCGGTGTCTAATGACCACTTATCTCTTTCTCCTGGAGTCATGCGCATCGTCGTCTAATGACCACTTACCTCTCACTCCTGAATTCATGCGTACTGGTGTCTAATGACCTCTTACCTCTCACACCTGGAGTCATGCGCACCGGTGTCTAATGACCACTTACCTCTTTCTCCTGGAGTCATGCGCACCGGTGTCTAATGACCACTTACCTCTTTCTCCTGGAGTCATGCGCACCGTCGTCTAATGACTACTTACCTCTCACTCCTGGAGTCATGCGCACCGGTGTCTAATGACCACTTACCTCTTTCTCCTGGAGTCATGCGCACCGTCGTCTAATGACCACTTACCTCTCACTCCTGGAGTCATGCCCACCGTCGTCAAATGACCACTTACCTCTCACTCCTGGAATCATGCGCATCGTCGTCAAATGATCACTTACCTCTCACTCCTGGAGTCATGCCCACCGTCGTCAAATGATCACTTACCTGTCACTCCTGGAGTCATACGCACCGGTGTCTAATGACCACTTACCTCTTTCTCCTGGAGTCATGCGCACCGTCGTCTAATGACCACTTACCTCTCACTCCTGAATTCATGCGCACCGGTGTCTAATGACCTCTTACCTCTCACACCTGGAGTCATGCGCACCGGTGTCTAATGACCACTTACCTCTTTCTCCTGGAGTCATGCGCACCGGTGTCTAATGACCACTTACCTCTTTCTCCTGGAGTCATGCGCACCGTCGTCTAATGACTACTTACCTCTCACTCCTGGAGTCATGCGCACCGGTGTCTAATGACCACTTACCTCTTTCTCCTGGAGTCATGCGCACCGTCGTCTAATGACCACTTACCTCTCACTCCTGAATTCATGCGCACCGGCGTCTAATGACCTCTTACCTCTCACTCCTGAAGTCATGCGCACCGTCGTCTAATGACCACTTACTTCCTTCAGCAAATATCGTCTAATTCAATTGACATGACCTCCTATACACCTTATTAATGATCGAAAACGTGTCTTGAAACACAATTGACAATGCGATGATAGCTAAGTTGTCTGAGATTAAGATGTAAAGGATCGCAACTAATTGATAAATACAATTAGTTTGGCTTGTCGGAAATACATTTTGTCTGTATCTTTACTATTAACCTGAAGAGCTGTTGAATTGATCATATATAGACTACTGACTATCTTCGATTAGTTTGTTTTTATGAATATTTACGTCAATTTGATGTTATTTGGGGTAAACAGACGATAACTTTACCTTACGATTCGTGTTTTTTGAAAAATGATTATATTTGACAGCACCAGACAGTAATTAATGTTAAATTATAATTTAGAGTTAGTAACATATATACAGGTACACCTGAAAAGATTTTTTTTTTTAAAAATACAATATTTTCGCTCAAAAAAACATATTTATTTAATTTAAAAGTAATCTTATGTAAGTGAATCCATCCGTAAAACAAGATAATTGTTTTTTTTAAAAAAAAAAAATCAGTTTAATATATTAAATTCGCAAAAAAGACAACTTGGAAATTTGAACCTTTATCGGTATTCCATTTTCAAGGAATTTGAGCTCAATGATGCAAGGAAATTAAAAAAAACATTAAATAAATGAGACAGATCACGTGATGTTTCATGAGATTTGTTCGAATGTTTGGGGCATCATAGTTTTAAGGGACCAAGAGAGGCACCAGAATGGTAAAAATGTCACATAATGTTATATTCCTCTCAAGATTTGACAACCGGAGTTTTATCCTAAATCAAAGGGCCAGAGTACATTAGGTGACATAAGGTGACTTTGCTTCTCTTTTCATATGAATACTTTAGGAAAAAATAAAAACATTATATGTCATTTTTTTCATCTTATGATATCTAGAAATCAGTGTCTCGAAACAACTATTAAAATGGGTATTTAGAAGAGGGGTATTTAGATATTAGTTAAAATATATTAGGAAACGGCCAATCCAGTTTGTTCATAATGAGTAAAAAAAATCCAATACGCCAGGGTAGTAGTCTGAGGTATTACAAACTCAAGGGGAAAGAATCAAGTTGTGCCCAGAAAAAGAAAAACAACTATTTTAACACATAGTGTTTCAATTTTCTGAAGCAGAATAAAGTTATTGGACCTGAAGTATATCTTTTATTAAAGGGGGTTATTTATAAGTGTCCAGAAAGGGATCGTATAAGGTAACATTGAAAATTTTTAAACATTTGTTTTAAAATTCCAATCTCTCAGTACCTTATTCTCACAAGTGAGGATTTCAACATTGCTTAACTCAAGAGTCTAAGGTCAACTAGAGTCACGGGAGGAGGATTTGATTACTATTACTATGGAAACTGGCAATTCGCATATACTCATAGGTGTACTTCCGTAGGAGATTTTTCCTTCAGCTATATATGTTGTAATTGCTGTTTAATGTTATCAGCTCTTTGTTCTCAAGTTGGAAAAAGATTTTATTTTCCTGCATCTTATCAGTCGCTTTCCGGTACTTTAAATACTTTGATTGTTACTCCATTAGCTAGTCGCAGCAGTAAACGAAATGTAAATTTTAGATATTTAATTAACCCAAATATGTGTTAAATGTTTTATCAGACATAATTCGTATTAACCATCTGTGCCCTCTGGCCATACTCTACCTCCCTAATGATGTCTCTAAGTGTGCATAACGGTACTTTTTATCCGCATTAAGCATTTTGTCCACAGCATACACATTTGTTTACAAAAAACAAATGTGTCAACAATTTTCATCCATATCTCCACTGTATCTTCTTAAGACATTATTCTAAGTGCTGCCACACTTTATCAAGAGAAACCAGAATTACGTTTCCAATAATGAACGTTTTGAGATTGTATATTCTATATCATATTATGCTTTATTTTGTTATTCAATGTGTAACATCATAGAATGATATTGATGTGTTAAGTTGAACACGATTTATGCATGTTTGTATTAGTATATTTATATATGTTAATGTATGTTAGAATATATATGCATATGTGTCATTCATGTCAGCATTATAATGTATATATAATAGTAACTAAGTAAGTAGATCGTTTATTATTGTGACAAGTACATTGACAAATCAATAGACAGCATATAAACAATAGATTAAGTTGGAGCACTCGGCCTGATTTGCTATAAAGTGTTGATATTGAATACAAATATATAATTGCTAATCTATTAGGGGATTTATCACCGGAACGGCATTGTACACGCGTCCGTTAAATTACAAGTGATGCTTATTCATTTTTTTGTATTTCCGGTTTACGCAATGGTGAGTCAAGGACTGTAACCCGTACAACTTAAATGGTTGGTTCTCACGGTTAGTAAAAAATGATGTAGGACGGCAACCAAAAATGAACTAGAAGAGTTAGCTCCCTTGACCCAAAAAAGTGCACGTTTGGCTAAACCAAATAACTTACTCTTTCCATACTTCAAAAAGTAGTCCGATAAGTATATGAAGAAATGTTACGATAATACGCATTATAACGTTACATACACGATGTTTTTTATGATTTAACAATATATATGTATGTATATACAATTCATGTATAATTATTGAAAATAATTAATAAATAACAGTTTCGAATCTGCCATCCGAACAACATGACTCCAGCTGAAGGACGCCAGCAAACATATTGTTTTCTAGGATCGTAGTACAATTATACGTAGATAAGGCTGATACACTTGTTATTTTGCCCGTTACGATAGGTGTACTATTTAAGCAGTTATTATAGATGCACGGTCTTGGAAGTATTGCCACTTACAAATAATACTTCGTGGACAAGTAGTTTTCGTAACAGATTGTGACACCGTGACAGTTGTGTTGACATAATTAAGACGTAATTAACACCGACAAAAAAAAAATGATGTTTTTAGTCAGTCAGTCTATGTTTGTTTACCCTCGCAGCTTTGCTCAAGGCATTTTGTCGTCTACATATACAATGTTAATTTTTGAAAGTATAAGAACCAATACTGTAATTATAACATGACTTGCGTTGTTGTTTCAAATAATTTTCTCTGCTAAAATTGATAAGGTAGTATAGTTGTTAGCAGGGCTATTTTTTTATTTGTTAGTATGGGGTGAATCGTGTCGCCGTTGTTAGGATACATTATTGCTTCAGGATCAAGGGGTCTCCAGTTACATTCCCGGTTGGGTTTCATCACAGTGCCTTATTCGGGTAAGTAAATGAAATTGTAGTGTCGCAGAATGCCCTTAAATCGAGACAAACCTTGGTTCGAAGCCATTTTTATTTTCTCGCTATTCTCACGAGATTTCACAGTGCACGCGCCATAATTACGTCATGGTTTTCTACAAAGTTACTCAACCATGCAAACCTGTCAAAATGTTTTAAATATATTTTAAGGAGGTAAGTTATCAAAATGTTTATGGATGGTTGAAAATTTATCTTAAAACACTATTCCCAAATTATGGTAATTAAAACCACTCATTTTTGAAATGTCTTCGTCTGCTTTTGTCGCCATTTTATCAATGGCGATTACATTGCGGAAGCTGAAATATTTATTTAGGTCAAGTAAACAAATGCATTTTTTTGTACCGATAACCTTTCGCCCCAGTTTTCATTTTTTTACTTTTTTTATTACTTTTTAAAGTCTACTCGCAGACAGTCAGAAGCAAGTATTCACGTTCTAAATGGGATATTCTGGATAATTGGAACTCGTGTAAACATTTAGGCCCCATGTATTCACAGCACTTTTGTATTTAGGTTAAAAAAAGGTGAAATATTTGTATGTCCTCTATTTAGCAAAACGGAAAACACATCAGACTAAAACCCCTACCTTCTATGTGTTTTAAAAAGAAATGTTGTTTTTAATCGATAAAATTAAAAAAGAAATCAAAATTAAAAGTATTGAATGTGTCCGACTTTTTAAGTCACGTGATGAAAGTGGCCGTCTGCTCTGACGTCATATCCGCGATTTGAGGTTGTGTATTTAGACTGCTATATTTATTTACATGACTGTTTTTTTACTGATTTTACATGGTCTCTTTAGTGAATATTATCTATTGGAACATTTTTTTTGAGGGAGATGGAATTATTCAAAAAAGTAAGTAGACATTTTCTTGTGAAATAACTGAACTCATTTATTGTTTTGAATTTGTACGTTAGCATATCGAACCATGGTACTGCGAGGATACATAGGTCACTTACAACATGTTAAGCTAGCTGTTATAGCGTCGTTGTTGAAGTGCACTGACTGTATTGGAAGTTCAACAATGAAGTACAGGGTTAGTACTCAGATGGGTGACTGCTGTCACTTTAATGGCGTCGAGGATTAACTTTCGAACCTGTGTCTGCACAATCTCTCTTTCCTTGGGATGGGACTCGATATAGCCAAGAACTGGCCACAGGCTGTGCAGCTGAGTGCTTATAAGCCTTAAAGGTTAAAGAGGGGAGGAGTGTAGTGAATGTATATAGGTCACTTACAACAGCCTTACTGTTAAGCTAGCTTTTGTAGCGACATGGTTGAAGTGCACTGACTGTAACTCCCCCCCACCCCACCCCCATCCCCAATAAAAAATATTGTTGTTCATTCAATATATTCTAGGTCTTTGCCTACAAGTCCTTTCTCTGTCCATATCCTTTAAAAGGAATTCAGATTGGATGCAAATTAAAAAAGTCCCCTACCTACCCACCCACCTCCTATCTGGTAACTGTCCTATAAGCGAATGCACTAATTCACTAACTCTGAAAAGACCAAAGTACGCCAGTGTGAATAATGATGAAAACAATTTACTTTCATAATGGTCAAAGCAGATCAAAGGGAGTTTATTGCAAATAGCCACTAACATGGGCATGGTCAATGGAGCCCTCCTATCTGAAGTAGTTCTGTTTCTACGGCAACCTTCTAATAATTTGCCGATGATAAAAACCCGAGCTATATCCTCAAATCCCAGTAATTTGTGAAAGTAATTCAAGCCTGCGACGTATGAAGTAATAGTTTTGGATGAAAACCCCCTCTCGAAACAAAATGTAATAAACAAAATGATATGTTGATTGGGGATAGGTCAAATTTTTGAGAAAGCATAACCTTTTCTGAATTTTTCAAATGCTCTTAAGGCGGTATTATATGTCAACGTTGTGTTTGTTGCAATCCCTGAATGAAGAAGTTGTCTAGCTCTAGATCGAAGATATTCCAGAGAAAATCTGGGACTGGGTATAGAATGAGATCTGCGTCCGGTGCCACTTCCCTGAATCTGATCAACTGAAAGCGAGACAAAGCATCGCAAATATCATTACTGCAGCCCGGGACATGATTGGCTTTTATCAATATATTTAGGTTTAAACACCTTAAGGTAAGAACCCTAATAAGACACATTACCTGTTCCGATTTTGAAGATAACTTATTTAAGATATGGACAACTGCCATATTATCGCAATTAAATTTAATATTTTTATTCATCAATTCGGGGCCCCAAATAAAAAGTGTTGCCACAATGGGAAATAATTCTAATACTGTTATGTCAGACGTGAGACCACCTGTATGCCATGAATCTGGCCACTTCGCGTGACACCAGTGCCTATTGAAATATATTCCGAAGCCTAAGTCGGTGCCGCCTGCACTGTCTGAAAATAACTGTACATCCTCATTTGTAACCCAGTACCGGTCGAGAAAGACAGAAATACCATTGTAATTTTGAAGGAATACTAGTCACATGGCCAAGTCTAAACGGATCTCTTTCTTGATCCTAATATGATGATACAGTTTAGTTAGTCCACAAATAGAGTTTATCAAACGGCGAGTAAATGGTCTACCCATTGTAATAGCCCTACAACAAAAATTCAGTGAGCCTATTAATGATTGTATTTTCTTCAATGTTGCTTTTTGATTGGCTAAGATTTCTTTTATCTTTTGTTTTACCTCTCTAAAATTGAAATCGGTATTCTGATAGTCATTTGAATTGAATCAATTTCTAATCCAAGAAATACAAGAATCTCTGTCGGACCTTCTGTTTTTTTCGTCAGCTATAGGTACACCTAACTCGGACATGGTATCTTGAAAACAATTAAGTGCATAGACATACGACTCTGTCGTTTTATCTCCTCCTAGAAAGTCATCCAAGTAATGTATCAACTTGCCAGAAGTATATTTTAATTTGACACAGAATTCTAAGAATCTAGCAAATCTTTCGAAGGTTATGCAACTTATGGATGCCCCAAAAGGAAGCGCTTTGTCAAAATAAAACATATCATTAAAACGAAATCCCAATAATTCGAAATCTGATGGTTGTATAGGTATCAAACGACATGCGCTTTTAATATCAGATTTAAACAATTTGCAGTTTTTTCCTAAATCCTGAACCAATTTAACTGCCTCATCAAAGCTTGTGTATTGAACTGAGCATACAACCGGATCTATGTAATCGTTGACAGACTCCCCAGGGGGATAGGACAAATGATGTATCATTCTATATTCGAATTGGAGATACTATCAAGTTGGGCAGTGGGCGCTCACTAAATGGACCCGCTACCCTGCCTACTTCCACCTCTTTTATAATTTGCATTTTTATTAAATCAGGGTTCAATAAAGTTGAGCGTAATTTTTTTGAATCGCGCTGTGACCTTGGCCCCGTGTACTGGACAGGGAAGCCCTTAATGAAACCATTTATCACAAACATTGCTTCTTTTTTATCATAAAGGTGTGAATAACATTTTAGAGCTTCTATATTAACCGGTGACTTTGCTAAACTGAATATATCTAAATTTCGAGGTTCCCCCGCCTCCATTTTTTTTCATATTATTGTCTCCTTGGCCCCCTTCGGCGGCATCTGAAAGGTCTACGGAATCCTCTACTACGAAATGGATGGTTGGGCCTTGTTTCGTGTGCGTTCATTGATCGACCTAGTTGAATACAATTGACCTCAGGTTGGGGCGCGAAACATTTAGCGCACACATGGGAGAACTTACAGTTTGACCAAGTACAGTTACCACTATTGTAGTCTTTACATGTGTATCTACCAGTATGAGAATTAGACTGTCTAGTTATCTGATTGTTTTTTACCTGCATACAACGCCACCAGAGGTCGTTATTTATTTGTTACCAAGATGTCGGTGTTATAGCTTGACGTAGACGAAATTGCTCGTCGTATGTTCTCCGTGCCAGGCCTGCTTGGCGCATGGCACATTCCCTTATGTTGTACATATAATGGAGCATTTCATGGACCCTGTCACTATGGTTAAGCAAATAAATTGAGGCGTATATGATAAATGCATTTGACCATTTTTCTACTGAAACTAATTTCTCCTTACACTCTTTTTGCGTTGACTTAATGTGCCCCTCGCTTGATAGCTTGAAAACATTACCCTTGCAAAATTCTAACAACTCCACAGCCCCCTTCAACAACAACGCTAAATTGATATACTCGCCTCTGCAAATTTATTGTTTAAGAGACGATGGGACGTGAGCTGCTAGGTCGTCACTGGCAAGCCTAACCAGCGGCGAGCTTTGTATTAAGTTTGAGTCTCTAAGCGACGCATTATTTACTTAATAAAACATCTTGTATCTTGTATCTTGCATTGTTTGTTTGACTAGGAAGTAAATCTCCACTTAGGTAACTTTCCCCCTGCCTAACACCACACCCCGTATTCTCTTTTGAACCAATAACATTATTATTGCAAGACGGGTTATTACCCGTATCAAAAAGAAGCTGCTCAATATCAATGATATTAGAATTGACCCACCGGTATTGTCCTGTATGAGTCTGTTGTCGCCCGCATCAATTTCATCCGCCTGAGCAGCCCGTTCCTCCATTTCCCGTTGTTCTGCATTCCGTTTCTGATCTCGTGTGTTAGGTCTGTTCGCCGCTACATTGCAGTTTTGTTGCAAGTTAGCCTCTCGCATAGGAACTCTTCTTGCACCTCTCGTAACTGGTCGACCTCGTGGCATAGTTATACACTTCAATCACAATTCAATATTCTTTCCGCGCTAGTTACGAGTCAAAAGAACCTGTTGCACGAATTTTTTGCTTTAAATACTAATTTGCCGGACTGTTTACCGGGTTAGTCCCACGCAGTAAGATTGCTACCGTATAGAAACAGGTACCAGATTATTTCTACGGTAATGCCCGAGACTTAACAAATCTTAGGAACCAGACAGCTTGATTTATTTCTCGAACAAATAAATTAAATTATTTTAATCGAAATAATTTCTATTATTTTGAATTATTCAATGAAATATGATACCAGTTTACAATCATAAAATTCACGTTTCATATGAATACCAAATGCGAATAAAAACTTGTATTTTCATTGATACTGTTAGATAAAGACAAAATCAGTTGCTCTTATGTATGACGCTGACTTGTACGGCCACATGGGACATACTGATAATGAATATATACATGTATAAACAAGATATATTATTGTTATATTCAAACCGCATGAAAAGTATAAAAGTATGTTAAGCATGAGACGTGACAGTCACTATAACTGTATAAACACAATCGTTATACTGTTTTATGATCATGAGTCTTCCACTTTTGAATATCCTGGGAAATAGTCAATGATTTGTAGAGATAATGGGTATCTGCTGCCAAGTAGATCCCAGAAACAATAATAAGGGGAAGGAACCACTGTTCACTGCAGTACTGTTGAAAATACGAAAAGAAACAATATGCAAACAAATAATATGTTTATATACACTCATAATTAATACGAGTTGCCAAAAATTGGAACGCAATTAGGGCTAAAAAAATATCATCTCATTCACGCAAATTCTAAAAGTAAACATAGTTATTTTAATGAAATGGTTAGTACATAATTAACAGAATGATCGTTTATTATTGACGAGCTGGTATGAAACGACATATACACAACAATATAGCTTTCTTGTCCTCTCTTTTTACTGAAGTCATCATTCAGAAGTATGCTCTTAATTCAGACTAGAAGGCTGACTTCAGAACTTTTGTCATAGTAAGCTACATAAAAAAATATGTGTTTCAGCAACGAGTCCTACGGAGTAATATAGTGTGTTTAACCTTCTTCAAAATGTTGTCAAAATGTTGTTCTATAACATAAAGATTGATATATCTTAATGACTATTGTTAGACGTTTGCCATATGTATATTGCGCTGTCTGGCTTATATATGTATGATTTCGCTTGTACTTTTGGGCTTTAAAACCTTTTAGAATTTGTTGAAAAATAAAACTACCAGAGTCACATTTTTTTAACCATAAAGAGTGGGTCAAAATATTATGTGTTTAACCTTCTTCAAAATGTTGTCAAAATGTTATATCATATTATACATTAAGTTTATGTTAATGACTATTGTTAGAAAATTGCCATATGTATATTGCGCTGTGTCATATATGTGTGTTTAATTTAGGTTGTCAATTTGGGTTTGAAAACCGTAAAGAATAAAAACATAAAACTAGTACAGTCGGTGGAACCTTCTAGTCATCTTTGTCTCCTCATCACTTGGCAACGTAACCGTCTTACAAGCGAGGTTTAGAGCGGCGATATACATGTTTCCTTGTCACGAAAAATAAATTGCCATGGTGTATTAAGCAACAATCTGTACTAAAAGGTCGAACTTGCTCCTTCCCTAGACTGGCTGCTTAACACAGGTGTGATTGTATTCCTATCATGAAGAAATAATTAAACTTTCGATCAAAACTTGATGGACAAATTGTAGTTTCCTGTTAGCCATATTATTTCAGGGTGCATGTACAAGTGGAATTTCCCCAAAGTTGGTTCCTGCTGATCACATAGTTACACATTTGTTTTTTATATTTACTTTAATTATTAACCTTTGTCATCAGCTATAGAACCACTATCAACTTTAAATGCACTTGCTTATCCACAATACGTCACCGGACTCGTACATCCGTTAAATTGTACTTATTGTAATTATTCTCTGTGTGTGTTGTAGGAGCGATCGTGTGCTGTAAATGCTACGTCTACTTTCCATTTCTTCTTCATCAGTGAGTTATGCAGTTATATTGAAGAAAACGACAGACTAGTCGAGATTTGTAAACGTTTACACGATTGATTGTTGACCTGTTGTAATAAATTTTATTGTTATTTTTTATCAATATAGTTATAAAGTTAATACAAATTGTCCATGCTGTTTTATGGCAGAGTCCTGTCCTTGCTGAGTCTCATTTTGGGTTATATATATTTTTATTACTTAACGCGAAATTCTTTATTTCAATAAATATTGTTACATAACGGATGATAGGAAATAATTATTGGAAAAATTATTATATTTCCAAAAGAGCAAGTGTGTATTGTGTCGAAATGTATATAAATTCATAATACGTTACCTTTGTTGATTTATAACATCTCCAGACTCCAAAAATATTTTTCGTAAGCAAAGCAGCGAAAATGAAAAAAAGTGAAACAAACACCAGCGAGTTTCTGTGATTAAATGCATCTTTGCCAAAGGAATCAGAAGCCTCTGGCCCTTTTGCCGATGGGGTCAAGTCTTTGCGTTTTTGAACGCCCTTCAGTGCGGCCTTGTTTGGGACCGGTACTGTGCCAGCATGTCATCATTGTAAAGGGGGTGCAAAACGTTCAGACCCGCATGCATGAAGAGTAATATCGTTAACAATTATTTGAAATCGTTATTGAAAATTCAATGTTATAATAGATAAGTATTAACTTTGGTATAAAATGTATAAGCAGTCAAGCACGTGTGATTGTCGCATTGTATCTACGGTATGTTCAATATTTTCATGTTTCTACATTTATACTTTTTTTGTTAAATATTGTGGTGGCTTTTTCCTTTCACTGATACATATCATCTTTAAAATATATATTCTTAATGTTTAAGGTATCCGCTCTTTACATGTTTGTGTTCCTTATCGTGTGTTACTTAATTTTGTTTTTCTACCTTAAATCATTGTTATCGTGCATCAGTAATTGCACTGGCGATTTTGTCATGTCTGATTGTTATCAAATACACGGTAAGTAGAAGTACACTTGCCTAAGAAAATAACTAAAATATAATGTTTCAAAAGGTCAATGTTTTTAAAATAATAGACATACCTTTACAGAGGACTAATGTTTATTTCAATATATTTTACAGGTTACTAAGTCGTCACAGAAGGTTAGCTTAGAGTTGAGAACAAGAAGAAACACTTTATAGTGATGGAACACCAGGCATTCTTCTTTTTATCAATGCTATCGACACTTGTATGTGTTATACATACAGATGGATATAGTCTTTCTGATGTTGATAGACTGAGGAAATATAAACTTACTTATTATAGCAAGACACTCCGACCGGTGTTAAACTAGTCAGATATGCTTTATGTTGAAGTTGGATTTGATTTGGTAGCCATTCAAGAAATGGATGAAGTAAATGAGCATATTTCTGCAACTGTCATGATGACTGTTTTCTGGCGAGACCAAAGTGCAATATGGAATCCAAACGACTACAACGGTATATACTCATTTGTTACGGAATGTTGACATTTCTGGACCCCAAATATTATTCTATCAAACACGTTTAACAATTTTGAAATTTTACATGAAGACATGTTACCAGATCATTATTGTGCAGACGGGACGGCGGTGTTCACTCCTGGCTCTGTATTATCTGCTACTTGTGCCGTGGACATAACGTACTACCCCTGGGACATACACATTTGTGAATTTACATTTTCTGTCAGGGATTTCCTTAAAGATGAAAGTATGTATGATAAAGTATTATAACGGTATTTTTTTTAAATTGGCGCTTGGGACATGACTGGTTCAAATGTTACTGTGACTGACGAAGGAGTTATTATCCAGTTTATATTGACTTTAACACGCAATCCGAAATTTGTAATCGTTAATGTGATTCTGCCTATTGTATTCACGCATTCTTAAATATAATCGTATTTGCGATTCCAACAGAAAGCGATGAGCGTATTTTATACAGTTTAACAGTTTTGCTATCATTAACAGTGTTCATGACCTTGATTTCAGACAGCCAACCAAAGACGTCGAACCCCATGTCAATATTCAGCTATTATCTCCTGTCCATTTTGATAATCAGTATCTGTATTACATTTACAACAATTCTCAGTCTCACATATATCATCGTGATGAAGAAAGACTTATTCAATCACTTTTAAACTCATTTGCAAAATTGTTGCGTTGCCAAAGTCGAAAACGAAGCATACATCAACAAATATTAAACGGGGATAAACATAACATGGAATTTGATGCAGACGTTCGCAGTCCGTATATAGTAAAGGCTTACTCTATCAAACGGCCTCATGATCTCTTCATGGTTAAAACAATATACGAAACAAAACATTCGAAGCTTAGCATTTCAGCAAAATATTATATTAGACATTCCAATGAAAAATCGGCAAAGACCCGCAGTCATACCACAATATTGGTCCAATCGACTGATCCAGGAACCTTATACGAACACTTTAAAGAAATGGATCGTACGCACAATGGGAATCAAATAGATACAGAGGTTCCTGGCAATGATGTCGTGGTGTCTTGGAAAGATGTGAGTGTCGCTTTAGATAAAATGTTTTTTTCTATTGTTTACTTGTTCGCTTGTTATTGATACCATCATGTTTTGGCTCGTTATGATGCAGAATGTTTGATCCCTGTACAAGAACACTAAGCAAATAATTGGTAACCTGTGTTTACCTTTGAGCTATCCAATAACTTTTCAATATCAACTTACTGCAGCTTCGTATAAGAGTGCTAGCTGTATTCGAACGTGTCAATATAATTAAAAAGCTTATTTACGCTAATTCTAACTTACGTGAATGAGATTTTTTTCTTCAGAAGGCGGTCATTCTACCGTTTAAGTTCAAAAGCGTTGCCCTTCTATTCTCATCTGTGGGTGTATTAATTGTACCTATTAGACTTGTTATATATAAATTTTCAACTGTAGAACATACATTTTCTATCTGGTTTAATTTCAAGCCATTGATTCGTTTATTCGCCAAGCTGCATATTTTGGAGAGTCAGAAAGGTCATTCCTGAAATCATACAGTCATATCGAGGGCTCAACGCAAAACGTTTGTAACTCCGTTTTTTTCCGAAAATCGTTTTTGCATAAATTACTCTAGTTTTACAATGTGCATCTTGTGTTAAAATTTGGTCATAATATTTTAAATAATTTTGAAGATGTTCACTGAAAATATTGTATCTCAAATACACTAACTCTTTAGCGCAAAACTATAATTGTAACTTGAGTAACAATAGTTTTGCACCAAATAATATCTTGGAAACCTTTATTTATATCGGTGTACGACTATTGTAACTTGAATTTAAATTTTATTAAACCCAGTTATCATGTATAACCACACTTTTATTTAGTCAAAGAATATTGCAGTGCAAGTCTCAAATGATAGTTTAGGAAAATCAACAAGATTCTGAAGAAATACAGGTATAGAGACTTTTTTTTTCTTTTTTTTTATTAAATCTTTGAAAACATTTTACTTTGATAAAAAGTAGTTTTAGTCAGACGAGTATGTTAATTGTTTTATTGATTTGGACATAAGTGACAATAAAATGATGATAAATATAGTAACTGTGCTATAAAATAACCATTTGTTGATATTTTGTTAAAAAATCTGATTATCAAAATTGGCAGTGAATTTTTTGGTTTGCATTTTTTTAATAAAAATGCGTCCAATCTAACAATAACACTCAACACACTTTTATCCGCTTTTACATAATCATATTGCTATCATACATTAATACATACTTTTCGATGTCCGGTTGTGCATAATCATACTGCTATCATACATTAATACATGCATTTGGATGTCCGGTTTTACATAATCATACTATTATCATACATTAATACATATATTTGAATGTCCGGTTTTACATAATCAGACTGCAATCATACAGTAATACATACATTTGGATGTCCGGTTTTGCATAATTACACTGCTATCATACATGTACATTAATACATACATTTGGATGTCCGGTTTTGCATTATCAAACAGTTATCATACATTACTACATACATTTGGATGTCCAGTTTAACATAATCATACTGCTGTCATACATTAATACATACATTTGGATGTCCAGTTTTACATAAACATAATGCTGTCATACATTAAAACATACATTTGGATGTCCGGCTTTACATAATCATACTGCTGTCATACATTAATACATTCATTTGGATGTCCGGTTTTACATAATCATACTGCTATCATACATTAATACATACATTTGGATGTCTGGTTTTACATTATCATACTGCTATCAAACATTAATTCATACATTTGGATGTCTGGCTTTACATAATCATACTGCTACCATACATAAATACATAATTTCGGATGTCCGGCTTTACATAATCATACTGCTTTCATACATAAATACATACATTCGGATGTCCGGCTTTACATAATCATACTGCTATCATACATTAATACATACATTAAGGTGTCCGATTTTACATAATCATACTGCTATCATACATTAATACATACATTCAGATGTCCGATTTTACATAATCATACTGCTATCATACATTAATACATACATTTGGATGTCCGGTTTTACATAATCATACTGCTATCAAACATTAATACATACATTTTAATGTTTGGTTTTACATAATCATACTGCTATCATACATTACTTTATACATTTGAATGTCTGGTTTTACATAATCATACTGCTATCATACATTAATACATATATTTGAATGTCTGGTTTTACATATTCATACTGCTATCATACATTAATACATACATTTGAATGTCTGGTTTTACATAATCATACTGCTATCATACAATAATACATACATTTGGATGTCCGGTTTTACATAATCATACTGCTATCAAATATTAATACATACATTTGAATGTCTGGTTTTACATAATCATACTGCTATCATACATTACTTCATACATTTGGATGTCCGGTTTTACATAATCATACTGCTATCATACATTACTTCATACTTTTGAATGTCCCGTTTTACATAATCATACTGCTATCATATATTACTACATACATTTGGATGTCCGGTTTTGCATAATCATACTGCTATCATACATTAATACATATATTTGAATGTCTGGTTTTACATAATCATACTGCTATCATACATTAATACATACATTTGAATGTCTGGTTTTACATAATCATACTGCTATCATACTAACTTAATGGCTAGGCGCACTGCGCGATTCGATATAGAGCACTGCGGCTTTTAAACCGTCATTGAAACAAGTAGATCCATTGTCGTTTATTTAGCAAATATTTTCTCTTTGTTCATATTCATTTGTTTTAACACAACACGTAATCGACCCAAAAACAATCATTATAAATTGTTTGCCTACTCTCTACTCAAACTGTTTGTCTCACCAATGTAGTTTTAGTAGGTAAATGTTTGGATTCTATTCGATAATTGTCGATGCTGTATAAGTGATACATACACTGTTTGTAGTTGTTGATATACTGTTGTATCTGGAATAGTGTTTATCTTATAACATCCCATTAATAACTTATAAAATTATTAAAAAAACAACATAATTTGAGTTTCAAGAAAAGAAAAATGAGAAATATGCGACCATTTTCAGAACCTTCATTTTCTCGAACATCGTACTGTCTATCAAAACCACTTGCTCACCCATTGGTAGGCCACGTATATGTTTGAACTATTATCAGCATAAAACATTCAGTTTGAAAGTAGTCAGTTATAGACAACTGGTTAGAAAACGCTATAAATTAATAATGGAATTATGCGGTATATAAAAGTTTGCTCTAAATTCGGACAGAACTGAAAACTTTTTTAGTGATATAGTGGACATTTATGGAATTACTTCGGTATCATATTGGACAGTTTGCAGGTGGGCACGGCGATTTGTGGAAAGCGGGTGGTCTGTCGAAACTGAACCTAAATCTAATCGACCAGTGAGCAACAGTACCAAGGAATAAAGGAATTGCTTGCAAAGACACTATGTATGCCATTAGGGTCTTAGCTAGGATCACTGTTATCTTATTCAGAAAAGTTCAGCTCCTTTTGAAATCCAAGCTTGGTCTTAGAAATATTTTTGCAAGATGTATTCCACATTTCCTAACCAATGAACAGAAGGACACATAGGTGAAATTTGAAAGAAAGCTTTTGAAAATAGAAGCTTTCAAACATTGTCAACGGCGACGAAACGTAGATACACCTTTACGAACCACATTGAAAAGGTAGCAACCGTGTATGAGCAACGCTAGGTGCCAAAGGTCCACGCATAGCCACGAGAACAACCAGTGTTATAAAACGTTTTGTATGCCGTTTTTTTACAATCCGTGGACCCACCATTCGGGTTGCTGTGCCAAAAGGCAAAGGAGTCAATGCTAGAGTATATCGTGACAAAGTATTAAAGATACTAAAAATATATTTTCAAAAGAGACAAAATCAGCAATGAAGCATATGAAACGTCTCCTGCTCACAAAGCCGAAACTGTATTAAAGTTTCTTGACCATGAACGATTGAAAGTTGCTACCTCATCCCCCTATTCCTCATATATAGCCCCATGTGACTTCTTCCTCCTCCCTCTTGTGAAAAATATACTCACAGAATGAAAATATTCTGGCTCCCAGTCAGCTGACTCTGCACTACTCCGGTGCCTTGACAATATACCTAAAAATTACTATCGTAACGCATTTTAAATGTGGATTAAACGTTTAAAACTTTGTGTTCAGTACCGTGGAGAGTACTTTGTGGGAATGTAATATAGATGAATTGATTTCTTTGTTTTATTTCAATTTAATTCACCAATGACAATGCACAGTGATTACCCCTCGTACCTTAAGACCATTTTTAAATGAGTTTTAAAGTTTTTTTGTCGCAGTTTGATCATTATTAAAAGGATATAGACCAATGTTGTTCCTTTTTAGATAACACTTGGCATATGAGTGTTTTGAAATATGCTCTTTGATTTAAGAGAAGGAGATACGATATTAGAAAATATCATCTCTTTAAAAACGGGGTGTCAAACTGGGCCTTGAATTGTACCTAAAAAACTAAAACAAGGATTTGCAAAAATACCTAATAATAATAAAATGTCATCTCAGTTTGTCACTTAAACATCAACCACATCCAAAGTATTCTTTTATATGAATAATGTCATTTCTGCCATGCCTAATTCTCATCCAAATGCAGCCTTCGGTATGCTCAATGATTACAAAATGATAAGTATTCTAGAAACCAACAATTACTATACACTCTAATGCTAGGTTCAGTAAAATATACGGATTATCTGCCGGACTGTGTGTGTCCCCATGTTTGCTTTGAATCGGTGTGATTTCCAACCGTTTTATTAGTATTTACACCGAATACATAATTATAATAAACTGAGACACCGCATCGTTAAAACAGTATATTGTTAAAAGTAAACAGCGATATTTAATTCGAAAGAAGTACTTCCATACGTTAAACACTTGTCATTTTATTGTTTAGATGCTTTTATCTACCTATATATGAATTCGGTACGAGCACATAAATTAATAAATACAACATAAAACGATTCGAATAATCATTTTAAGGAAAAATACATTTGACTCTTGGAATTGGAAATATATTTAAGGTGGTGGTGGTGGGGTGGTGTCAACCAATACTATTTTACTACTTATAATACACATGGAAGCACACAAGTATTACATGGATATGTTGGGGTTTCAAATTGCTGTACACTGTATATAATATATAGTACAATGTCTAAATGCTATTACGTTTTAAGTCTACAACACAGTTTTTTGCAATGGACGCATATATCATACTCATATCTACAACACTGGTCCTACCGATAACAATATAAATGACAATTTATACATGTACGTGTATAACAGTAGTATATAGCCTTGTTATCTGTAAAGGATATATGGATTTAAACATATTGTATTGCCTTTAAATAACAAGCAAATCGGATCGGCTACAAGTTCTGATAACACACGTTTTGGACGTCCCTATAAATTTTGAAATAACATAAGAATAAAAATGGAAAAAGCATAATTTATTATATAAAATAAACCAATCAAATAACATAAATGAAAATCACAAAGTAAGAAATAAGACAAACAAGAGAGAAAATACTTTACATATTTATATCCTTATGTGCTGTCATAATACCATTCCAGTGTTGTGTAGGACTGCAAACAATTTGTTGGGCCATATATAACCACTTAGGTATTGAGCATGGCGATAAAACCTTATTTAAAATAGTTAATACAGCTGTTGACCTACTTCTTTTCACCTGGATAAAAGTAATAATAATAGCGAACGTTTATACATCGAATATCTTGTTTTACTGGTAGAAGGAGACCAAAGAAATCGTCATTTAGCAAGTAACTGGCAATACTCCCTATATAAAGTGTTTGAACCAAGCAGGGTTCGAACCCATGACCTCCTCAGAAGTGAGAGGAGTCATTTAAATATAATTATTTATTATTAAATGTATAACGGGCATATATATGCATGTTTAAACATTTATATGCATTAATAAAATTAAATAATTAGGCGAGTTCAGTTCTGTATCTGCAGATAATTATGACACTAAGGCTGAAATAAATAAATATGTCCGAAAGAAGACGTTACATTCCAAATATATAGTCGCCATAACAGAAAGGATCAATTTATGAAATAGCCATAAGAAGTTCAACACATACTTGCTGAAGATATGATAACAGTGGTCAAAACCGACACTTGAGAGCTAAGACGTGAAAAGCAAGTGTACCCATCCTTGCTCACTCCACTATCGACGTATAGTTTATTCTTGTCCATTATAGCTCCTGAATCAGGTCTATAAACCTCAAATGAAACAGCAGGGACTTCCATGCTTGTCCCACAATGCAAAGCGCACGTGAGCGTTTAGAAAAAATAACAACAATGGCGGTCGACATTGCCTATAAAAGATACAACACGTGAGAAATACTTTCTTTATTCACCCTGAACCATTATAAATAAATATGGTGAGAAAAATATCGGAAATGAAAAAAAAATCACGTCTTTCCCAAAGTAAAATTAACTGACCAATCACGGTATTCCTACATTTATCAGATATAGCCAATCAGTGTGCTCCTAACATTGCTGATTTACGGACCCAATCGGGAGAGATGTATTCCAAAATGAACGCATGATACAATGTTTATTTCTATTCTTCAATATTCCAGCACAATACCTTACTATAGACCTTATTTATTTCAAACACCTTCACAAAATGACATAATCAGAAATGACGTTAGATCGTTAAAATGAAATACCATTCTGTTATAGGGTTCATTAATGTAGGAGGGATTGGTTAATGACGTGATGCCATTACGATATCCCCACCCCCCCCCCCCCCCCCCCCCCCTTAAATAACGTTTTGATTATATTCGTATAACATAGTTTATTCGTTGGTGGCCAGCTGTTCTTTACATTGCAGCACTGTAGTTTTAATATACAGAGACCACGGAGACACTTTGCTGATTTGAACCTGCATGTAACCTAGTAAGTATACTTTTTATTACGTAGTGTATTTTACTTCAGACTGCAAATTTTTACATTCAAGATTATAATGCGTGTTTAAAACATATTAAAATGTCTATGGTTACATACACTTTACATTTTATGTAAAAGAAATCAGTTAAAATATGAATGGTCACCCGTCAAAAATTAACTCTTCGCATGCTTTTCTATCAACATTTAGTAGAAAGATGCTTCTATATAAGTCCTTGATGCAAGCCAAAAACTTATTCAAGTACTTCATTAAATACGTGCATTGACCAACATCCCAGAAAACATGTTCCATTGATTGTTAGATATGAAAAGATTGGATTCCGAGGAAACACACTTAACCCACACAATGGCTCCAGTATTCAGGGAAGCAACGGTCATAACAGAAGAACAAGCGCCAACTTTGTCATATTCGTACTGCTCCGAGGCGCTGTAACGGACGCCGTTCACAACTATTTGATATACGATGGATGACTTCTGATCACCACATATTTGGGCGGAGAACATGTACGTTCCGGCGACTGTAGCTGTGAATTTACCAGAGCCAGCATCGTAGCCACTTCCGGTATTAAGTATGACTGTCTTGAATTGTATAGCGGCATTCTGGAAAAGCGTCGAACTGGGAGGTGTATGTACAACAAACGCAATCTCAACTGAAAAGAATTCACTTTTTACATGTGGTGTAAACGTATGCAAATCAATTGTTGTTGACAATGGTTTATTACTAATGTATTTTGCATTCTTTCATGTATTGAAATTTATGTTTTAATAAAACTGAGAGTACTTCTTACTTTACTTTAACCATTTACTCCATAGTTACGTGTTTTCCTGCACCAATCACAGAAGGCCTTTGGAAACAGTGCAGGAAGAGTTCAGATTGCAATCTGAACACTTCCTGCACTGTTTTCCACTCTGTCAGTAAATATAATCATAATTCACCCATGGTGATATGTGGTGAATTAATGCTTTCAATATTAGAGGTGTCCAAAGGCGTCTTTATGAAGTAAAGGGTTAAAACAGATTTATAAAACGTTATTTGTTTGCTTTTTTCTTCAAATATTTATTATATTTCCAAATTTACTTATAACGGAAAGAAATATTTTTTTAAGCTTTTTAACACATTAGTATTACGCATGAATATACCAAATGCATTAATGTCAAAATGAATGTTTAATTGAATTCAGTTTAATTTAACACATATCACACACAAACTTACGTATACAATTAATAAATGTTTAACTGTTACATAAATGAAACGGAACTTTTGAAAGAATAACAATGTGCTTATCACAAAATGTGTTTGCTTATTTGGGTTTTATCGCCTTTTTAAAACAATATTAGAGTTAGCGCTCTTAATTATCTTTCCTTGGATCCACAAGGCGGTTAACCAATAAAATACAAAATATTGTCTCTGTCAGTCACTCACTACTTCCTCATATACACAGAGGGGGGAAACTCTTGGCCGTTCATGGCCTTAGAACAAAGTTCAAGACCAATTATAATAGAGACTGTGACCGGGAGGGACTCAAACTTATGGCCCCTCGATTGACAGTCAGACGCGTAGCCGTGCTAGCCGGACCCGGCCAATTTAAACGGATGTGTAATTTGATCTTGTTTTCTAGAGACGCTAGTAAATACACTATCCTAAAGTTGTTTATTGCTTTCAGATAATGTTTTGATGACTGTGTACACACATGTCCTTTGAGAAGTTTAAAAACTTCACATGTTTTTTTTTTCATAAGCACACCCGTGTGTGTGTGTGTGTGCGTGTGCGTGTGCGTGTGCGTGTGCGTGTGTGTGTGTGTGTGTGTGTGTGCTATTTAAACATACATTAATATACATATATTTTAACATAATTTACCGAGCAAGGTATATTAATTAAATCCATGACATATTTTGATATATATGACTACCCATTTAACACTTGGTGTTGTACGTAAAATTTTGAGCTATTTTCCCAGTTGCCCGAACATCTGAAACAAAATACTTTTCCATTTATTTCAGCCTTAGTTTGCAAGTAAGCGAAAATGACCGAACGATGTTCCTTTTGCTAATTGACGTCAACTTATCATCTTAAATTTCCTTATTTTAATACGTCATCGTCAGACGATGACTGGTGGAAACTTAACTGTTATCTAAAACATTTTGAAAACCCGTTTTTTTCTCTCTCATTTCTTATAAAGAAGAAATTAAAAATAAATAGATGTACACTTTTTGTGTGTAATATGATGATAAGAATTTATTCTTGATAATTTATTAAACTTGTTGGAAAAGTGATATTTTACTCGAAAGAACCTCGCATAATATATCTTTGTCAATGTGTTTAATAAATTCAATAATAAACAAGCACCCTCGTAAGATTCATCCACCATTTATAAGCACATCCTTGTACAAACAGAACAACATAATAGTATATATATATATACTGCTTATTGATTACAAAGGGGGAACCAACCTTTTGCATTGATTGAGCTGATTCGGGATTCCAGGTTTTCTAATTCCTTCTTTAGTTTCTCCATGTCAGTCAACGATAAATTCGAGTGTTTGGTAACGTCGTCTATTTGATCGCTTAATATGTATTCCTCATTCTCAATTTGTTTTAGATTTGCTTGAATGGAGTTTAAATTCTGTTCTTGAGTCTCAATCTTTTGCTCTAGCTCCTTGTTATGAATGACTGTCTCATTTACTACCTTTCGAAAGTCGTTTATTTCTTTACTTAAAACTGTAGCTAATTGCGCTTTATCTTGAACATATTGTGTTTGGTCTTCATTAATCAGGTTTATTTCTTGCTCGTGTCCTTTCAGTTTATTTTTCAGCATTCCCGTATCTAAAATTGATTCATTAAGTTGCTTTGCAATTTCATCAACACGTTCACTAAAGTCGTCATCATTTTTTAGAAGTTGCTTACTCAAATATTCATAATACGTCTGATTGGCCTGTATCAAACTTATACGATATTCGCAATTTTCTACCTGATTCTTTACATCCTGACTTTGTATAGATGTCTCATTTATTTGCCTTTGAAGCTCGATGGTCTGTTTGGAAAGAGTTTCATCTTTCTCAGTAAGTTGTGCCTGTAAAATATCTAACGCTGCTTGATAATCATGTATAGCGTCAATTTTCTGGTCGTGATTTTCAAGTTGTTTTTCAAGCATGCTTCGTTGTTGAGCTGAATAATTCAGGGAAGTACGAATGGCCGAATTCTGCTCGCTAATTCGATTATCATTTGCTTGTAGTTGCATGTATGCATGTTCAGTGTAGTTCTGATTTGTTTGTATTAAGCTAACTGTCTGTTCATGATTTTCTAGTTGAGTACGCAACTTGTCAATTTGTTCATGAATGTTTTCATCATTTCCCTCATGTTGTTCATATGCATCTTGAAGTTGTATTGTGCCTGTTTGGAGTGTGTTTATTTTCAATGCGTGAGATTCCAGCTGCGTTTCTATCTTGCTTATTTGTAATGTCGCTCCATTCATTTTTTTTTTAAATCCGTCGTCTTGCCTACTGATCTGTTTGCTCAGCTCAGCTAATTGCATGTTTACGTCTGCGAATTGTGCGTGTACTGATGTCATTAAATCGTGTGTTTCAGTTGAAAGTACCTGCCATCGAACCTGTTAAATAAGATGAAAGAGCTGCTGTGTAAAAAGTGTTTTATTATTCGGGGTGGTAGATTTATACAAATTAGTATACCTCGATTGTGATATAAGCTTAATTTCCTTAGTAGAACTGGTATTGAGAATTGTTAACAAGAGGCATTGGATCGAACCAGTGACCATTGTCGTTATCATATACATACACAAACGCCGGGCTTTCGGGTCACTTATAACAGCAAAAAAAATTTAGTATGTAAATGTTGACTGACGTGGTATTTACATAAATTTCATTTATTTCTGTCACCTGAATAAATACCCACATAATTTTTATATGGTTAACAAAATGAATAATGTTTTTACCTTTGTGTAGCCTGATATAAATAAAAGAATATGTTATTATTGTTATTGACAAGCAAGCATATACTAATAAACGTTTATTTGAGTTTTACAGTGCATTCATATAATTTAAATATATACCAGAGATTTCAACGTATGACATATTCAGCTATTTTGATTAATGCAGACCTTAAAATGAATCTGAGTTGAATCATCGTTCGTCTGTAATTAGCTGACAGACTTTATAACATAAAGATTTTGGACCGAGCTTGGCTCGAACCCACGACTTCAGTGACCATAGGACGACAGCGTTTTAGGCCACTAGGCCAGAGAGGACCAAATACTGTTTTTAAAATGGTAAATTTACATGAAAAAGTGTTTCCTAGTGGGTAGTACTTTCAAAATATGTGTTATAATTTTGGATCGACTAAACGTTTTACGATATTTATTTAAGATGTCTTAATAAAAAGCATTCTAAGCTCAACAATACTATCTGACAAGATTTTACAGAGTCAGTTCATGAGGGGCAATGGAATTTCCAACATCCCTCACCGTCCCCCCACCCCCTCTCCCTCGCCCTGGAAACCAAGTTTAACTGTAAATTTCAGAAGAAAATAAAATGCTTTCATATACCAATTATTTGCTACGAAAACGCCTCCCCCGCTACAAAACATACACCAATTGCAAGTATTTAAAATTTAAAATTAATTTTGCTCAGTTCCCTACCGCTTTAAAAAGTGTCATTTAAATGTATTATTGTATTAGTGTCTCTCCCAGATTTGTAACATAAGTTAGTTTATTGTACAATTATTTATCATAGTCTAATAATTTGATTTACTTAGACTATATATAATCACTGCAAGAAAACGTTTTCCCCTTCTTATAAAAAATGTATAAAACTTTTTTAAATATAACAGAATTATTATTTTTTATCTATAACGTCTTCACAGTATTTAACAGTAACTTACCATAAGTGCATTTAAATCTTTCGGGTGACATTGTCCCATGGCACATGATGAACTTAGCATTAAAATCCACCATAAACATACACCAACTTTCATCGCTTCAAATCCTTTCATTTTGCGATTTTCCAGCTTTTTAAAAAGAAAAGAAAAACTTACAACTGTCGAGAATGTTGATAATCAACTGTTATGAAATAAATATAATTTTCCTGGTAGTATTATTAATCTTTATACGCATCACATTTTATATTAAGGAGGTGAGTGTATGATGATGTACGAGGGTCAGTCATTAAAGAGTGAGAGCAGTCTCATAACTCAAATACTAAATGTCCGATCTTGCTCAAGTTTGAACCATTTGTTGCAACACCATTTACACACCACCTGACACGAAATGAGATCATGACGTAATACTGTAAGACAAACATTTAACAGTGACATTGTTGGACATTGCGTTCACGCTAACGGGCGAAGAAAACATAGCATATGTTTAAGTAGAAAAAAAGCCACTTGAAATATTCAAAGCACTACAAGTAGTAAGTCGAGGACGTACTTTTCCATACAGTACAGTTTGTAGATGGACATCGCAATTCAAAACAGGGCGAGTTGGCATCACACATCTGCCTTTACCGGGGTTAACATTTCACTTAGACGAAATTGGATTTCTCAGTTACTGTGTTTACTTTAGTATATAAGTGTTTATTTATTTTATTGTCAGCCCTATTGAAAAGGTTAGACAGCTACACTGGCCTTATGAAACACCTATGTTGTATACATTGACTTCCCGAAAGTAAAGGTATTCTTTCCAGGCGTCAGACTGTTACCTGTATGAAAAATCTACCCGGATTCCAAGCGGAGTCCAGGCGGATTCCGTGTGAAAATCACACGGAATCACTATTTTCCGCCCAGATTCCAGGCGGACACGGAAATTATGGCAAAAGTCCGTGTGGACATTCTGTCTTTTCTGCCCGGAATTTCAATCTCGAACACGGATTTTTAAATCTTAACAATTTTTACGCCCGGAGTTTCTACAAGTCCGCCCGGAATTTCTGTCTAAACACGGATTTTTAATACTTAAACATTTTGAGAACACGGAAATTTCATACTTAGAAAAAAAAGAGCAACAAAATGTTACAATTCACACGGAAATCTCATACTTAGAAATTTTCAGTACCCAACACTTTGGACTCATCAAATGCATTAGGTTTATTCATTAGTTTTTTAATCAGAATACATGAATATATACAAAAAAAATGGTATGTAGATACTTTTAGTACACTTAACGCTGTATTCCTAAACTACCATTTTTTTATTTTATTTTTTTTCAGTGGAAAATAAGTGCAAATTATTGGAAATTAGCACTGGTTACACATCATCCAAAAATATAAGTAAAATCACTGAGGTATAACAAATTAGCACCGACTCTACAAATACAGCATTTTGTCTTGTGGTATTGCATTTATTCATTAAATGAAATTGTTTAAAAAAAAAATAAACACACAAAAAAAAAAAATTATTTTTAAATTTTAAATGTGAATGAGAACGGTACAAAGCAAATAGAATGTTAATGGAAGACTTCACCAAGTTTGTAATTAGAAATCTTGGTTTTTGTTCTTTTACGTTCTTAATCTTTGGTAGTAAGCAAGTCATGGTGTCTTGATTTATTAGTGTAATAATATAATAACATAGTAATTTTCAATTCATTACAAGAAATATCACGGAAAAATAAACAAGAAAAACATTATTTCCTGTTTTTCCATAGTATTAAAATCAGTCCCCTTACTAGGCCCCAATGGACCCTATTCCCTTTACTTGAACAAACTCGAAAACCTGATTGATTGAGATCATTTAAAACAAATATAAATAAATTTGGTCTCTCAGTTCCTGTGAAGATTTTTATGTAAGAGTGACCTTGACTTGATTTAACTCAAAGTTAATCTCAAAACACTTAAACTATTACTTGAGAACCTTAAATTTACAAACTTTCATCAAATTATGTAATAGGAAAACAAAAGTTGTCAAAGGCAATATTTTTTTTTCTATTGTTTAGCAACAGTGACCTTGACCATGACCATGACCTGTTTTACCATCACATTAATCCCTTTCCTTTAAAAAAAAAAGAACATATACACAATATTTCAATCAAATTTATTTAAAAGTAAATTAATTTATTACATATTAATATTCAATTTACATAACTATATAAATTAATATTATTTACTGTCTTATTGTTAAACACTAAGCATTGTTTATTTAATTATTCACTAGTTCACATGTTATCTTATCTACTCTAAAACCCTATAAATGCATCACCTATTTACCATGTTGTGATGACAATAATTAACACATGTTATTAAAAATAGGGAAAATTAGTCATATCCACACCTGCAAGCTTTGGCCTGTAACGTATTATTTCATTGGTCCTCCTTTTGAAATTCAACCAATCATATTGTCGCTTACATGAAATGGCAGTTATAACTTTTAGTAAACACGAGTGTTTTGAAATTGAAATTGCTTTCGTGTTGTGTGGCTATAGTAAAGATTTTGTGATTTTGGATACAGTAAAGAACCCATACATACATTCCAAATGAACCAGCTGTATCTGCTGATAAACTATCCAAAGGTCAAGAAAGTGTCACTGTTTACAGATCTAATTTATACCAACAGCAGCAGATATAAACGTGTAATGATGTCTCAACCACCAGGGAAGAAATACATGCATCACATGAGTAATTAACAGGTTCGTGTTTTTTTGTAATGAAATGCATTTGTTTACATGTATACTTTGATAATATTTTTCATAGCAACATATATATTCATATTTTTTATAATTATAAAAAATTGTGAAAACCCATGACATTGTCAGTGTTTTTTCACCCCATGAACAGTGATGAAAATTTGTTTTTTTCTTCTTCTTCTTCTTCTTCAGTTTTTTTATCAGTTGAATAGTAAAATCTTGTGTAAACCAAAAAAATTACCCAACAACAATAGCAGTGAATAATTTTGTTGTTGTTGTATGGTGTTTAGCGTCGCTTTCAACAACTTTTCAATCATATCGTGACGATGTCTGCTTGAGACAATATTCTGAGTGCTTTCACACTGGAGTATCATACCGCAGACACATGATATGATACCCCGACCAGTCATATTATATGACCAGACTTGAACTCTCCTCAAAATGCTGAGCATCAAGCTAGGAAGCTTCTAGTACCATTTTTTTAAGTCTTTGGTATGACCCGGTCGGGGAAAATAACCCACAACCTTCCGCATGTGAGGCGGACCTCTACCACTAGACATCACCGCGGTCTGTTTAATTTTGTAAATTTTATGTCAGTTTATGTTGTTAAGAGAGACAAACTTTCAATTTCATTTGCTTCTTTATCCAAGTTCAGAATTCAGAATATAAAAGTATAAACTTATGATAATTTGACAACAAATTTTATGATGTGTTTTAGTTACAATTATTTATTTATTGTTTTTTGTGTTTAATATTTCAGATGCCACAAAGTGTGATGTACACCTCTACTGTTTGCAATCAGTATTTGCCGATGAAGGAATGGTACCAGCAAGACTGAAGTGTATTAGTTGAATGACAGTACATAACCCTGCCAGATGACAAGCCGGACATGATGCGAATATAGTTTTGGATGAGTGAAAAGAATTATACACATCTTTTGAATAGACTCGAACATCTGAAGACAGCCTATGCCAGTGCAGCTTGAGAGAATATTGAGTGAACTTCAGAATGTGCCAAAACATCTAAATTATGGAAAACATTTGGTAAAACTTAGTGGCGGAGCTGTTGTGGCTCAATCACTATTGTTATTCTTGCGGACAGCTTTGTACATAAAGAAGAGGACTTACCTATATATTAACAATTAAAAAATCAAAAGGAGGAACAACTATATTGAAAAAAAGAAAGCACATCCACTTGTGTTTTCTGAGTTTCTCACCTTGACAATAGTAGTGATGGGTTAGACCTGATATATTTAGAATTGCAGAATATGGTCACACTGTACAAGCTGTGACTCGAAACAATTAGTGATTGATGAACCAAATGTCAATGAAAGCAATACCTATATGCACAAAAAAAGCTGTGGTGTATCTATTAGCTCTGTAAATTATTGATTCCCCCCCCCCCCATTTACTGTTGTAAATAATATTTTGGGAAATTTACTAACACAGTGGGAAGGGGGCATCTGACTGTGAGTTTGAAAGTTTGCGAGAGAAATTGTTGAATTAACGCTTGCAAATGAAAATAATTTGTAAATGATATTCATAAGCATTTCTGTTGTCATTCTTGTATTATTCTAATTTAGTTTCATTACGATAATATAGTTTCATTACAAAGTGAGTTTGTAAACTAATAGATGTTGAAGATCAAAAATATAGAAATGTATATTGGAATGGTTTAGTATTGATTATTTTAATGATTGCAAAACAGAAATTTTAAATATAAAGAACTTTTTATGTCTTTACCAAGTCATTATCAATTGGCTTGAACTTTATTCATCACATGATAACAGTGTTTTATTTTAACATAAATTTTATATTTATAGGGTATGACTTTTTCTTATCCTGAGTGGGTGAGGGGTGGTTCAACATTTAACTTTTTTTTTTTTTAATACACTATTCCTTGATTTAAACTCTAACACTATGATGTTGTTTTTTTATATATAACATGAATATATTATATTTTTGTTTATTTTTAATAATTTACTATTCATTGGTTAAAAAATTGCGCCAAAGTAATATGGATGATTTGTTAACTGAAAAAAAATTGAAGTACCCTTAATGGATATACTTTTACAGGAGACCTTCCTCCATCCATTCAAAAACAACATGCTTTCTTAAAATCCATCAGTATGATTCATTGTATAAATTGTCATATAAAAACTAGGATTGAAATGAATTAGAGACATTGTTTTTGCTATTGTGTTTTAGTTTAATACATTTTAAAAGCCTGTATAAAAATTGTATAAGACAGAACCTGCCAAATTTTATTTTTCTGTCCATTTCTTTATTTTTAACTCTACTGGCCAAAGGCCAGCAGGGCTTATGTCATGGTAAATTGTCCGACGTCCGTCTGTTAATCTTTTTCTTGTAAATGTGATAGCACTTATTTTTCATTGAATCTTAACCAAACTTGCATACCAGTTATATAATCACAATATCTCAGACAAGCTCTTGAATCAGCGTGATTCGAACACATTTTACGTGAAACTTACAGATTTTTTCTGAAAGTTCAAGGCCTAGACCTTACATTTTTTTTCATGTTGCATTGCATGAAGCCTCAAGGTCGCCCAAAATATTTGTTCAAGTTGGGGTCTCTGGGGTCAAATTTAAGGCTGCAACAGGTGTCACTTTTACATAGAGTTACATAGGGAAAAGGTTGTAGATGCAATAGCACCATCATTTTTCATTGAATCTTAGCTAAATTTGCAAAGCAGTTATATAACCACAAGATCTCGGATGAGTTCTTGAACCAGCATTATTCAACCATAAATGCTTTCGTCACAGGGCTTATAAGTACATTTTACGTGAAACATTAAAAAAAACATATTCTCTAAAAGTTCAAGGCCTAGATTTTAGATATTTTATGTATAGCATTGCATGGTAGTCTCCAAAAAATTTATTTGTTGATGTAGAACTTACAAAAAAAACATTTCCTCTGAAATGTTCATCTGTCCTGATGTTGCAAGTAGAGTTATTCATGTCCTTTTGATCCTAACGTTTCATTTATCCATTAATAATTTCCTATATGCCAGATGGTACCGTAATTTAAAGGGGCAAGATTTAAAAAGCAGACGTATACCATCTTGTTTGGAATTCATATACCTATAATGACGTATAGAATTTTTACATGTAGGAATGCAATGAATTTGAAATTGTGTTTGCTATTTGTGTTTCAGATTGTTAATAAATGTTAAACGAATCATATCATTTTACTTTTTGTATCAGCTATAGAATAGAAAATGCATATTTCATGGTAATTTGTCTGTCCATCCTTTTTGTAGTCAATACAATTTTTTTTATATAAATTTTTATATATATATAATTATATTAAAAAATTTTACAGAAAAAACTGCCTGGACATTTGTAAAGCCTGTATACATGGATATTCTGATAGTCCGGGCGGAATTCTAAAAATCCGCCTGGACATTTTAAAATTCCACCCAGACTTTTAAGAATTCCGCCTGGATATTTTAGAATTCCGCCCGGACAATTTAAAAGTCCGCCTGGACATTTTAGAATTCCGTCTCAATATTTTAAAAGTCCGTCCAGACATTTTAAAAGTCCGCCTGGACATTTATAAAGTCCGCCCGGACATTTTAAAATCCGCCTGGAAATTTTTCCGCCTAGGTATTTAATTTCCAGGCGGAATAATTCTATAGAATTCCGCCTGGACATGGTCACATGACCCGGACTAATTTAAATATTTCGTCGATTTTACTATATAAATGTTACTAAAAATAGAAGTCCGTGTCAACTTAGTTTTATTCGCCCGGACATTTAGTCCGCCTGGAAAATTATTATTTTATCAGCCTGGATTCCGGGTGGAATCCGCCTGGAAGTTTTCGTACAGGTAGACATTCGGTATTCATCAATTTAACTAGTAAATGGGTGAGCAAACGGTCGCGTTAAAACAAAGTGCATCCTTCAGGATTCAAACCTTGGACCTCCCGCTTCTGTGAAAAACAAATTAAAGCTGGTTTATGCCGAAGTAATTTAGGCAAAATACTGGATATATTTAATGGATAGACTTAACATGTTTAAGTTATATTTATACCATTAGTTAAACACTGAAAACTTTTAGGGTTTTTAAAGGAAACAATTTGTATAGGTCGTTATTCTAAATCTGTAACGCCATGTTTAGGGTTTGTGTCTCATAAACATACAGACAAAATATGTTTGCATTCAATAGTTAATCCTGTCGTAACAGTTACAATTCTAAACTGCTGTATGAAAGATGGAAATGGAATTGTTGAATAAAACTCAACCATTGAAACTATTACCTAAGTTAACATTTGTCTTATAAACAAATTAAGCATTCGAACTGAATTTTCCATTCGTATATATATATTTATACATATCCTATTTACATGTATTTTCTCTATTTATATATTGCTATTTATATATCTATATATATCCCAAATTTATATGTTTCCCCATGTATATATATATATTACCATTTATATTATATATTACCATTATATTTATTATTTTATGTTATTATATGTATTCCTATTTATATATAGGCCTATGTTACAGTTTATATCATATATTCCTAATATATGTATATATATGATTGATTGATTGATTGATTGATTGATTGATTGATTGAATATTTAGTGCCATTTGATGCCATCAACGGCTAACAGACCACTGTTATCTGGGATTAACCAGTACTCGAGCACACCCCATCTCCACGAGTAACTGATAACTTTCCCACTTGAATCAGCAGTTAGAGACGAATGATAATGAGACACAATGTCGTATATCAATCATCACGGAGACTGTTACCGGGCGGGGATTCGAACTCACGACCCTGGATTGATAGTCAGACACGTGACTGACTGAGCTAATCGGAACCTGCATATATATATATATCAATTTATAAAATGTATTCCATATAATTATATATATTTCTCATTTATACTTGTATCAACAATTGTTATAACCCTCCTTAAGCATATAAGGGAATTTGTCTATAAACATGTTGTCAAGTAACTATATTTCAAACTTTCCTCTTCCGTATACACTATTTTCCTCATACTTAACACCGTATTTAAGGTCAACATGCACAGACGAATCTCTTTAGTTAATCAATCCAGCAATATGATGTTCATGGTATAAATATAATAGTATAAATACATCTTGACACAAATAAACCATTAAAATATGTCGATATGTATTAAATGTTTGATCACATAATTCACTGTGCAGGGTAGCGTTTCACTAAACACCGTAAGTTTACCTTAATTTTGAGCGTACTTTTGCAAAACTTACGTTGAACGTTAGTGCGTTTCACTAAACATCGTAAGTCAAAATTACGTTGAACGTTAACTTAGTACAACGCAGAAACTCTTAAAAAAAAACATAATTGATAAAAGAGTGGACCTCCAAGAATTGCCATTATTGCCTGCCAGACGACAAAATGACAGAAAAGAAGCATATGGAGAATTGGACGGAATTCGAAGTTCAAAGTCTCGTATATGGCTACTTGGAATTCCATTCCGTCTTAGACGGCAATTCTGTTCCACAATTTTAATGAGGTACAAAATTGAAGCCTGGAACACCATCAAAGAACGATCAGTCTAAATTAGTTATCTAAACAGGAATTTAAGGTAGTTGCTAAATTATAAGTAAATTATCAATCATTTGTACACTTGTTCTACAAAGTCTCAGTTTTCGTTTCTATGACAGAGTACCTCAGTATTTCATAAACAGCGTGCCCTAGCGGTACATATCTTTAAGACGATTTTCGCTGTTTTACCCTTATAAAATCGTCAACATTAATGCAAAATTGTTTAAAATAACATTTCAAATTGCATACCTTATTACCTGTGCTAAGACTGTATCTTTTATACATAAAAACACAAACTATGTTACATTTACATCTAATCATTACAGCGGGGTTGATTTAAATGCGGGTTTGAGAACAACGAACATTTACGTCTGATTGTTCATAAAAAGCGCTAGTACTTGAATTCTTGAAGTTCTTGAATTTTACATATGTTTAACTTTATTTTGTTTTAATTTAACATGACAGGAAAGAAGAGCGGGTGTTAGAGCTAGTTTTTTTCTTAAATTTGAATTTAAATTAGGCATGAAACACTTAAAAACACACGTATTTAGCCTGCGATTTCGGACGACGTCCGATGTCACATCAGAACGTCGTGTGTTTTTATGTGATTTTAATTTAAACCCGAAAATGTAAGTCATGGTTGACAACAAATTTATTGGTTTGGCAGAGTCCTTGATATTGTATTTATGGTTTGCATTGTAGCTAGGCACACTCGCCGTAATCTTGTCTGTACATTTTTGTCTTGGTTATTTACAAATAATTATCTCCATATATCGTAGTTATATAACTATAACGTTATATATACATAAATATGAGGATACTTATTTGTGAACAACCGGACATAAATGTACTATGGGTTCACATGCAACACATCTGAAGTGGACGGACAATTTACATAGTATTACATGAACTGATAGCTTTATATGAGTAGGGTCCTGTTAAGGATTCATGACTACTCACATGCTATATAAAGTACTTTATAAACACGTTGGATCATGAAAATACAGCGAAAGTAGATGTATTTGATTTCATAAAGAGGGATAATTAAAGTGTTCACGTTAACCAAATAATATTTTGACGAACAATCTCTGTAGGAAATTTAATTATTACAGTTATTGATCTAAATAAGCTAGAAATTGCTCTCTGTTATACGCCCCATTTATAATTCAAACGAATGCTTTATGACTGAAAGCCAGTAATGTAAATAATTGTTATTAATTACAGGCGAATTTACTAAAATATTATTTGACTCGCTTTATCAAAGAAAAACAAACCTTAATTACTATGTCCATTAACGGAATGATCTCGGGAGTATCGTGTTTCTGACAATTAATTTCAACGTCGCTAATGACCAACACGTCAGTGAATCATATTGTGTGAATAAAAAATACCAACGTTCTCTATCTAAACGGCACGGCTTCAAACATCATGTATACAATATACGAGTGACAATCAAGCTTAATGGAACAAAACACTTTCAGAAACGAGAAACAATTGAAAGAAGTAATACGTTGTTACATAATTATTACATTGATGTACATGTATCTATAGTTTTAACTCTATATTATAGAAAAGGCAGTTAACAAGTATTTTGAGATAGAGATAATAGCATATTTATCTCATGTAAATATGTTGAAATAAAAAATGTTTACGATTACCTTCATTAGTGACGGTAACAAGATTCTCGCACCAGAGAAATAAGATTTATGTATTTGGGCACATAATTTGAAAATGCATAAACGTTTCTTTCTCTGTGAATTTTTCACGAGTTCTGCCTAGTTTCTTTAATAAAACGTACATTTGTATTTTTATTAAAGACGGGCTCGTAAGTAGAAGTGGATACATTTGCATTGCACAGTTCACTCTGAGCAGATTGTATAACTCTTTACTCCATTTGCATTTTTACTGGACTCTTCCAATCTCAAAAGAAACACATAGTCAATTTTCATGTATAGAGAACACATGTGTACTCTAACTAGAGTTTATCTTATTTGTGAAAGCAAATTTTGCAATAATATAAGATCTTAATTACTGTTTAATACATCAATAGTATAGCCTATATTTTTTGTGTCACAAATGGAATCATTATAATTATAAGGGACTCTGTTAAACTATAAATATCTGCTTGGAAATAGTGTTTCACATGTACACTCTTAATAATGTTTCTTTCAAAACAATTGTTGTTTCATTTTATTATTTTTTTTATATTTGATTTTTAAAAATCAACAACAAAAAGATCCTTACACAACACACCTGTCTCTCTTGAATTCACATATAAGTTTGTTACTTATTCTTTCTGTATATTTATATATATAATTGACATAATATTTTAGTTTGGATGTGAATCTGCTTAATTTTTCATAAAATATATGCAAATGAGAAATATATTACACTAATATTCAACCAATCCAATAACTGAAAACACATGTTTTATAAAATTTAAGAAATAGGTGATTCTTTTGTGTTTCAGATTCTCAAATAAAGTTAAATTTTACTAGAAAAAATGAACCAAGGTATCTTTGATATTATTTTTAATGTTTTCTCCTGGCTTTCAATAAACACCATCAATTAACACACAAAAAATTGTGTGTATAAACCATTCCAATTGTAGATACCTCTAATAAATATAAACACACAAAAACAACCCCAATATAATAAAATTTATGTAATTATTGCCACTATATCTTTTCTGTAAAAAGGGATACACCAAAATACATATTTAATATTTAGTAAGGTTCTACACCAAGTCAACCACTATAGACTTAAGAGAGAAAAATCTCCTGAAGTCATTAGACAACATAATTTTCTTATACTATCATCTGCTGTGTCAAATTATATTTTATTTCTGTTTGATTTTTGTTTTAGCTCGAGCTACAGTCTATAATTTGTTGAGACTGGTGTGTCCCTTTAAGATTAATGTATATATGTGTATTCGGTGAATACAAAGAAAAAGAAAGTATACATACCTATAAACGTCGACAGGTCAAGGAACAATAAATGTATTGCATATAAATTTTGTACATTTATATTTCATCATACTGTTGAATCAAAAAACAAACATTTAATTCATTTCAAAGCAAAACAATAAGAAAAAATCAGTTCATTTTTCCATCACATGAATAAACTTAGTCAATAATGAAATAATTTTCAAAACCAAAATGTATGCTTTCTTTTTCCTTTCAGTGTATATATATATAATAATGTATGTTACAATTTGACTGATATATATATTTGTACGGTTTGTTGAGAGATGGCCCACCCCGACCCTCACAGACCTATTACGGGGTGATTAAATGGATCACTTTTCAGTGATTGAAATTAAAAAAAAAAAAAAAATTCATGTACTGATGTAATTTACCTATTTATTCTGATACAACAGAAAACAGTGCATAACCTGTTCTGATTGCTCGTTACGAGCAATCAGAACTGGTTCTACACTGTTTTCAAAAGCTTTCTTTTATTAAAGATGGGCTCGTAAATGAAAGAGGATACATTTGCATTGCACAGCTCACTCTCAGCAGATTGTATAAACTAATGGTAAATTGTTAGGATATACGTTAAACATCAAAGATTACAAATAAGGCAAGAATATTTCATTACAGGATCAGAAAAAACAGAATGTTAGATCTTAATATTCGTTAATATTATAAAATGTGCATTTTACTTAACTTATCTCTTTAAAATATAACATATTGCCAAAAGTATTCCTGACATCAAAGTTTAATAGGTAGAGTAGAAAATGCACATTATTTTTAAATACATCAATGACAGTTGGCATGTGTGATTGTTGACATTGTTTTATAGTTCCAATTGCCTGTATTTGTTCTCGATCGAACCCTTCGTGAAACAAAAAACAGATATAAAGTTGTATTTGTTTCCATTGTTGTATGCTTTTAGTGAATATTGATATCGCCAAACAGCATTGTTTAGTTTATTTATTTTACTTGGGATAGTTTAACATGCATTAGTTTTTGTGATCTGTAATGGGTGATGGGCGGCTTACACTGAGCATATACATATATATATATAGAGAGAGAGAGAATAAACCATCAAAACGGCTGCAAGCATACATATATATATATATATATATATATATAAAAATATTATTTGTTCGGAAAAATGATAAAGGGTTCAGATGCTTAACCCTTGAGTAACAATTTGGAACAAACAAAACATATGGTAAGTAGCAGTTTTGATATACGAATTCAACAGTTATAACAATGATAAAATATTGAGTTAAGTTGTCTTTTAAGGGACTCTTTTTCATATTGATATTTTAATTTTTAGAAATTAATTTTTGTGAAAAAACTATAATATTTTGGGAAAAGTAAGTTTTGAAAATTGTTAACGAGGCATCTTATTTCGCATATTTGTGGTTATCGTGGCATAAAATGTGAAATGTATTACATTTTCATTTGATTTCAAAACTTCTTTGTGACAATATTATAAGCTATTCGATTTCAAAACTTCTGTGTGACTATATTTAAAGCTTTTCGATTTCGAAACTCCTTTGTGACTCTATATTTAAAGCTATTCAATTTCAAAACTTCTTTGCGACAATATTTAAAGCTATTCGATTTCAAAACTTCTGTATGACTATGTTCAAAGCTTTTCGATTTCAAAACTCCTTTGTGACTCTATATTTACAGCTATTCGATTTCAAAACTCTTTTGTGACTCTATATTTAAAGCTATTCGATTTTACCACTTCTATATGACTATATTTAAAGCTTTATTTAATGTTAAATCTTCGTATCATTAATTCATGTAGTATATCACGGGCTTGTCTTTCTCGTTTTTTTTAAATTTCTATGTGTATATTTCTATGCTGATATATCTGGAAATATTAAAAGACTGCGATGATGTTTATTACGGTGATCTTGATATTTATTGCTTTAAACATTTCTTTAAACAAGACCCTCAAGAGGGTTCAAGGACGCCCTACTGCTTATTGTGGCAATAGTACTTTTTGATATTTCACAATATTAACACATTTGGGGTGCTGGGTCGTCATCTTAACCTCTTATCGATAAATAACCTACCACGACCTTACTGAACAAAACGTTACCATTTCTATAAAAAGAAAGCGCTTCATATTTCCATACCATTTCTCTATAAAACAAGAAATATCTTTAAAAAAGATAATCGTCGTAGAAGTAATGAATGTTGTTTGCCGTATGTAAAATCAGAATTAAACAGAGAGTAACACTACAATTTAAGTGTGGAATAAAATTTACTAATAGACTGAAGATATGTGGATATATATCTAAGAAACATATCTGTAACAATGGTCAACATGATCAATTTGCAAATATTTAAATTAAGCTATATATTTATCAGTTATAACGCACCAACCTCTGGGCAGTGACATTGTCAAAACAATTATCCCTGCCATCAAGCGAATCACATGCCGATGGTAAAACTGTGTAATTGATTTAAATAAACCAATCGGAGTGCGAGAAACAAGTTTTGAAATTAGTAGATTTATTATTTCTGTTTTATTTTTTTTACTCGTATTATAAGCTTACTATATACTATCTAACTATTTAGATATCAAATTGTCCACAATAAAAATCGAAAGTAAAAAAAATATTTTTATTAGGCTGTCCCCATACACACACTCTTCCAACCTTTTGACATGCCTATAAGGACTGGGTTTGAACTCCGGCGGAGGTTCCATTTTTAAATACATCTGATAGTTAATTATGGTCTTGTGTTTGTTTTTAATAATATTATTAAAATATCTTGGATTGATAATAACTATTCCCTACTTAAACTGGAACACAGCATTTTTTTGTGAATATCAAAGTTTCTACACAAGCAGAACATACCCCCGAAACCGGGAAAGTATTTTGAAACAACCTATATTTATCTTAATTAAAACATTAATAAAAAGTATAAATTGTCTGGAATGACACAGCCAGTTTTTATTATAAAAAAATCTTTAGAACGCAGCACCGTTCCCAATAATTGAAACAGCCAGGGACTGCCCCTACACATATGGAATAAAAACATACATCGGCTGGAATATTAGAATTATTAACCCGGGTTTAATTATTAAATTGTAAAATAATATGAATGAAATAAAATTAAAACTGCTTTAACAAACAAATAATTTAGGCATTCTTGTTAATCAATGTCTAATTTACAGTTGTATAATATTGAAGTAAGAAGCGGAGTTTGTATGCATGGATGGGATCAAATCAAGTTTGGTGACGATGTAAGCTCAAATTAGTGGAAAAAAAGTATTTTCCGAATACGGGAGTGAGACCGCAGTTCAACCGAAACAATGAACATAAAATATTTCCAGCGTATTAAGTTATATTTTCTTTAACATTGATCATCTTTTGAATATTAAATAAATATTTTTTTAAGTTATATATTAAGTATAATTATAGACTACAAATTTGCTATATATTAATATGTAAAACAATTATTATTACTCGGCGCTCTTCGGCAAGCTTAGGAAGCTATTCGGTTAGGGTAAGCGAGGCGCACAACGGTTTGTCAGCGAGGTACACAAGGGGGTGAAAAGTTTACTACCGATTTCTCTTGCGACGATAAATTATTGAAAAAAATTTGAAATTGAAATAAATCTTTCAAGTTTTTGGTACCAAAACTAATATAATCCGATATTTAATATGTGTCTTCTATAACAGTGTTAATAAACACACAGTATATTATCTTTTCAACACACACCCATTCAGTGCCCAGATAACCCAAAAATATAGGTTAAAAGCCATGTTATACAGCTACGCCGAAAAAGTACCCTTGCAGGTTACTCTATATATCCAAGTCCCTTAATTTATCAAAACTTCAATCATCAACTGATACAGACAATGCTTTAGATTGTTCATTGAACAAATCGATGAGAAAATGAAGATTTTCTGTTATACTCATAATATTCCTATGTAAAAGTAAAAATCAAATTAAAGGGCCCCTTTACATTCAAACCTTTTGATATGCAGAATTCCCAGTCCCTTGCTGATGTAAGGATAAATTATATCACAAATGAACAAGTTTGACCGAAAATTTATTGAAAGGATTATTTTTGACATTTCACCACTTTAACCCTTTTTTAAACCGTTTTGGAAATGAATTCCATCCTACTTATTGAACCAAACCTAAGATTCCACAAGACTTCAGATTTTAAACTATAAATTAGTATTTAACGAATGGATAAGAAAATGGGAACGTTCCATTTTCCCTTGGTATTTATATATTTAACTTACAATGTCACTATATACTCTCTTTTTACTTGATTTGCAAAACCTTCAAAACCCCAAGCCATTACAAATAGGAACAATTTGTATCAGATACGAACATATTAGACCGATAGGTTGTTGAGAATAATATTTATGAAATAATTCCACTTTAACCATACAGTCCCCTTATGGAATTTAATCTTCTTTATTGAATCTACATTGACGAAAATAAAATAATTTTCCGTTTTCCAATAGTATCATATGTAAAATTTTAAGTTCCCTCGCAGGGCTCCTATCTATATGCTGATTCTTATATTTGTTCACCCCTTTACCATGTACTAATAGGGATAATTTATACCAAGCATGAACAAAATGACTGGCCGATTCTTAAGAAAATGATTTTTGAAAATCCCCATTTATACCCATTTAGGCCACTCTGACACCATAATATCGTGGAACCCAGTCAGTTCTGAATCTGAATCGACTTGACCAAAAAATGCTTCCTTGAGAATATAGGCCAACTCGGTTCCACTTTAATATGTATTAATTTGTTTTGTAATCAGAGATGTCCCCTAGTTGAGTCATCGGACTTTTTAACCTCATTTGTACAATTGTATCGTTACTACATATATATTTTCACAATATGTTTGGCGCGGTTCATGAGAATAAGATTTTCTAAGTTGTTTACAATTTTAGTCACTACGGGCATTTTGAATTTTAAAACGAAAAGAAATATTTGTGTATAGTCCACTATTCAGTAGAAATATCTGCGTGAAGTTTGAATTTAACTGGCCTAGTGTTTTATGAGAAAGTGCGGCTAATGGACGACAGACGACAGACAACATACGGCGGACAACGCGCTAATGCCTAAGCAACTTTGAACTTTCAACCAGTAGTGCTAAAATGACACTTCAGTGACATGTCCATTTCAAACTCTTTTTAGATAACGTGACAGAAGTCCAGTAATCAATTCTTCTTTGTGTTTTTATGTACATTGTTGTATATTGTATTGATATAAAGTTGTGCATAATATACAATCAGACGTTATTAAACTATACAATCTTTTAATAATCTAAATGTTTTATAAACCGACAAACTTTTAGATCGCAATACTTTCAATTACAACCATGTTTGCGTCTATAGTTTATAATAGTGTGCATACTTGTTAAATCACAAACATGTTTGCTATGGCCAAAAAGTACTGTATTCGAATGTGTATTTATTGAGGTAAAGTAATTGCATGCAAAGATTTACTAAACATACTGAACGGAACAGCGAACGCCACTTTTGTGTTTTCAATAATATTTGCCAAAGTATTGTAAAGCTTTATTAAAATTTGCATACGACTCTAACATACATTAACAATTCTGTATTGTTCAAGTCCGAGTGTCAAGGAAATGGCTTTGAGAAAAAAAAATGTAAGGTACATAATATGTCAGGTAGCCGGTTAGCTGTTCCGTTCAGTATATAACTTATAGATAAAAGTACGTCGTTGGCATCAATACGTTGGTTTTGGGGAAAGCTTTACCGGCTTTTTAATGGACATGACTTTAAATTTTACTGTTTACATGTACACATATTCGGTACAGTCAGTGCTTTCTTCCACCTAGTAATCTTTGCCACGTAGCTCAAGTTTACAAAATATGTACTGTGTCTCTTCGTATAGTATATGCAACATATAAGTATTAACAATAAAATTAGATTACGCTGTTTCTGTATTCGCAACTATTATGAACATAAACATACTTTAACAAGAATGTAATGATTCTATTTATGTTTTGTGCAGGTTGCAATTTCATCAAAGGTGGACATTTTGCATAAATAAGTCGAGGACAAGAGGAAACACCTATTATGGAGAATCATGCGCAGTTCCTTTTATCAGTTACACTGACACTTGCATGTCTCATATACACAGAAGGGTTTAGTATGTCCGATGTTAATAGACTGAGAAAAGATATACTTGCTAACTATAGTAAGACAGTACTGCCAAAACTAAACCAGTCAGATACAATGAACATATCAGTGGGATTCGATTTGTTAAATATTGAAGATTTGGATGAAGTAAATCAAAGAATTGCAGCAACTATTATGTTGAGCATGTTCTGGAGAGACGAAGGCATCAATTGGAATCCAACCAATTATAATGGTATAGACTCATTTGTTACGGAAAGTGGAGATTTCTGGACGCCAAATCTAATTTTAAGTAACACGTTTAAAAAGTTTAACCGTTTAAGAGAAGATTGGCACCTAGTTCGTTATTTCCCAAACGGGTCTGCAGTCCAGTTCCTCGGCTCTGTCTTATTTTCTGGTTGTGCTGTGGATGTAACATTCTATCCCTGGGATACACAGCAATGTTCATTCCCATTTTCTACCTGGGGGTACTTTCCAAATGAAATAAAATGTAAATCAATTGCTGATAAAGTAACGCTACAATACTTTACTCCAAATGGAGCATGGGATTTGACTGATTCGAATGTTTATACTATTGGTACGGGGATTATATTTAAATTGACTTTAAGACGGATACCGAAGTTTGTAACTGTCAATATAATTGTGCCCATTATGTTTATGTCATTCTTAAATATAGTAGTGTTTGCAATTCCAACAGAAAGCGGCGAGCGTATTTCTTACAGTTTAACAGTATTGCTATCCATAGCTGTGTTCCTGACCTTGATTGGAGATAACCTACCCAAGACGTCAAACCCCATTTCGATATTTTGTTATTATCTCTTGTCAATTTTAATAATCAGTATGTGTGTAACGTTGGCAAATATTTTCAGTATCCACATTTATTTTCGTGACCAGGAATCACATATTTCACCGCTCTTAGCCTCGTTCGTAAGACGGATGTATCGCCAAGGGAAGACGCGACAGATTCGGCGACAAAATTTATAACGCGACAGCAAATATGTAGGACTTGATGCTGATGATCAGAGACCTTGTGCAGCTTATTCTTACAAAAGTTTTGAACCACCCTTCATGGTTAATAAAATACTCGATCGAAAACAATCGAAAAATGACTACTTAACAAAAAACGATACGGATTCCGATAGAATAACGATCGAAAAATCCGGATGTACCGCTTTATCTGACCACCAGGCTGATTTTAATAACTTTTATCAGCGTTTCAAAGAAACAGATCGTACGCGCAATGAAAGAAAAAACATATCTACGGAAAGTACTGATAACGAAATCGCAGTGTCTTGGAAAGATTTGAGTGTAGCCATGGACAAAGTCTTCTTTTTCCTTTTTGCTTGTTCACTGGTGAGTGATACAATTTTGTTTTGGCTCGTTATGACGCAGCGTATTTGATCAATAAACTGGGCAAAAATATTGGTTAAACCATCATTAAGTTATTATCATATCAATATTAACTCATCCATACACTACACCTGATTGGTCAAAGCATCGTGGCTGACTTCAAAGGAAAACCTTTCAAACGATTGTTGCTGTTGCAGTCGTTCAAAGTTCGCTGATAATTGTTCATTGTTTAACGGTATAAGATAAAGCGGATAATAACATTATTATGTTCACGTGTGTGATTGAGTTCAGGTCTATATCTGCCTTACTTATACCGATGACCTGAAGTGGATAATATGTTTACCACCGTTTACAAATAAACAAAAAACAGACTGTTGCAAACCAAACCTAACCATGCTGCGTTCAGTACCGTTTTAAAACAACTACATTTGGCTACCTGGTTCCCTAAATACATGTTTATTACTTTTAATAAGAGGCTGAACAAGCATCTTGAAAAATACATTAAATAAAATAATGTAAGTCAATATTGAACAGTACTGAACGCAGCACTAGAAAAGTACCAAGTACTGTAAAACATGTTCGGATATGCACTTCAATAGCTGCAGTTGTCAAGTAGCTTTACCATGTGTAATGAATCGGAGACTATAAATATATTATGAGTTGTATAAAATGACATATGATATTGAATGTAAATGTATTATGTTCTATGTTATTATATATATGATGAGAATAAATAAATTTATAAATATGTTAGTCTGAATTAAGAGCATAATTGTGGATGTTTACTTCGCCTGTTCGTTTGAAGAGAGAAACAGAGATACATTGTCGTAAAATATGACAATCCAATACCAACTTGGTATAGACTCGTCAATAATCAGCGGTTGTTTTGCTGGTCGTGTAATCATTATATGAAAATACATATTTTTTTTACTTTTTGAATTTGCGTGATTGAGATAATAATCTTTGTGCTCAAGTAGCGATTGTGTTACTGACAGATTCGAAGGCCATAGAGCTCGTTGTATTGCATGTATGTGTCTGTTATTAAACGGTCACGCTAATCCTAAACGTGCATACATTTCTCATAAAGGTAGTTATAAAATGCCCCTTTAAGGTATTTAGAAAATACTATTTATAGTAACTCGCGCCATCACTGATGATCAAGTTATTTTGTTAAGCTGGGAGGTTGTGTAAGAGTGATACAGTGATGGTCGCTCGAGCCAGAAAATGCGGGTTCGAGCCCCCTCTCATAAAAAAAAACACCTACTACTGGTTCTACCCAGGAAGCGGACTCGAGAGCGGTTAATATAGGTTCTAAGCTTTCATCGCAATCGGACTAAAATAAAGTGATTATGTAAAAAGGTAAAGATGTTTTAAAAAAAAACAAAAAAACACTTTGATATGGACATGCGTTTTTTATCTTGCAAAGCAACGAATTACTGAATGATCCTATAAGAGTGGCACATTGTTACACGTAAATGACAACAGGCGCAAAGTTGAGCCCTCTTTGAAATACGCATATGTAGTTAAGCATGAGTGATGGTGGTTGAGGGGGGAAGACTATTGTTGAATTTGATATTTCAAATGTCAATTGCTGCATTTGGTGATTTTAAGATTTATAATGGTCGTATGAGCATGAAAATGCCGCCCTTTATCTAGCTCCAATACTTAATCCTTGTGGGAATAGGACAAGAGAGTAATCTTATAATACCTAATAAGCAAACACCTGCCGCCCTATATCCAGCTACAATACTTAATCCTTGTGGGAATACAGTTCCCCTTATTGCTCCAATCCGTGGTGAGTTTGGTGAAGACAGCTCTAACATATAGCTCTATGGTACAAGAAATTACTCTTTAATAGTTATCGTTTCAGCCAAAACTTACCTAGATCGATAACAGGTCCATTCATTTCGAAACAATGTACTCTTTGTTTTTGTGCAATGTAATTATTTAGTAAAATAATGAGGCGAGTGTATATTTTAACATGTGGTGGGTATTACATTACATATCATTTTAATAGATATAATCAATGACAATTACATCTTAAGCATAATTGAATATATATCTGAACATATGTGCTGAACAAAAACAACATATCTGCACACAAATGGCGCATAATTAAACGAATGCAGATATAAATTTAAACACATATTTTGCACTTATATGATTTAAATACCTTTTATAACGATTTTGTTATTATTCATCTTACTACAATAGAACTTGTGCCAATATTAAACTTAAACAGACCCGTGCATACACATAATGATTAAAGTGTATACATAAGGATTTCAATTTCTCATTGTCAGATTGGTTGCGACTTTTTCTGGCTAGGATTAAGTACATATTTTTTTGTCAGTTATGCCTCCGTATTTTCAATACACATTTGCGTATTTGCGACAGGCAGCTGCGCCGGTTGATACTATCCCAAGGCAGTATTGATAATATTCCAGATGATGAAACTATTTCTATACATATATTTAACAATATACAAACTTGTATTAAATACACTTAACGTTTTGAGAAACAACATATCTTATCAAAGTTTAGTATTTTCCTCATTTATGATCAGCATTGGATGCAAACATATATACATGTCACCCACTTCAGTTTCATCTTTCTTTCTATATGAATGTGTTTTATTGCCATTTTGATTGTTATATGTAAATACTCTGTTTTTTGGATGGGCCGATTTTATCTTTGCCGTATATTTTAATTGTGCATTTTCAAGTGGAATATAGTATCGTTTGCATCTGATGGTTCCATATTTTCTCCATGTTTCTCATGTTTACTTAAATTATTTATACCACTAATCATTATACTTGTATTGACTTTAAACGCACTATTGGTCAGTGAGTGGATTCATAAATCCATTAGTGTGTACTATTGTCAGTATTCAATGCGTTAGTTCTGTTTGTGGTGTAGTGAAGACTGTGTGCTGTTAATGCTACGTCTCTTGTGGGACATTTTTTTTAACTTTGATTTTAACTGTGAGCTCTTTATATATATATCAGAAGCAAACGACAAATACTTATTTTTAAACGGACGATATTAATTTACTACTGAACAGTTATTTGTTTATTGTTAAAAATCACAATAACTTTGATATACAAAGGTAAGTTAGTGTTAATAAAACTTACCCCTTACTATTTTAAAATTCTTTTAACTTTTGCATTGTAATAAAACAATTGTAAAAATACTTTGATCAGTAAATATATAAGTTAGCCGAACTTGTATTATATGTTGGCCAGTATAGAGCAAGGTAGGGTGGGGGCCGCCTCCCCAAATATTCTGGTGTTGAACATGGTTTATTAAAAAATATTAATAAGTTTATAAGTTACATATTTTTAGTGCATGAGGAATCTGGTTAAAACCCCGAAAGAGGTTCGCTTTTAACCCATCTGATATTTATACTTATCACATAATTTACGGTGCAGGAGTGTAATAAACCCATGTCATATTGTTTATATTGACCTAGTGTAATATCGCTTTCGATTCATCGCTCGGTGTTTTCCGTATAACTCGGCTATCGTACGTAAAGTACTTTCGAACTTGCCAGAATATACAAATGGCGTCGATTTTTCATGGTTTAATGATGTTATGTTTTTTAGATGTTACGTCATACGATGACTTACGGAAACAAATATGCCCGATTTGTTTCAGATTTCTTATACAAAAGATTTGTTCAATAAATTGTAAATGTTAACTTTTCCGAGTTATGTGATAAAACGAATCTTACATTTGTGCTCATTAGTTATTGGATCATATCTTTTATCCTAAACACTCACTAGTATGCAGCTCATGGTGATTGAGATGTCAAAACTTTCCGTAACACATCATTTGCCTCCAACAGCAGGAGGCGAATACAATAAAAATAATTAATAAAAGCTTTTATTTACTTAAAATACAGTTTAGATTTATTATCGTAGATGACCACTACTCCTTACCAAAGTTATGCACCTCTCCGACACAGAAAAGAAATTAAGAAACTGCATGCATACTTGGTTATTTCAATTTTATATTTATGTCGACATGTATATGTATGTAGTGAAACAAAAATGTGTGTTTCTTTTAACATACCATCTACAAAATATTTATTCAACATTCTTTATTACAAAACATGCTCGTTTAAAGGAAATATATCAGTTTTTTTTAGATTTTATAAAATTGGCTAAGAACATTTTTCCCAGTTAATTAATAAATACTACATATACTTACTGACCCCGTATTATCAAAAGGTTATACATCTAAACATGCCAAAATAATATAGTGAAAAGGGATTTCATTACTTTGGCTACGCATGTATTTGTGTCTATTATAGATTTCCCGGTTAAAATTGTATACTATTTGTGACATATTAAAAGAGTTCCGTGATTTGTTTTAGTTTCAAATTGATCCGCTTTACAGGTTTACACATAGCCAACATTGTTTCATCTTGGAACAATCCCTTATGACGATGAGAAGGTCTAGCAGTATTTAGGTGCTGTCAATTTTAAGAATGGGGATTTCGTTTTATCATTCCAATTAAAATATCGACTAAATATGATTGAGTGGATTTGACATACCGCACCTTTCGGATGGTATTGATCAATTATAATGAGAAGATTTTTAACCAGTTCAAATCTCATTTTATTTGAAGTCTTTTTTCCTGATATACTCACTTTTATGCCAAATTGGATGTGTCTGTCTTATCCATCAATTCTTAACCTTTCAAATTAAATAAAAGTTCTTAATAGCTGAGAATATTTTATTCAGCATAAAATTATATGTAATACAAATAACAAATATGAATAAACATCAAAGATAGAAGAGCAACATGGTTTAGCATTTCATACACCCTTAGGTATCGTCATTTCACATTATACATCATGTAGATTTTCACATTAATAAATGTAAAATTAATAAAAAAACATTTATCAAAATTGTCATGTATCTCTTTAATAAAAATATTCAGCTTGTTTAAATCAATTTGGCAAGAATCTAGTTCATTATATAAATAACTTGTAGCATCAATACAAAAGTTCGATCGATAAGCATAAATATTACGATACGTATTCAAACAAACAAACAAAAGTTTAAATCACAAAAAGACGGTATGAACTATTGTTAAGTTTCTTAACATAATACGTTCAAATAAAGTCTCACTGTTAACGTAGAATAACAATAAATTAAGTACATTATAAATACATAATCTTGTATACAAGAATGAAAGGAATTAAGCAAACATGCTTATTACTTCTTAAAGCCCTCTTCAGCTTTATTCAATAGTGCTTAACGCCATTTGTAACACATGTTATACATGACATATCCAGTGTTATTGGTGGTAATGACATTAAAATGAATCTGAGTTAAATAGAACAAGCGTCCTTCCGTATTTGCTCGCATAAAGATTTTGGACGGAGTGAGGCTCGAACCCATGACTTCAGTAATGAGTGGTTAGTTGTCGTAAGACGACAGTACAATATACTACTTGGTCAAGTGGGCCCTTCTCCTCTTTTAAACTTAGCATTGCATTTGTTGACGTTTAAATTAAATAATATATATGTATAATGCCTGTTCCATTGATGCATGTGCTGCATGGAACGTTAAGAAATTATTGCAATACAGTGTATTTGAAATATTGATTTCTTGCAGAAAGGGACTAATGAAAGTGATTTGTTCACTGAAGTTTGAAAATTAAAATCTATCATCTATGTCGACCCTAAATTTAGTGTCTACTTTAGAACGAGGAATAACGCTGGTAGGCATATCCAGATCAATCTACCCATACAGGCAAGGTTTATCTTATATCTGTTCATGAATTATGCGTTGAACCTTACATATACAATTTGAATGAAAGCAATTTATAATCGAAAGGAAATGTGGTTTCCTATTAATAACATTGCTGTAACAATTGGTTAAACATTCAACTGTCAGGATATTGCCATTGATTAAGAAAAGTGTTTCGAAATGTATGATGTCAGTCACAGGTATAAAAGTTTACAAAGTAAAAATAAAACGATTTAACCCAAAAAAGGGCATAACTGTTTCAATATATTAAAACATAAAAATCTCACGCTTAAAATCGTAGCTCAAAGTTCCAATCCATAACTGCTCAACACTCTTTTTGAACATTTGACCTGGCACAAGAGCGACTATCGTTCCGCCCACTGTCCATGTGGCGTTGTTTGTAAACACAATGTAAGACAATGTAGTGCTTATGTAAAGACCGTTCGCTAGTCTAAGAAAAAGGCGGCCCTGGAAAGAATATTGATCGCTGATTGTATAACCGATTTGTTTGATTGACAGCACGCGTCAGGTCAAATGATAAAGTGGTCAAACATCGCAATTTGCGAAGGGGTAATTTCTGCAGGATAACACCCCCTATGCAGTTTGGATAAATATCACCACCTCCTTTGCCTCCTTTGAATCCCCAATTGTGTGTATCATTCGAAAATCCCAGGCTACGACTCTGTCTGTTGATTATATGGTATTTATTTCAATACTTATTCATAGATAGTTGATTATACGAAATATCATATTCATCTTCGGAATAGCTAGTGTGCATTGTGTCGTATTTCATAATAATTTAAGATGGATATTAAATCGTAACGCGTTACCTTTGATCAATGTTGAGAAAACTTGTTTTTTAAGCAACTTTACAGACACCAAAAAAGAGCAAAGTAAACAAACACAAAAGAGTTTCTTTAATTAAGTGTGTACACAACTACCCAGAAGTACTTGGCGTCCGTTTCACCAACAATCGTAAGTTCACGAAGTGTTAAATTTATTGAAATATTTCGGAAAATGCATTTAGTGTGTCGCTATTTTGTTTAGGCTTATAAAAGTTTTTTTTCTTCCAAAATTTGAAAAAATACTACGCAAATTTAAACACTTCTGGAAGCCACAATTTGTTTGTACGGAATTTTAAAGACTTACGAAGGTTAGTAAAATAGGCCAATGCTCATATGCCGATGGCGTCACGTACATAGGTTTTTGTACGCCAATTAAGGGTGCATTATTTATGTAGGCTAGGTATTTGTGGCAGTATGTCAGCATTTAAAGAGAATTCAAAGTTTGCGGTCATGTGTGAAAGGAGAGCATTGTCGTAAGTAAAATACACGAATCCACTGTCAAGTTATAAAACAGTCATCGGAAAGGCATCTGAACTAAATACACCCCTCTCCTCAGAGTGTGTAGTTGTATAAATATATAGAAATAAAGTGTACACATTTTTGTTTATTTGTAGTGTAAGACTTGAATTTCTTATATTATCTTGTACTTTATTGTAGTCTTTTGACTTGATTGGCAGTATAAGGTTGTCGTCTGTGTTAACTTTGTTATAACAATTAATTAGGTGATTAGTTTCAAACGATGCAAATTTTGTTTTACTGGCCTATTATAGGCAACACATTAGATAACTATTACATTGAAAAACTTTGATTCGTGTATTACCTTAAATCATTGTTACCGTAACTAAAATTCACTTATTTCACTAGTGATGCTTATATCTCTGATTGCATTTATTAATCATATGAAGCCAAACACGGTAAGTAGAAGTGAATCTAGAATCGATTGATGGGTTCCTTCAAAATCGTTTTGGATATAATTATGCTTTTGAAGAAGATTAATATTTATTATAATAATTTTACAGGTTACAAAAAGGGATTATACTTCTTAAATAAGGTGGTGAGGTAAGAAAGACTTCATAGTTATGGAAAACCAGGCACGCTTCTTGTTATCAATAATATTGACACTTGTATGTGTTATACACACAGAAGGATACACTCTTTCCGATGTTAATGGACTGAGGAAAGATATACTTGCTGAATACAGCAAGACTCTCCGACCGGTGTTAAACCAGTCAGACGTTGTAAACGTTACGGTTGGATTTGATTTGGTAGCCATTCAAAAAATGGATGAAGTGAATGAGCATATTTCTATAACTGTCATTATGACCGTTATCTGGCAAGACCAAAGTGCAATATGGAATCCAAACGACTACAACGGCATATACTCATTTGTTACGGAATGTGGAAAATTCTGGACCCCAAATATTATTCTAATAAACACGTTTAAAAACTTTGAAATTTTACATGAAGACTGGTTGCCAATTCATTTTTATGCAGACGGGACGGCAGTGTTCACTCCTGGCTCTGTATTATCTGCAAGTTGTGCCGTGGACGTAACATACTATCCCTGGGATACACACACTTGTGAATTTATATTTTCGGTCTGGGGTTTCATTAAAAATGAAATACAATTTGTATCACAGTTTGATAAAGTAATGCAACAGTATTTTATTGAAAATGGCATTTGGAACATTACTGGTTCAAATGTTACTGTGACTAGCCAAGGAACTATTATTAGGTTTGCATTGACTTTAACACGCAAGCCGAAGTTTGTAATCGTTAATGTGATTCTGCCTATTGTATTCTTGTCATTCTTAAATATAATCGTATTTGCGATTCCAACAGAAAGCGGTGAGCGTATTTCCTACTGTTTAACAGTATTGCTATCAATAACCGTGTTCCTGACCTTGATTTCAGATAGCCTTCCCAAGACGTCGAACCCCATGTCAATATTTTGCTATTATCTCCTGTCCATATTGATAATCAGTATTTGTATTACATTTACAACAATTCTCAGTCTCCGCATATATTATCGTGATGAGGAAAGACCTATTCAGCCGCTCTTAAACTCATTTGCAAGATTGTTGCGTTGCCAAAGACGAAAACGAAGCAGCCGAACACAAATATTAGACGGAGACAAACATACCATGGGATTCGATGCTGAAATTCACAGTCCGTACATAATAAAGGCTTACTCTGACAACCGGCCTCGTGCATCCCTCGTGGTTAATAAAATGCAAACTACAACACATTCCAAGCATGACAAATCAGCAATGAATTATATGAGATATCCCAATGATAAAGCGGCAGAGACTCCCGGGTATACCGCTATAATGGACCAAGACACTGACAGAAGAACCGTATACGAGCACTTTAAACAAAAGGATCATGCAGGCAAGAGAAAGCAAAACGTGCAAATAGATAGAGAGGTTACTGATGATGATGTCGTGGTGTCTTGGAAAGATGTGAGCGTCGCCTTGGATAAAATGTTCTTTCTTCTGTTTACTTGTTTGCTTGTTATTGATACCGTTATATTTTGGCTCGTTATGACGCAGGTTATTTGATCCATGTACAAGAACACTTAGCAATAACCAGTCAATACCAACTGGTTACGTGTTTTATATAAGCCTTTTCTCAATTTTCTCAAAGTTGTATGAATGTGATATTATTCTCCTTATGTTGCGGTTTTTCTACTGCCCGTTTACGTTTAAAGGTAATATCGTCACATGTATGCATACATTGTACTTATTTTTATTGTTTCATTATATATCAATTACATTCAATCTGTTGTTGTGCCTTTTGACAATACGTCTCCCGTTGGACATGTATTGTTTATTGAAAGACTAGCGTAGCTGCCTTCTATAGACATCGTGTGCACATTTATGATTTTGTTCTATAATCTTTGTTATACTGTTGACGGCGATTTCATTTCCTCCGACCGATAAATAGTTCCAAATAGGTTCAAAATGCAGTTGCCTTAGCAGAGGAAATAGAGATCAAATCGTTTTTTGTTCTATCGATACTCAAATATATGGTAGTCAAAGCAAACTGTTTTCCCTAAAAAGACAAAAATGCAGACGAATACTGCGCATTACTATAGCAAAGGTAAAAATAGCACCCACTTCAGCGAAAAATATATTTAGGCCATTATTTTGGTAAAATGCAGGGAAAATTGAAACTGAAGTCTCAATACCACGATTTCAGATTGACGTTCGATTCGAAATTATTTATATTAATAAAAGAAGGGCTTGAATATTTTAATAATGTTGTGTACTTACTTTGTTTATTCAAACTCGCGCAACGGTAAATGTTTCTTATTTCCTCTTTCTTCATTCGGATAACAGTCAGTTTCTATTAATGTTTACGCTTTGATACGAATGTGTGTTTTATTATACGTATGCTATACAATAGCAGAACTTCTATTATGCCTGCCACATTTAAAGCATTATCAATAATGCCAAAAAGTATACAAAATATTAGATTTTTTAACACCATTTGTTCGAATTTTTTTGCGGTCAGAAACACATTATATTGGAGGTCATCTCAAAAATAGAAAGGAGAAGGTAATACGTGTTATACTATTAAGTGCTCCAAAGAAGATGTGTATTTACGTAATTCAATCAAATAAATTTATAGAAATCGCAAACAATGTTGTATTTAAGCGAATCCGTTAAGCAAATAATTTTCCTTTCACTAAAACGTTGCGTATTCAAACAGCTTCATGTGGTAAACATGAAAACTGTCAAATAAACCAGTTCCAGGTTATTACAGTTCGTTCGTGCCTCACAATCATTTGTCAGAGTGAAAGTATAGACGAGTACCATTTTATTCAGCTTTCCCATACAGGAGTTTGCATATTATTCGTACGTAGTAATTTAAGCGTCTAGATAATCAAGACCATAAAATGTCAAAGTGCGAACAAAAATCTCAGCTCGTAAAGGAAAAAGCACGTTCTAACCAAAATCAAAGTACAAGTTTTAGTTGCTTTCCACCCGTAACAACCATTACTTAAATAAATATTTTTAAACCAATATTTGAATTTTTCAACAACGAATTAAACCAGAAATTCTGAATTACAGGCTATTGCATTTGTGAAAAGAAGCAACTACTTCGTTTGAGAGTTTTTGAATCAATGTTTGATGCAATACTGATAGTGCAAATCAAGAGTCGCTGACAGCAACAGTTTTACAATACTGTGCATTTGATATAGACTAATTTATTCAAAGTATGGCAATTGAACTACATTTATCTAGAAAATACCCCATGTTTCACTATAATATTGAAAACTTATTGAGTGATAATCACTTATTAATAAGTAATTCTTTGGTTTGAACATTTCACTCAATTATTTTATTTTTATGAGGGTTTAAATACAATACGTTAGTGTAAAATATGTGATATTATTAAGTCTTAATAAAGTATGTAGCATATCTAGAAAATGTATATTTTGGAGAAAAAAATGGAACCTACTTTGAAAATCTTATATTTACAGTTTCTTAACATTAAATTAATGCTAATATAATGTAATTTCTAATGAAATCATATTTTATAATACACTTCATGTATTCATATACAAACTTGTATATATATATCAACTATGTTTAAATACATTTTTTTTCTGTATTGTTGAAACGTGATACGATTGACTCATGTTGATAGATATCCATTATAAGCGGTTGGGAAATGCAACATTGTGATAGATATACTACCTTATGACTGTTTATTTCATTATGTGTGATAAATAATAAACTGCATTGTATCAATTGTCGTTGTTGATATGTTTATATGATAAAATTGCCACCAATAATCAATCTCCTACACACCGTAACAAGACTGATAAACAATAAAATGATAACACATGCAGAAATAAATAATGTAAAGCATTATTCTGTACAGTAAACATCTGTCAAATAATCAAATCATAGAAATCACGTAAAACTAACAAAAGAAATGGTTGAATTTGTGATTTATTTAATTGTATACATTACCATATGTTTGAAGGCGGCTAAATATAAGCATATAGAATATCTCGGGAGTCACGTAAAACACATGTACCACTGAAGACACTACGGTTAAACTCGCTAAAAGTATCCGGTATCCAACTATGCGAGATTTTAAACTATATGCAAAAGGGCATATCTGCGAGGGTTGTCCCAAAAAAGCGCATAAAAGGTTTTAAAGTTCGAAATGTTAACGACACTGATCTCTAAATTCTTGATATTTCGATAGTTTGATTATTTATCATTGAAATGTGAAAATTCCAATTATAGATACATAAATCTGTGCATTTTACAAACAAAAACAACAACACGACAAACAGTGTTACGGCCGAGGTCGTGTAACGTCATTTACGTTACAATAATGTGTCTCATTAGTACTTCTCAAAGTGTTCCATAATGTTGACGCTGACCTTTATTCTAAAACTCTAGCACTTCAGCTCGTTTGGTCAGTTGCTTCAACTGAAAACAGCCTCACAGTTTAGTAAACATTATGTGAATTGTTGAACAGGCATATAATTCCCTGTTTTTTTATATTGGTTAATATACCTGATCCGGGAGATCTCAGGTTTTTCGATAGACGAGACCCTGACTGAGGTGGAAGACAGAGGAGGCCAAAGTAATTCTAGAAGATAGTGTTATAAGATACCGACCTTTATGTTGGCTTTAAAATGTATGTTTAAAAGCAGTTTAATTATATGAATTATCAATTCCTGCTATTTCGAGTAAATTCGACTGAATCAATGAGTCAGTCTACGTGAAGTTACCAAAAATTTTGATAAATCAACTTGATAACGTTTGAGTACTTTGGTCGTGACTCTCAGGTAGGTAGATCACTGTAACATTTATTCTCAGAACCCAAATATTTATATAAAACTCCGAGAAATTATTAGCTGTGAGCTTTTTATTACCAGACGAAAATGAGAGACACTCAAATCAGTCAATTTCATTTATTAGTTAATTGATAAAATCCTTTGAAAAAAATGGATTTTATTTTGGTGTATGATTAGTCATTTTTATGATTCATTGTATAAACTTTAAAGGGTTAATCAGATATCCAACACTATTTTATAAAATTAGACATTACAACAGAACGCAACCAAACCAAAAACAAGACTCACTTTTATTGAGTCTTTTCTTGTGAGGTTATATAGGCAACGCCCTTATATTCTGTAACACATGATTAAGCGGAACTTTATTTTTGCGCATCGCTGAATGAGCAACATGATTCTAGTTACTCAAACATAATAAAAGTTAAGTAAATGGCGACATTTTACATTGCGCGAAAAATGCTGTTATAATATTTAATAATATTAAAATTTTGATAAGATGGTTCATTGAAAGCAAAGAGCACATGGGGGCGGGGGGGGGGGGGGGGGGGGGGGGAGTATGTGGGAAGGGGTTAACTTTTATTAAGCCTTGTCACGATGGATAATAAAACATCCACTACTTTACAGGATCTATCATCTTAGTATGTTACCAAAAAATATGATTAACAAGTTATCGATCAACCGACCGATCCTTTTCAACTATTTTGGTCTTGTTGCTTTCAATGGCATTCATAATTGAGTATAATTGCAAATCAATGTTTAAGCATAATTGGAACATTCAACATGGCGAGTATATTGACTCAAACATAATGACAATATTTGTATAACGAACACCTTGATGAAAGCTATCATGATGGCACAATTGCATTCATATACGATCCACAATTACAGGGTTTTGACTTGTTTTAAATGCCAGTTTATCAGTATTAAAGACAGTAGTGATGTACTCGTTGAATCTAAAGCATCAGTGGGGATATTTGTGTGTTAAATTTCAAAAGACAAACTTCACATATTTGGTTAAAAATTTGCATAAAGTTCATAAATATATGATCTTATAATCTTCATTATGTGAATTAAAAAGCAAGGGGAATTAAAAGCAATGTAGTTTATAAATGCCACATCATTCAAAAACATTTTTTTTTGAAAATAATAACTGTTACATTAAGCCACAATGCTTACACGTCTATGACATATGTCGGGGATCTGAAAGCTATGGAATAAACAATTTAATGCGCTGTTTGAATATTCTATTGACAATTCGGTGGCAAGACATCTAATGATTGTGTCAAACACTATTTTTGCCAAATGCAATGTTTCAAGTATAAATTGAAAAGAGCATATTTTCTCATTATTCCCTTTTAAGGTATAATGTGTTGATTTGAAAATAAATGTGTACCTATTTTTTAAGATAATATTTGCCATAATGTCTCTTCTAAACTTGATTGGATGAAGGTGAACTGAACAGTAAGTATACATTACACAAGTGTTGATTACTGATAGCACACATACTGACCATTCACCTTATCTCTTATAAATCAGAAGTTTAAGTTTACCTAGTTGATATAACAGAAAACCATTAGTCTATCCACACGTTCTTTTTCAAATATGCTTAATGGCTAACAATATTGACAATCGATAAACCCAGGCATTTAAACAGTCATTGAAAGAGGTAATTGAACTATTGTAGTTGATTAGCAAATATACTTATAATATATTACAATATTTTCACACTAAATCGTACTTTGTTATTGTTATCTACGTCGAATACTGACACGTATCACTGAAACTTTGACAAAATGTTCATTTTATTTTCACATTACACCGATAACAATCGGACGGTATTTTCCTGAGTCATAACAATTTCAATAAGGTAACAATCAAACGTTATTTCCCCGAGTCATAAAAATACAATAAGGAAACATTCTGACATTTCTTCCCTTTAGTTATAACAATTACGATAAGGAAACAATCGAACGTTATATATTTAGTTATAACAATTACAATAAGGAAACAATCGAACGTTATATCTTTAGTTATAACAATTACAATAAGGAAACAATCGGACGTTATATCCTTAGTAATAACAGTTACAATAAGGTAACAATCAGACGTTATATCCTTAGTTATAACAATTACAATAAGGAAACAATCGGACGTTATATTCTTAGTTATAATAATTACAAAAAGGAAACAAATGGGACGTTATACCCATTAGTAATAACAATTATAATAAGTTTACAATCGGACGTTTTTTCGCTTAGTTACAACAATTACAATAAAAAAAACGATCGGACGTTATTCCCTTAGTTATAACAATTACAATAAGGTGACCATCTGACGTTATTCCCTTTATTTATAACAATTACAGTAAGGTAACAATCGGACGTTATTACCTTAGTTATAGCAATGACAATAAGGTAACAATCGGACGTTATTTTACTTAGTTACAACAATTACAATAAGGTAACAACCGGACGTTATTCCCTTTAGTTATAGACCGCGGCGTGGTCTAATGGTAGAGCGTCCGCCTCGCATGCGGAAGAGTTCTAGGTCTGGATGGCCCGGTGTCAGTATAATGTGACTGGGTGGGGTATCATACTATGTGTCTGCGGCATGATACTCCAGTGTGACAGCGCTCAGAATACTGTCTCAAGTAGACAACGTCGCGATATGACTGAAAAATTGTTGAAAGCGACGCAAAACACCATACAACAACAACAACCTTTAGTTATAACAATTACAATAACTAACCCCAATTAAAAAGTCATCAATACACTTCGTTGCCGTCCTGTGCTGCAATGACTGCAGTACACATAGAATGCATGTAATTGATGTAATTCATAATATACACATTCGGACTCAATTCAGGTATAGTATGGCAGACATGGAATACTATTCTACAGGTTAATATATGAATAACATCAATTTCTTGCGTTGTCGAGATAAATAATATGTTTGGAATAACAACTAATTATCTCTTTTAGCGTTTATTTGTTTAAATAAGACGCATTTTTAATCGATTCCTAAAATTCAGTATCATTAGTTTTCCTAATCAAACTGTTTATCTCATCATTTTATTTCTAAATGTGCTGTTTCAATAGGTGTTTCAATAGCTGTTTCAGTTTCAATAGCTGTTCCAATAGATGTTTCAGTGTCTATAGCTGTTTCAATAGCTGTTTCAGTGTCTATAGCTTTTTCAATAGCTGTTTCAATAGCTGTTTCAATAGTTGTAAGCGGTGTAAAATTGAACACTTATGTGTGTTTATATATTGGTCTCCATGAAGTAGTGTTTAAAGTTGGTGTAAAGTATAAAAGCCAGCAGAACGGAAAGCAAAGCATCAGCTGGGATATTTGTTTATACATAAATGGTCATACTTCGCAGATTTGGTTGAAACTTGGCAAAACTGTTAATAAATATATGCAATTTGTGCCATGTGTATTTATAATTTCAACCCTTAAGTACACGAGTGCTTTAATTTGGTAAGAGTACAAATACCAAATACATTTATATTTACACAGGTACACTTGCAGCAATTCAGTTAAAACACGAAACGTTGTCAACAACTTATTCTCTCCACCAATTTACTGGAACGATAGTATGACACTTTCATGTTTTTTCTCTCTTTTTTTCATATAACCTATTTTCATTATTTTCTTTTTTAAAATATCTCTTCATTTTTTTGAGTGTTAGTTCATATCCCATTGAAAGTTATAATAAATTATTGCCATCTCGATTAATATGTATTTTGTTTTTGTGTATATTGATAGGGGAAGGCCGTAACTAATGTTGCTAGAATTTGTGGATCAACTTTTACGTATTATTTAAAGCATGCAATAAAATATGTTTAAACCGACCCAAAAACGTAAATTTCAACAACACACCCTTGTTTCTGGGGGATTATAAAACTGTAAAACCGCTTACGTATAATATTTCAATTATGTTTGTGTATTCGTTGGCATAACCATATAATGTTATAAAGGTGTCAGATAGATATGTGTGTTTATAAATAAAAATAAAAAGTTGCAGTTGAGCTATCATTTTTATTTAACTGTATTGCAATGCAACAAACAAACCACTGAGAGCGACATTGAGTTTAATTTTTAAATCAAATTAATTAAACATTAATTAAAACTTGGGCTCCAACATATGTTTAAGGATTATTCAAAACAAAACAAGTTTAATGTAAGGGTACGTTTTCATCATAAATTCAAAATTCTGTCAGATAGAAAAAGTGATGAAGGTTATTATTTTTACATTTTCTTGCATTAATATCGTATTTCATATTCCAAATAGTTATTTCCCGTATTTAATTACTGTTTCCGTAACAGCGGATATTGTTAGACGTTTTTACAGGAAGTCGCAAACATGAATATGGGAAGAGTAGCCATCCTCTCAATTATCCGTTAACACACTGAAAAATAGAGAAGTTATGTAAACAAGCGATACAACTATTTGAACACAGTTTAATTAAAGATTGATTGATTGATTATTTATCACCATTTTTATGCAATCGAGGGCTAACATAGAATCAGACCTAATAACTGTTTATGGGATCCTGAAAAAGTTAACCAGTACTCGAGCACACCCAATCTCCGCAAATAACATTTACTGATAAATTTCCCACTTGAATCAGCGGTGAGAGACGAATGATAATGAGACACAATGTCGTATATCAGTCATCACGGAGACTGTTGCCTGGTGGGAATTCGAACTCACGACCCCTGGATTGATAATCAGACGTGTTACCGACTAAGCTAATCGGGCGTTTTATCGGGTATTTTATAATTGTATTTAAGAGTTGTCTTACAGAGCAATGATGAAATCCATTGTATTCATGCTCAAGCATCAAACTTTAAACATACAGCTGTATCTCAACTGTATGACTGAGACACTGTCAACAGGTGTTTAATTTTGATAGAAATCACGCTTTTAAATTCTTGAATGAAATAATCTTTGAAAATATGATGTGGAATTCTTTGAATTTTCTATTCTATCTTACCGACTTGTCACCTTGATGAGCCTAACTGTGCAAAATGATACCTTGCAATCAATTACAAGGGTTGTGTCCCTTTATTAAACAAAAACTCTAAGTAAAGATACACATTGCGGCATTATTTTCCTTTTAGTAACAACAAAGCTAAGCATTTAACGTCCCGTATGTTATAAAATCAAAAAAGAATGATGCTCATGATAGTGTAAACGTCAATCGTCAATGATTAATAACATTTATTTCAAGCTTTTTGATGAATGAAAGATATTTCTTAATAGAAAATTTATGGTAGTCCACTGTTTCAAACAGTGAAATTATGGGGATTTTTATTCCTTGCAAATTAATTTAAAAAAAAAATATTTAAAAAAAATACCTTAATTTTTTAAATTAATCAAATAATATCTAATGGTGAATTAAGTTCAATAAATAAACAAAAAAGCATGTTAATGCATAAAATAAAAAGAAAATTTATTTGTTTTGGTGTAAGATCAAATGATATTTCATTGCGTGATCACAAAAAATGAAATTCTCACTCATGGCAAGCCACTCGTGAGATTATGACTTTTCGTGATCACTTGAAGAAATACAATTTGATTTTACACCAAAACAAACAAATATCCTCTATATGTACATGTACAAGTATACAAAATAACAAAAATCGATAAAGGATTGCACAAAGAAATTGTTCAAAATTTAACAAACAACTAACACTAAAGTTGGTACTAGAAACAAAATAAATAAGACCTCTATACTTTCATTTATTTTGGGAATACATATTGTGTCACCTTTTCTTATTCAAAATCCGTTGATGTCCCTGATGAATGACTCGGCTGGTTTTTCCACACCGCCATTTAAAGAATCTGTTGCACAAACTAGAATAGAAGAAAAGAAATCAATAAACGTTTAATACTGTGACATTAGACAGCTGCCTTTGAAATCGGGTAACAACAGAACTGGAATATAGTGTACATTTGGCGAAATACATTTTCACCAAGTGCTTTGATTGGAAGGTTTGTCATTAACTTAATAATAATATAATATCCCAGCCAGAAACACTATAGTGACAATGGGCCGCCAAGAACTATCAAGAAATATTATAGTGACAATGGACCGCCAAGAAATGTCCAGACACATTATAGTGACAATGGTCCGCCAAGAACTGTCTACACACGTTATAGTGACAATGGCTGCCAAGAATTGTCCAGACACATTATATTGACAATGGGCCGCCAATGACTATCCAGACACATTATTGTGACACTGGGCCAATCAGAACTGCCAGACACATTATAGTGACAATGGACCCCAAAGAATTATCCAGACACATTGTAGTGACAATGGGCAGCCAAGACTATCCAAACCCGTTATAGTGAAAATGGGCCGCCAAGAACTCTACAGACACGTTATAGTGACAATGGGCTGCCAAAAACTGTCCAGACAAATGATAGTGACAATTGGCCACTCAGAACTATCCAGACATGTTAAAGTGACAATGGACCACCAATAACTACCCAGACACATTATAGTGACAATGGGCCGCTTAGAACTATTCAGACATATTATAGTGACAATGGGCCGCCAAGAACTGTCCAGAAACATTATAGTGACAATAGGTCACTCAGAACTATCCTGATATATTAAAGTGGCAATGGACCGCCAAGAACAATCCAGACCCATAATAGTAACAATGGTCCGCCAAAAGCTACCCAGATACATTATAGTGACAATGGGCCGCCAAAAACTATCCAGACACATTAAAGTGACAATGGGCCACTCAGAACTATTCAAACATATTATAGTGACAATGGGATGCCCAGAACTATCCAGATCCATTATAGCAACACCAGGCAACCCAGAACTATCCAGACCAATAATAGTAACAATGGGCCGCCAAGAACTATCCAGACCCATTATAGTCACAATGGGCCGCCAAGAACTATACAGACATAGTATAGTGACAATGGGCCGCCAACAATTATCTAGACACATTATAGAGACAATGGACCGTCAAGAATTATCCAGACATATTATAGCATACGATAGGACACCGGGAACTATCGAGACACATTATAGTGTCAATCGGCCGCCAAGAATTATCCAGCCACATGTTAGTGACAATGATCGCCAAGAACTATCCAGACACATTATAGTGACAATGGGCCGCCAAGAACGGTCCAGAAACATTATAGTGACAATAGACCACTCAGAACTATCCAGATATTTTGTCTTGACAATGGACCGTCAATAACTATCCAGACACATTAACGTGACAATAGGCCGCCAAGAACTACCCAAATACATTATAGTGACAATGGGCCACCAAGAACTGTACAGACACATTACAGTGACAATGGGCCGCCAAGAACTATGCAGACACAATATAGTGACAATGGGCCACCAAGAACTATCCAGACACTTAATTGTGGCAATGGGCCGCCAATAACTATCCATACATATTATAGCGACAAAGAGCCGCCAAAACTATCCAGAAACCTTATAGCGACAATGGACCGCCGAGAACTATCCACACACATTATAGTGACAATAAGCCGTCAAGAACTATCCAGACACATTATAGTGACAATGGGCCGCCGAGAACTAATCATACATATTATAGTGACAAAGAGCCGGCCACCTTATAGTGACAATTGGCTGCCAAGAACTATCCAGACCCATTATAGCAACAAAGGGCTACCTTGAACTATCCCGCCACGCAATAGTGAAATGGGCCGCCAAGAACTATACAGACCCATAATAGTGACAATGGACCGCAAAAAACTATCCAAACCCATTAAATGGTCAATGGGCCACCCAGAACTATCCAGACTCATTATAGTGACAATGGGCCATCAATAACTATCCAGACACATTATAGAGAAAATGGACTGTCAAAAATAATTCAGACATATTATAGTGACAATAGGCAACCGAGAACAATCCAGACACATTATCGTGACAATTGGCAGCAAAGAACTATACATACCAATTATAGTGACAATGGACCGCCAGGAACTATCCAGACACATTTTAGAGAAAATGGACCATCAAGAACTATCCTGACACATTTTAGTGACAATTGTCAGCCAAGAACTATCGAGACACATTATAGTGACATTGGGCCGCCAAAAACTGTCCAGACACATTATAGTGACAATGGGCCGCCAAGCCAGACTTATTTTAGTGACAATGGGCTGCAAAGTACTACTTAGACGCATAATATCGACAACGGACCGCCAAGAACTATCCAGACACATTATAGCGACAATGGACCGCCAAAATCTATCCAGACATATCATAGATACAATGGGCAGCCAAGAACTATCCAGACACATTATAGTGCCAATTGGTCGCCAAGAACTATCCAGACAAATTATAGTGACAATGGGCTAACCAGAACTATCCAGATATATCATGGGCCTCCAAGAAATCTTCAGACATTTAATAGTGACTATGGGCCGCCCGGATCTATCAAGACATATCACATTGACAATTGGTCGCAGGGAACTATCCAGACAAGTTATAGTGACAATTGGCCACCCAGAACTATCCAGACATATTATAGGGACAATGTGCCTCTAAGAACTATCCAGATATTTTATAGTGACAATGGGCCTCCCAGATCTATCCAGACATACCATAGTGACAATTGGCCGCCAAGAACTATCCAGACCCATAATAGTGACAATGGACCGCCAAAAACTATCCAAACCCATTAAATGAACAATGGACCACCCAGAACTATCCAGACTCATTATTGTGACAATGGGCCTTCAAGAACTATCCAGACACATTATAGAGAAAATGGACTGTCAAAAATTATTCAGACATATTATAGTGACAAAAGCCAACCGAGAACAATTCGGACACATTATCGTGACAATTGGCAGCAAAGAACTATACATACCAATTATAGTGACAATGGACCGCCAAGAACTATCTAGACACATTTTAGAGAAAATGGACCGTCAAGAACTATCCTGACACATTTTAGAGAAAATGGACCGTCAAGAGCTATCCTGACACATTTTAGTGACACTTGGCAGCCAAAAACTATCCAGACACATTATAGTGACAGTGGGCCGCCACAAACTGTCCAGACACATTAAAGTGACAATGGGCCGCCAAGTGCTATCATGACCTATAGTAGCGACAATGGATTGCCAAATACTATTCAGTCACATAATAGTGACAATGGGCCGCCAAGCCAGACTCGTTTTAGTGACAATGGGCTGCATGTTACTACTTAGACGCATAATATCGACAATGGACCGCCGAGAACTATCCAGACACATTATAGCGACAATGGACCGCCAAAACCTATCCAGAAATAGCATAGAGACAATGGGCAGCCAAGAACTATCCAGACACATTATAGGGACAATGGGCCTCCAAGAACTCTTCAGACATTTAATAGTGGCAATGGGTCGCCCAGATCTATCCAGACATATCACATTGACAGTTGGCCGCAGGGAACTATCCAGACACGTTATAGTGACAATGGACCACCCAGAACTATCCAGACATATTATAGGGACAATGTGCCTCTAAGAACTATCCAGATATTTTATAGTGACAATAGGCTTCCAAGAACTGTCCATACAATAAAAGTGAAAATGGACCGCCCAGAACTATTCAGACATAATATAGTGACAACGGGCCGCCAAGACCTATACAGACACATTATAATGATTATTGACCGCCAATAACTATCCAGACACATTATAGTGACAATGGGCCACCCAGAACTATCCAGACATATTATAGTGACAATGGGCCGCCAAAAACTATCCAGCACTTTATAGTAACAACGGGCCCTCAAGAACTATCCAGACATGTTATAGTGATAATGGACCGCCAAGAACTATCCAGTCACATGATAATGAAAAAGGGCCGCCAATAACTTTTCAGACCCATTCAAGTGACAATGGGCCGCCAAGAACTACCCAGACACATTATAGCGACAATGGACAGCCCAAAAATGTCTAGACATTTCAGAGACAATTGACCGCCAGGAACTATCCAGACGCATTATAGTGACCATGGGCTACACCGAACTATACAGACACTTTAAAGTGACATTGGGCCGCCAACAGCTTTCCAGACATATTATAGTGACAATGGGTCGCCCAGAATTTTTTTTACATTTTACAGTGACAATAAGCTGCCAAGAACTATTCGTACAATTATAGTGACAATGGACCGCCCAGAACTGTTCAGACACATTATAGTGACAACAGGCCGCCAAAAACTATACAGACACATTATATTGACAATGGGCCGCCAAGAACTATCCAGATATGTAATAGTGACAATGAACCGCCAATAACTATCCATACAATAATAGTGACAATAGACCGCCCAAAACTATCAGACACATTTTAGTGACTACCGGCCGCCAATAACTATCCAGACCAATTACAGTGACAATTGGCCGCCAAGAAGTATCCAGACAGATTATAGTGACAACTATTATAGTAACAATGAACTGCCCAGAATTGTCCATACGTTTATAATTACAATGGGTCGCCAAGAACTATCCAGACACTTTATAGTAACAATGGGTCGTCAATAACTATCTAGACACATTATAGTAACAATGGACTGCCAAGAATTATCCATACATGTTATCATGACAATTGGCCGCCAAGAACTATCCAGACACATTAAAGTGACAATGAGCTGTCAAGAACTAGCCAGACATTTTAAAGTGACAATGGGCCGCCAATAACTATCCAGACATTTAATAGTGACAATGGGCCGCCCGGAATCATCCAAATATTTTATAGTGGCAATGGGTCACTCAGAAATACCCATTCTGGTTTTATTTATCAAGTATCTGGTATTACCTGGCAGGGAAGGGAATCGAACCCACGACCTTTAGGTAGTGAGTCGGACGCTCTATCACTAGGATACCGCTGCAGTTGGTGTTTAAATGGTCATGGGACGTATTTATTAGCTATATAAAAAATTATGTAAACGACCAAATATGTATTTATTTTACTTGTATCAATATCGTCCTATGGTATGAGAAGAAAGGATGGTGCCATATGCACTGTTTATGTGTAAGGATTGGGGCTAACCAACGGCGAAAACTAGGTGGCGTACGTATTTTTATTGTAATAAAATACGTGTTTGTGTTGCCTGCCTGCCTGCCTACTTCAATAACTATATAAAAGTCATGCTTAGCGTTTTCCAACCGGTCACTTACAAAACTTGGTCTGAACAAAGTCGACGTCGACCACGGCAGTCCGCATTTTAGGCTAGCCCAGTATATCTCAGTCGGAATCAATGGATGAAACAGGTATATTTTATAAATCTTTAAAATGGGTTTTAATTAAGTAGCTTGATTGTAATGTTATATTGTGTTAATGAAAATTATGTAGAAACTACAAATAGGTCTTTCAACACGAGTGTCCCCGCTATTGGTCGTAAACCAAGTTTTACCGAATATAATTTGACAAATATCAAACTTGATAATATTATGTATTTTATAATTATACAAGTACACAAGAAATATTAATTTAATTTATAGACCTCTTAAGAAGTTATTAATCGTAGTGCAATATCCGGACAAATTAACGGACGAACGGACAGACGGACATGGGTAACACTAAATACCTCTGAACAATTCTTCAAAAAAGCGGGGTGCATATATTGTGTTAAAGGTAAATGAAATGAAGCCGAATCCGATATGTTCTGTTTTTGGACACGTTCCGGTCTTCTTCAATCGAAGCCATTTTTCATATTTTATTGGATACAAAAGACTAGTTGAAAAATGATTGACAGTTTTATAACATGCAGACGAGAATAATACCCAATAATATCAACAGCTTCAGTGGAGGGCTGAAGTGTGGGAAAACAAAAAAGGAGCAACAGCGGAGTAAAGTTTAAATAAATATACCTCCATCCCATCCTTCTTCTCTTGTATATTTCAAGTAACCCCGAGTCAGTACCATCAATAACTGTTATTCCATGGTCATCTGTAAATATACATTGTAAATAAAAAATAAAGTTCTACATCAGACGAAGTATTTAAGGGAAACACACAGTCGACATGGCCGAATAAATACAAACCATGCACCAAATACTCATACATTAGTCTGGATACAGTCGACATGGCAGTACAAATACACACCATGCACCAAATACTTATACATTAGTCTGGAGACAGTCGACATGGCAGAACAAATACAAAGCATGCACCAAATACTCATGAAAAGAAACATACACTATTCTGTAGAACAGAACCAGTCCTCCCAACCGGATCCGGATAAATAGCAATGTTGGGAAAGCCATATTTGAGCATGTTGACTGGTCAGTTGCTTCAACTGAAAATTTGATTGATAAATTGAATATTTAGCGTCATTTTTATGCCATCTAGGGCTAACAAATGATCTGTTAACCTAACCACTGTTTCCTGGGATCGTGACAGGTTAGACAGTACTCGAGCACACCCCATCTTCGAAAGTAACTGATAACTTTCCCACTTAAATTAGCAGTGAGAGACAAATGCTAATGAGACACAGTGTCGTATATCAATCATCACGGAGACTGTTGCCGGACGGGGATCCGAACTCACGACCCCTGGATTGATAGTCAGACGCGTAACCGAATGAGCTAATTGAGTCCAGCTGAAAGTTTGAATGACGTCACAGTTTAGTAAGCGTTCAATTCAGTGCTACAAATTGTGGGACACGCGTAAAAATCCCTGCATTTTCATTGGGGGTTAATAGAACTGATTTGGGAGATATCTAATTCTGGGATAGACTAAACATACACGGAAGCAGTGAACCGGGGGTAACCATCTTGGAGTGATCAGTGACATAACCCGCTATAACTGTCACCATGACGCTAGATTATATCATGTCTTGACCGTCGAAGATTTCATGGTTCATTCTGACCGTTAGGATTTGGAAAAAGCTGATGGCCGTAACTACAGTATCATGAACGTGTGACCTTACCTATTTGCTGTATTATAAATGCATTAAAATACGTTTAAACCACATCAAATTGAACGGCACGTCGTATTTTCCAAGCAAATACCGGCAAATTAACTGACTGCCGTTTCCGGAAAGAACTGTACAGTTAAATATCTCGTCCGTCCTTTACTGTTTATAAATTTTCAAACCATATTTCGTTCAAATCGGACGTAAGTAATAATCATAATACATACAGAAGAAGAAACACCAAGGGTCGGCACTTTGGAACATCATTTACCACGGTGGGCGTGATTATACCTGAGTAACGGATACACCGAACTTCATTTTTCACGGTCATCTATAAACTAACAAATTTGAAGAGTTGAGAACATCAATCAATAGATAATTCCAAACATTATTAGCTGAATCTTGGAAAGCAGTGTTTGAGAACTTTTGGAAAACGATGTGACGTCATTATTCGTCAGGACGGACGTCAGTGTGAACAAATCGTATGAAAAACGACATTTTATAAAATATTTTCAAACAATCTTGATATATTGGTTGCGGAATAGTATTGTATTCTTTAAATGACTTCTTTCAGCTGGTGTATTTTCTATATTTTGAAACACTCTGAAAAACAAGATGAGTAGATAACGGTTTGATAATGCTACATTATTGGTTCTGCATCGATACTAGAAGAAGAAGACTGCATCGATAATAGAAGAAGAAGAAGAAGAAGAAGAAGAAGAAGAAGAAGAAGATGAAGAAGAAGAAGAGAAAAAAATAAGAAGGAAAAAAAGTAGAAACCTTAACCGATTAGTCTCTTCTTAATACTGCAGCATGCAAATGTACATGGTATGAAACACGGTAATGCACGTGTAAATGAATATATACTCAAATCAAATAGTTCCTAAAAATAAAGCCCGTGTTGTTCTGGCTAAGCATAGAACCACTGTCGATCTCTGCAGAGGGGTAGGAATCCTCCGAATGGGTGTCATGTACATTTTTATCATTTTTATTATGTTCACTATTGTGGTTAAATTACAACCCCTGTGTGGTTTCAGGGAGCCATATATGTGATTGCAAGAATAGAATCACTGTGGCACATGCATATAGTAGGAAGCGACACTATGAGTAATACGATATAATTAACTGAACAACTGCTGTTCTGCATGTATCAAGGTTCAATGTTCATTCTGCATATTCATTCGTGGATGTTTTTTTTAATCTGTATGTTATTTTGCTGTTTTGTACATGTAGAGTGAATCTGAAATCTGTCTTCTTGTTGGCGTCGAATAACCTACAATGTGTTGGTACGCCGTTAAACCCTATTCATTCATTCTAGAAAACAAATGCTAATAGTTTCATTAATATGAAGTTTCAGAAGGAAACACTTTAATGGTAATATCATCATAATTATAGTTATACACTTATAGTATAAACATTTGTTTGATTCGCAAACATATCAAATGGTGGCAGCTATTTATTTAAGTAGCCTACAGCTCACAAAGCTAACATTCCAAATTATGAAACTGCCATTCTTGATTAACCTCTCTATATCATAAAAAGACTGCTATGACGTCATCCTTTGTTTTCGCAGTACTGTATATTTAATACTTGATGACACTCAATAGAGAGCCGTCCAATATTTCCATAGTACAGTCCGGTATTACTACACATTAACACTGGACTGAGAGGTCCATAGGGGAAGTGACGAAGGAATATTCGGATACTGGGAAGCTTGTGTGACTGAAATAAAAAAATATCCGTGAAATCTATAGATAAAAAGCAATAAACTCATTAACATTTATATGATTTAATAACAAAAAAAAAAACGTTTGATACATGACATATAACAAAGGAACCTTTAAAGTCTGATATATCCGAGAATAAATCAAACTTAACATCAAATCTAGTATGTTTTCCTTCTGACTGAAGAATTTCAGAAACTACAGTATCCGAATTAATGTCACATTCGCCATTTGAATAATTAGACTAAGTTATAAGCACTGCAGTATCACTTTCATTTGAAGATGCCATGACTTAACCATACGTAATTTAGAAAAGCGTGATTAACATGTATGTGTAAAGTAACTACCCGGATCTCTTGTGCATTTGTTTTAGGTGTAGACAGCGTTTTATGATAGAGGTTAGGCAGAGGGAATTTTACTTATGAAACGATAAACAAATGTTTATTTATTTTTATCAAAACATGCTTAATAGCAAAATAAAAAAATGCTATCTTATGAAAACAATATTTTAATAATATATGAATTTTTTATTTGTAAGTTTTAAGTAACATATAAGCCTCAAACGGTCAAGTATGTAACACGCCTCAGACAGTCCAATATTTTACATACGGTACCGTTTAAGGCTTATATGTATTACATAAATGGCTGATAAGAATACATGTATATAACATTTATGACAATAGATTATTTTTATTTCGAAGTTGTCAATTTGCCTCATTTGGATGGATACGTGCCTCAAACTACAGTACATCATATGATGTTTGCATTTCACAATGCTGATCTTTGTTGTGGATTTTAGTAAACCAGTTGAGACCGAGGAAAACAAAAACAACAAAACACGTTTATCAACCGAAGTACTAGCTCATTGTTTACGTTTTTTAAATTGTGCTTCAATGTTTATTACCTCAGTTATATCTATTTCAATCGTTTTGTTAGTATAGCGTGAAATATTTGTCTTATCCCGTAACGTACTCAGTACAATACAGTGGTATTGGCCAGTCATTCTACCGGACGATTCTGTACGCGTTACATATGTATGTAAATATTCTAAGTAATTTATTTTTTAGTTAATTCATGTTCGTTTTTCATTTTGTAGAATTTATTCGGCATTTTCTAATACTTTAGAATGTTTTTATGTAAATTGTTTATATAAATTACAATTCATGTATATATTAAACCATATATCCACAAGGAATGAGACCCGACATTGAAGCGATCCGACGATTGACAAAAGGGTACAGGTTTCACATGGTTTTTATATCCGGTTTTACTTTGGCGAGTCACTCGGTTCGTGTTAAGTTAATCAGAAAAAGAATTTTGTTTTGTCGTTGAAAATACTTTTATCATTAGTAAAGAGAGATGTGAATATTGTTTAAAAGTTAGTTATATTACAAAATAATGTTGTTGTTTTTTTCTAACAATATATGTTAAAATAGTAAAGTGTACTGCTCTAGCATTACGTGTATTCTCAGTTCTATGAACTTCAAAGAGAAAAAAATAGTAGATGGTTAATGTACCAGATTTGTTAATAACACAATACTTTTGTTTAATTTTCAACATTAGAAAAGATAGAAAAAGTTATATTTAGTGAATTTACAATTTACAAAATGTATTTTCTTTGCTCTTTTCTATATCTCAGACTGCATTGTATCTCATTAAACCGCTCGTCTGGTTATAGCATATTAGTGTTATGTTGTTATTTATATCATAGGAATGTAGCAAAGACCACAGACAACATACTGCACTTCTCTAAAAATGGATTGTCTAAACCAGGGACCCGTTTCAATTGCCTTCTTAAGTATAAGATGTTTATATCAAACAACGACTTACCATTTGAATAGTTTGTCTCCAGGCTTACGAAAGCTCATTTTCGTCACTTCCGATATTTGGCATAAGAAGTTTTAAACTTTCAAACGTGGGTGAAACTGGTCCCTGGATTGTATGACATGGTCTTCATCAAAAATATGATTTTAAGATCTTGGCTATTTTTGACTCTATATATTGGGCTGTTTTCTGGACTATTTTTCTAAGCTTCTTTCACTTTAAATCCTAATTATCTAGCTCCGCTCTACGAAGACTTTAATGTAAATTTAGACACGATGAAGAAATAGCAATGGGATGAAAACGCTTTACTATAAATTTAATTTGGACTGCATCCATTTAAATAGAAATGTGATCTCGATAAGCATATATTTATTTTATTGAACAAAAAACAACCGCATCTTCTTAAAAAGTGTTTAGCTACAATAAGAATGTATCTGAATTTTACATAGCTTTTTTTAATATCGTAGTTATGTGAATTTTCCCTTAGACAACATTGGTCACGAGTCCCAAATATCGTCTATTTCAATGCGGGGCACTGATCTGTACCCATGTTAACAGGGGTATGACGTGTGCTTTTATTTGTGCAGATTGTTACGCATGTGGCATATTACAGGCTTTCCTCTGGCGAAGGCTATGGTTATGTGTCGTAATCTCTGAATTATCGTAGTCTCTTGCTGCTCTGACTTCTGCAAATTCATCGTCATCTGCATTTTTGTGTAGCACAACTCTTTGAACATAAATATATTCAAATAACTGAAGTCTATATTTCCGAATAAGTACCCTGTCTTTTCGACGACAATCCGTACACATCGCCAAACGTTAACTTCTCTTGATTCATCAACCAGATAATAAACATATTTGTCGCATTAAATGTAATTATGTTTTCTCGAGAATTGGATGGTGTCATGTTAACGAGATATTTATCGTGTTTTCCGCACCTGATGCAACAATAAATTATGAATTAACGTGTACAAGTAGGCCCAGTAGACGAAAAACTTCAGTTGGAAAGCTGCATTGAAACGTTTGAACGAGCTATTCTAATTAATATTGGTATGGTTATTATGTCGCTTAATTTATAAGATGACGCTTGAGATATTGTAATGTTAAAATAATTGCGCTGTACACTAACGACCATACTCAAGCCTTAACGATGTATAACAATACATCCGCTATTTGAAACAGTATTGACTGTAATCGTTAGTTTATACTTGTTTATTATAGCTCGATTGCGAAATAGGTACAGAGCTTATATGATATGGAACACCAAACACGATTGTGATGATTCGTTTTACATTATGATGAGGTTCGTTGTCATTCTTATGTGGACACCTTACAATATGATGAGGTTGCATTTTATTCTGATGAGGTCATTTTACAATATGGTGTGGTTACATTTCTTTCTGATGAGGTCACTGTACAATATGATGTGTGTACATTTCATTCTGATAAGGTAACTTTACAATATGATGTGGTAACATTTTATCCTGATGTGGCCATTTTAAAATATGGTGTGGTAACATATCATTCTGATGAGGTCACTTTACAATAAGGTGTGGTTACATTTCTTTCTGATGAGGTCACTTTACAATATGATGCGGTTACATTTAATTTTGATGAGCGCTTTACAATATGATGTGATTACATTTCATTCTGATGTGTCCATTTTACAATATAGTGTGGTTACATATCATTCTGATGTGGTCACTTTACAATATGGTGTGGTAACATTTCATTCTGATGAGGTCACTTTACAATATAATGTGGTTATATTTCATCCTGATGTGGTCACTTTACAATATGGTGTGGTAACATATCATTCAGATGTGGTCACTTTACAGTATGACGCGGTTACATTTCATTCTGAAGAGGTCATTTTACAATAAGATATGGTTATATTTCATCCTGATGTGGCCACTTTACATTATTTTGGTGTAACTCAAACTCAGTGGTGAGATAATTCAAAGACTTATTGATCAAACTGTGAGCATACGTGTATATATCTAATGTATAGAATATAAAGAAATAAACTTATTTTAAGAAGTAAAACTGGCACAAATAGTGACAGCCGACTTTTTGATTAAATATTTTTAACGTATTGTATGACGTATTTCCATATTTTGTTTGCGTAAACTTTACAATTATTTAATTTTCCGTCATATTCCGACGGAGAGTTTCAGGTTCTCTCTTAAAATATCGATGCAAATGTTTTAATGGTATTTTAGCGGGTTCCGTAAAGAAACCACACACAGGTCTTAAAATAAAACATTTTACTGGGCATTTTCCGAACATAGCATATAACCATGTTGGAATATGGCTCCATGCGTTTTAGACTTAGTGCTGAAGAGTCGTGTGTTTATTTTGGGTACATTACATCAACATTCGAGCTTAACAATCTAACTGCAGTCTCCTTGTGAATGTATATAAACAGATATCTGAGTGTATTTCTATTTTACAATAATGCGCATGTGCGTGCTATTTCTTCTGTAAGAGTCACTCTGGCTGGATACTTTTATTAACACAGAGACCTATAAACCTGGTTTGAGCTCCTGGTTTTAGCTCCTCGGAAACTAATCTGGTACAGACGTCTCCACGCCTGTGGCGCCTGTTATCACTACTATATGTTTGATTATATGTACTTATTTTGATAATTTTCAATATTGATGATGGCTATGATTTCTGGTGCTTGTGTCCTTGAATGCTACCTTTTATTTTATTTAATATGTTTTTAAATATTTGTTTGAAACGGATTTTATCAAATGTACAGCGATTGACATTTCACAAATGATTATTGTTTAAGTAAATGTTAGTCGCTATATACATTTATTTATACATTATGCTGTTGCTTTTGAAAATATACTAGTATATGATATAAGACTAAAGCAAATATGTTTACTTGTTTTAATGATAGTAAACAACACAGTGATTTTATATTATTTTAAGAGTGACTACGAAAAAGATCTACCGCAAGCACAAAAACATCTATTAGAATTAAAAATGTCCTTTATCGATTTTTGTAACAAGGAAAGTGATTTACACAACATCTCTTACTCCCACTGACACAGGCTTAATCGATATTCTATTTTAGAGCAACGCCGAATGAACGAGCTTACTGATAGCATACGACTAGAAATAATACCAACTCCGATTCAAAACAGTTCTGTACGTTAATTTTTGTTTAAACAATTTAATTTTGATTTATTAACTATTTATTTGATATAATGGTGCTAATATTTAAATGACTGCAATTAAACCATGGAATTGTTGAATTCTAAAAAGTAGTGTTTCTGATCCTTTGGAATAACGCAGAAAAATACAACATTGCACGAGAAAATAAAGTAATACCTAGTCTCTAGAACGGTCCAGCTCTCTCGATTGGGTCCGTTAAGAAGCAATGTTGGGAAAGCCACATTTAAGAACCTTGATTGGTTAAGTGTTTCAGGAAAATTTGAATGACATCACAGTTTAGTAAGCGTTAAATTGCCATGAATTGTGGGGTATACGTGTAATCCCCTGCTTTTTCATTAGGGGTAATATACCTGATTCGGGAGATTTCAGGTTCTGGAATAGAATAAGAAATATCTGATCTGGTGACAGTTGGGAGTAGTCTTTTAAAATACCAATAATGAAAATACTAAATAAAACCGAGAGTGGTATTGTCTCTTGTTTATTACATTATGTTGGACCTGAACTCATCAATTATTTCAGTAAAAAAACACACTAAAACTCAAAATCTAACATTGTTGTCAAACCATATTGAATCGAATACATTGTGCCTAAATGTTGACATGGGTTCCCATTTTTCGGGATATTTAGAAAGTGAATACTTTCTTCTGACTGCCTGCGAGTAAATTTTAAAAATAATGATTAAAAAAAACATGGTCGAAAAGTTATCGGAACGGAAAAACGCATTTTTTACTTAACCTAAATAGATATTTCAACTTCCGCAATGTGATCGCCATTGATGAAATGGCGACAAAAGCAGACGGAGACATTTCAATTTTGAAATTTTAATTCTTGGATATAAAAATGAGGGGTTTTAGTGACCACTTTTAGGAATAATGTTTTGAGATAAAGTTTCAACTATCCATAAACATTTTGGTAAGTAATCTCCATAAAATATAGTTTAAACAATTTGAAAGGTTTGCATTGTTGAGTAACTTTGTAGTAAACCATGACGTAATTATGACGCGAGCACTGTGAAATCTTGCGAGAATAGCGAGAAAATATGAACCAAAGGTTGTCTCAATTTAGGGGTCTTCTACGATAAACGTACTTGTATAGTTTTGAACCGCCTTAAACTCTGTTTTTACCACAGAATGTTTCTGAAGATGACATATTGTGTTGGGAAAATATAGAAAAACCTGGAACGTAACCCGTTTGTAAACAAGAGGCGCATTCAAAAGGACGCAAGGGGCCAAATTTCGAGCTAAACTCAATTTTCATGGTCACAATAGGTTAATAAAGTAATATTTGCATAACTGTTCCACATTCGTGTATATACGACATACTGGGACTACAGATCTCGTATATACGCATGCATTGACATATAGCTCCCATCATCCAAGTGCTAAACTCTCTGAAGAAACTATATGTATGTCCAACCTCAGTGACGTTCCCAATGTTAATACTGTATATAAGTATATACAGTATGACACAGGAGCCTGGATATTTTTTTCTATGACTTAAGTTTTTAAGTATTTAAATATTTTCGTGAAACAGAAGCTGTGTCTATCTTGAAAAAAAATCACACACTTTATTTGCTTTTTTTAAACACTGAACTATAAGAAAGATTAAAAACGATAATGTATATATCCTAGCTACGTGTCTTACCAATGCTTCTGATCAATGTAGTCGTTCCTACTGAATTTAAATTTGTTAGAATGAATATTAAGAATGCATATTATCTAAATGTCACTCTATTATTTAGACTGTTTACAATATGTACGTACACTGTGGACGTTTAAGACATGAAGTAACATTCAATATACTTGCAAAATGCAAAAAAAGAAATCAATAAGTTTAATACGTCTGTTTTTTTAAGATGGTATTAAACTATTTTAATGAAAATATCGACAAAACAGCTGATAGAGAGAATTTTCTTGTTTTGAAAATTAATATTGGCTGATATTTATGAATCTGGGTCTAATAACTATTTTTAACAAACTAGTAGAAAGTGCATAATTATAGGAAGAATATATTAACATTTTTTATTGATAACATATTTATTTTTTTTCACTTGATGAAAGTTGTTATGACAACCAAATCAATTTTAAAGCTATAGATGAGTTATTTTATCAGAAAAATGTATTTTTTAATAATAAAAGAATAAAGGAATTGTGTAACTTTTTTTGCACATTCGTCTATTGACAATGGTTTCGTGTATGTTTATTTTGCAATTCATTGGCTTTAAGAAGACCTTTTGTTGTGAAAACAAATTCAAACTTGGGATGACATGTTCTATAAGGGTGCCATTTCAAATGAATACAATTTTTAGAATTTTAAATGTACGTTAAACACATGATCCGATAGCAAAAAATCAATCTAAATATTGTTTTCACTTGCCATAAACGAATTCAATGAATTAATCACATTAATCTAGTCGTGGTGTTTATAAAACACTAGATATTTCAGATACCTTGCCTTGTTCAGATGCTGAGTATGTAGTAGAAAGTGCATGGTAATTGTAGTGAAAACAGAACAAATGCATAAATTAAGTTTTAGTTTTTAAACATAATTTAAAAAAGAAAATATGTTAAAAATATATTGATATTGTTTAGTTTCTACAAATAATGATTTTTTTTCTTTAAAACATCCTCACATGTTTTAATATTTGTAAAGGATTTTATGGTCCAACTGAGCGATATACGTTATTTAGATATTGTGAACAATGTATAGAAACAGAACATCATGCATTATGAGTTTTTTCATTGTAACATTATCTAACGGTGTCAATATTTCCTCATGAAAACTATTTTAGTACAACTTCTTTTTTCACCAAACCTAATCTCCCAATTACATTTACCCACAGCGTCATCTGATATTTCAATAACAATAATTATATATACATTAACATACCATCGAGTGGGTACGTCTTTACCAGTTGGAGTAGCATCACCAGCGTACACACAACAAAACAAAATCTTGGTAAGAATTTACTCATCTGAAACAAAAAAAAACAAAAAAACTATTTAAGATGTGGTTAACAAAGACAGTTTTTATCAGGAGACATCCATCGGAAACAACAAACTAAATATGAGCTTGATAAAAAACGAAATGTATTGCAAGGAGGCATCCATCGGAAACAACAAACTAAAATATGAGCTTGATAACAAAAGAAATGTATTGCAAGGAGGCATCCATCGGAAACAACAAACTAAAATATGAGCTTGATAACAAAAGAAATGTATTGCAAGGAGGCATCCATTGGAAACAACAAACTAAAATATGAGCTTGATAACAAAAGAAATGTATTGCAAGGAGGCATCCATCGGAAACAACAAACTAAAATATGAGCTTGATAACAAAAGAAATGTATTGCAAGGAGGCATCCATCGGAAACAACAAACCAAAATATGAGCCTGATAAACAAAAAAAATGTATTGCAAGGAGGCATCCATCGGAAAAAACAAACTTAATATGAGCCTGATAAACAAAGAAATGTATTACAAGGAGGCATCAATCGGAAACAACAAACTAAATATGAGTCTGATAAACAAAGAAATGTTTTGCAAGGAGGCATCCATTGGAAACAACAAACTAAACATGAGTCTGATAAACAAAGAAATGTGTTGCAAGGAGGCATCCACCGGAAACAACAAACTAAACATGAGTCTGATAAACAAAGAAATGTATTGCAAGGGGGCATCCACAGGAAACAACAAACTAAACATGAGTCTGATAAACAAAGAAATGTATTGCAAGGGGGCATCCACCGGAAAAAACAAACTAAACAAGAGTCTGATAAACAAAGAAATGTATTGCAAGGAGGCATCCACCGGAAACAACAAACTAAACAAGATTCTGATAAACAAAGAAATGTATTGCAAGGGGGCATCCACCGGAAACAACAAACTAAACATGAGTCTGATAGACAAAGAAATGTATTGCAAGGAGGCAACCACCGGAAACAACAAACTAAACATGAGTCTGATAAACAAAGAAATGTATTGCAAGGAGGCATCCACCGGAAACAACAAACTAAACATGAGTCTGATAAACAAAGAAATGTATTGCAAGGGGGCATCCACCGGAAACAACAAACTAAACATGAGTCTGATAAACAAAGAAATGTATTGCAAGGGGGCATCCACCGGAAACAACAAACTAAATATGAGTCTGATAAACAAAGAAATGTATTGCAAGGGGGCATCCACCGGAAACAACAAACTAAACCTGAGTCTGATAAACAAAGAAATGTATTGCAAGGAGGCATCCACCGGAAACAACAAACTAAACATGAGCCTGATAAACAAAGAAATGTATTGCAAGGAGGCATCCACCGGAAAAAACAAACTAAACATGAGTCTGATAAACAAAGAAAAGTATTGCAAGGAGGCATCCGTCGGAAACAACAAGTAAATATGAGCTTGATAAAAAAAGCAATGTATTGCAAAGGAGGCATCCATCGGAAACAACAAACTAAAATATGAACTTGATTAACAAAGAAATGTATTGCAAGTATGCATCCGTCGGAAACACCAAACTAAATATGAACTTGATAAACAAAGAAATGTATTGTAAGGAGGCATCCGTCGGAAACAACAAACTAAATATGAGTATTTCAAGGAGGCATCCGTCGGAAACACACATATTACACTAATGTTACAGATTAACATTATTGAGCTCCAGGCCTGTGGTCCAAAACAGGACAAAGCAATAAATTACTGTGAACTTTATGAATAGGGGTCAATACTGTCTGGAGATGGAGCAATGAATCTGGAATATAACATATTTGCTGCGAGGCTCCTTAGTACCGAGACATACACTGAAGCAGCAAGTTCGCATGCTCTGAGCATGTTGGGTTCACATCAGGTAAATTGCTCCCAGTTCAGGTATGCTGGAGCATATTCACTTGTTCGGAGCTTATGGTGGTAACAGGATCATGTTGGGCTCACACGAGGTGAAATTGCTCCAAGCTCGGAGTATATAAGGATTGATGATTATTAATCGGGGCTTTGATAAGTTGTGTTTTTAGATTGGATTATTAGGGATGTGGGTTTTGGATTTCGGTTAGTAAAACCACGTAATAAAGTGTGTGAAGAAAAGTGTTTATCATTATGTTGTATATATTTTAATCAAAATCGAAATAGAGATTTGTATAATAATAAAAGTTATATATCACAAACTTTATGGAGCTTTCTGGATGTTAATAAGTCCCCGTAAATTGCGAAACTGATGACAATGGTGGGATTTCGGGATTTTTATAATCTCCATAAGTTTGTAAAACTAATGAAGATGTGATTAACAAATAAAGTGTTTGTCTGGAGGCATCTATCTGAAACAAACTATACTATTATATTAGTTTAAACTTATTTATTTTACTTCGATTGCGAAACAAGTTTCAATTGTTTTATTCAGCATAAACATCATACAATATTCATCGCCGTAACAATTTAGGCGGTTTTATAAAGAGAAGAGTTTATTATTTATAATAAGAAAGAAATATATAGCAAAATTTCAAATCATGTCTATTCGCTGAAATCTGCTTCCCGCTATGTAATCATATGTTATAAATATTAATACATAATTCTATATATTAAAACGTTTTGGCTACGTTCGCCTGTACAGATTGTAACAAATTACATCCCGCACTTAAGATGATAAAACGTAATATCATTTATACGAGGGGTTTTCCAGAAGTTCGTGGACAAATTTAATAGAATCTATATTTATACAAGTGCATAGCTTTATTTTACACAACTTAAGCTCCGAGAAAGTTATTTGTAGTGCATTTTGTAATCTACAGATGACACAAACGGTACAGTGAGGAAGAAGAAACAATAATGGATGATAACATATGTGGTCGCCCTGTGTCAAAATCGCGTCAATGTCACGTTAACGTGGTAAAAACTGCCTTAATAAGGATTGCCGTAATGCAATTCATGAACTATGCAGCGAACTAAGTATAGGTTACAATACAGTGCACACGATAATTAAGAAAATATAGCATACATTTAAGTGCTCGCTGGATTCCCCAGTTGCTAAACAAGTATAAATGGAGCAACGAGTAAGAGTAGGAGAATTACTTGTAAAATAAATTGACGTCGCAATGACATATTTGAAATACATGTAACTGTTTTATTTGAATATATATTTTCTTCATACTTTGCATACAATGTGCCGTTAGATTAGATATAATACATGTACAACTCCAAATAAATCAGACATGTCATATTTATATTATGAGATTTGCCCGCGAACTTCTGGATAACCCCTCGTTCATGTATGTATATCAAAAAAGTTTATTTACAACATGATGCTAGTTTATTTAAAACACCATACATTAGGATTGAACAATTTGTTATCTATACAATGGTTGATTAATGTATGCTTTTTCTTAATCTACAAAACAACAGTACAGTGTTTTATTTTTCATTCGTATTGTGAGTAAATATTTACCTGCTATTTACTTATCTTCGCCAATATGCTTGGGCTGTTTCGTTATTTTAAGCGATAATTATCTCAGAACCAGACGACTTATCCACACAGCTATTCGTGAAAGTGATATAATGCCGATTTACGGGTATCGGTTTTTCATATATCATAATTAACGCCCAGACATCGAATATTAATTTACAGATTTACAAGCAATGTCCAGTGCCAGATACATACTAACGCATTGTTGTTGTTGTATGGTGTTTAGCGTCGCTTTCAACAATTTTTCAGTTATATCGCGACGGTGTCTACTTGAGACAGTATTCTGAGCGCTGTCACACTGGAGTATCATGCCGCAGACACATAGTATGATACCCCACTCAGTCACATTATACTGACACCGGGCCAACCAGACATAGAACTCTCCTCTAAATGCTGAGCGTCAAGCGAGGCAGCTTCTAGTACCATTTTTAAAGTCTTTGGTATGACTCGGCCGGAGATCGAACCCACGACCTTCTGCATGCGAGGCGGACGCTCTACCAATAGACCACGCCGCGGTCAAATACTAACGCACAATATTTATTTCGGTAAAGGCATAAACATTGTATCTTTTGTATTATATTTTGGTTTAAATCGGAACTCCTTTTCAGTTGAACGTCGTTTTGTGATGACCATCTTTTAGCATTTCATTGATTATAACGGTAACCAGTTCGACTAAACAGCTCATGAAAGTGATCCCACGGTAATAATATTACTTATCCACGATACTTATTCTGTTTGCACATACCGCCTTTTTTATGTCAAGAGATACTTATCTATTTTAATCAAATTTCCGGCAAGTTATTTGTGTCTAAGATATGACTGAATAAACGGTCTAGTGACTTCGCTGACAGGTCGATGTTCTCTTTAAAGTCAAGTGGGCTTGATTTATCCGTGTCTAAATCATTTCTACTAGTGTGGTTATCTTATTCAGAAAAGAGTACGCTGATTTATAGAGTCATTGAAGCTTTCTGGAAGGATATCCTCGCATTCATTGTCTGTGTTTATAGTGACATTGGCTACTTAGTTTTTAAAATGTTCATAGAATGGTCCATTGATACATCATTACGACACTGATTTTTATGTTTCAAACATATTCAAAAACTATTTAGGTCATTTAACGGCTCTTTTCGTTCGTTTTATCCCTAATTCCTATTGTAAGTGTTTTTACATTTCCTACTAAAAATGTTCTTTTTCGATTGTTAGTCACACCAACTGCCTGTTTACACCAGTTTTATTATATTATATGATAACTTTTATTCCTAATAAATATATACATATCCGTTTATTAGAGTCTCATTATAGTATATACAATAATGAACATAATATTTAAAATACAATTTACACAGATATTACATACTATGTTATTCTCTATAGAATTGTAAGAGACACCTCGGCAATATTTTAATATTTAATATCACAGTAATTATACAATACTAAATGAACACATACAATCATACTATAATATACTTACTAGTTAAAAGGTGTACAGCCAATGTTAATCCGGACAAAAGAAGAACATGAATCTTCATTTTATTCATTTGTCTAAATCAGTATTATAATAAGTTCTATTAATCAACTACTTTTATAAACATTAGCAAAAGGGCAGATTTAAAAAATATTTTAAAAAATCATTTATCGCCTCAAATCAGATTTGGGATGACTAACAATTACTGTGCATTCACTACTAAAATTTCCAATAACAAATAAAAATATCAATCATTATATATATTGCCAAGTGCTCTGCCAGCGGAAATATAACGACTGATGCATTCTACAGTCCTCATTAAACCACTATTTTTGTTTTGATTTCACAAAATTTAATTACCCGAAAGTTTAACAGTTTGCTTGAAATACCGATTTGCAGTTTGCCGAAAAATTCGGCACTGTTCTTTAAATGGTGTTCATGTCGCTAGCTATGTTGTCTATGTCCTCAGTCCCCAGTCTCCTGTGCTGTTTCACTAAACATCTCAAGCTGAAATTTTCCTAAACCATTATTTTACATTTTCTCTAAAGAATTACTTTAATTTATTATACATAAAATGACCACACAGAATCGAAGGCAAAACACTTCTGTACTCATTGGTTTAAGGATAACATGCTGTTGTATGGTGTTTAGCGTCGCTTTCAACAATTTTTCAGTCATATCGCGACGGTGTCTACTTGAGACAGTATTCTGAGCACTGTCACATTGCAGTATCATGCCGCAGACACATTGAATGATACCCCACCCAGTCACATTATACTGTCACCGGGACGACCAGACCTAGAACTCTCCTCTAAATGCTGAGCGTCAAGCGAGGAAGCTTCTAGTACCATTTTGTTTTTAAATCTTTGGTATGACACGTTCGGGACCGAACCCACAACCTTCCGCATGCGAGGCGGACGCTCTACCTCTAGACTACGTCGTGGTCTAAGGATAACATGCAAGATGACCAATATAGCGTTTCAAAAAATTGAGCCGAGGAAAATCTCAAGGGATGTTAAGTGAAACCTTTTCTTTTGGCACTTCACTGTGCCATTATGATCGATATTGCAAATGTATAAATGTCATTAAGTTAGCTCCGTAAAAAGGTTGAAGTTTATTACATATGACCCAATATTTATTTAATAGTAATATCAATAATAATTGTTTTTATCATATTTATTATAAGTTAAACGTAACAAAAAGAAAATACACTTCTGGTATTTTAAATCTGCCATCTGCAATTAAAAGATAATTAAAACGGTTCTGGTAATATTTGTCTTATTTAGTTTTATATTTATTTTACGTATATATTTAAATGATGATTTCAAAAATGCATTTTTATTATTTTTAATTTGGTATAAATGCATTTCTACCTTTTGTGATGTAACTTCAAACCAAAAATATTAGCTAGCTCAGATTTTATTCTCGGAAACTAAGTTAAATCAAATTTTATATAACCTTTTTTTTATTATTTATATATTGCAAAGCTGTCATTACCATCGTTTTATTCTCATTTTGTTATTTTCCTGTATTTATTTCAGTCAACTTGATCATACATTGTGAAGCCCGTATGATTTTAGCATGGAGGGCGTGGTCCAGTGGTAGCGCATCGGGCCTAGGACCGTGGGTTCGATGTCCGCCACGTTTACCAAGAAACCTTATCTGCATATACTTAGTACTGGTCGTAACCAAGAAGATTTTAGCGTTATTTGTCTATCTTATAATAACTTGTTTCATAATCGAAGTAAAATATATATGTTAAGAATAAATAAAAATAAAACATACACGTTTTTACCTTCCGGGTTTATCAGTACACTTTCTAATTGTTGGTTAATGTTTGTATCCGAGAAAGTATTCCTAGATCCTGACACGTTTAAACCAGCTTGTTTCCTGCCATAAACTGATTCCGTCAATTAATGACTATTTAACACAGCCTCCTTGCAAGCAACATTGTCACTAAAGAATATCCACTTGAGAAGGACAAGCCAATAAATAAATATACAGTGTATCAACGTCAATATAGCGTCTCGATACACAGTTCTATCTGTATCTATCTGCCATTTAGTCAAACCCCTGCTGGGGACCTAGACTGCCGCACGTCACTGACAAGAAGGTTAATATAAAAAGCATTTGATAGGTTGAAAGGATGACTGTACAGGGTTAGTTTTTGAAATATTAAAAATATAGAGCAGGTTTCTAAGTTGAGACATGTTCAACTTGACTAACGGCTGAGCTGAACTCTGGCAGGGGCTGTGCCACTACAGATGGATGTTTGCTTGAGCATTTGAGAACTTCTATTTAAAAAATACATAGGGGTGCCATTGCACAAGTTGACCAACCTACCAGTAAGTGTGCATATTTATAAGCGGACACATTCCTGATATAGAAAACAATACTTTAAATACTTTTTATAAGTGATGTTTAAACCGCCTCTTACTCTGTCAGAATCTTCGGTGCACATATTAAAGCAAGTGTAATGATTTATATCCCTAATGTTGACATAAAAACAAATCATTAAAGCAATATCTATTGCAGCATAAAATGTTACAGGTATCCACCGATTTTCGTTTTTTTTCCAATTTCAGTTGTTCTGTGTGTACAAACTAAATAAATAAGTCGATTTAGAATTTTCACAACATGGCAAAAAGAAGACGATATTGAGCAAACTTTGCGCATAACACCAGTTTTAACAAATGAAAAGGTTGACAGTGAATGGCATTTTTCAACATTTCAGCATAGTTTTGAGTGGTTTCACGTGTTGTTGGGCATTTACACATCAGTTACTTATTGATATGTTTAATACTTATTGATATTCTATTTCACCTCTTTCATATACAAAGGTTTAAAAATGTTTATATTAATATCAATGTTATGTTTTGAATAGGGTTTAACGCCATTTTCAACACATTTCAGGTTATTAATGGCATATCCAGTTTTACCGGTGGAGGAAGACTGAATAGACCCACCGTCCTTCAACAACTCACTGGCACACTTTCTCACATATCTTTTTGGAGCGAGCAGAACTCGAACCTACGACTTTAACGGTGAGAAGTAAGTGGTCCTAGGACGGCGCCTTAGACCGCTCGGCTCGATAAGACCCGCCAGGCCCGATAAGCCCGGTTGGTTTTGCGTCTAACTATCAATCCAGGGGTCGTGAGTTCGAACCGCTCGGCATTATAAAACCCTCTTATATTAATATTGATAGATAAAAAATGCAAATGTAATCACAAATTGAAGCGACATTTTGAACGGCGTTTAAAGCCTTTTTAATAGTAAATCCCCGTACTTTAATTATATGTCACATGTCATTTGTTTATACACTGAAACCTTTATCAAATGTCTTGCCTCGTGAAGCTGCAATGACGGCTGTTGGAAATGCCAATTAATTAGATTTGGTTCAATAAAGAAGATTAAATTTCCATAAAGGGCCAGGATGGACCCCGAAAGGATTAAACTATTTAAATGGGTAGAGTGATTGGCTTATGACAGATGTTGCTGGTTTGATGCCCAGCGCGACACTGTGACTTTTAAAAATAGTCAATACTGGTTCTACAGAGGAAGCCGATTCGAGAGCATATCTTAACTAATTTAAATTAGCATTATATTGTTAAATTTAAAAGAAATACACTCGTTATTATAAACAAATACAGCATTGTTAGATTATCTACTAAATATATGCTTTGTATAGCAACTTAGAGAGTATCCAGTTTCATTTAGGTCAAAACAATGCTGTCATCACATCGAAATGGTATATGGTGTGCTTTATGCATATTGGTTATTGAAAATGATTCAATTAGAGCTATATGGTTTGACTGATAAACCTGTTACCATTGGCTAATTATTAACAATTAATGTGACCTTTCCAAGCAAAACAGTCAGAATAGTGCAAAAAGAACTGTGTTATCTTTGATATAGACTGTTGAAGTTACCAAACGAAAACCTATTACCTAACTTGATATGCCATGTGTAGTATTTGGTGTAGAATTCCAGAGACAGAGACCTTTACAAGTATATCCCTCCTCAGACAAACTCTACCAGTCTTGGGCTATGCACTTTTATAAGGGTTCAACAATATCAAAGACTACATACATATCAAAAGTAAAAAATGCATTTATCATTATAAAAACAGAAAACAAATATTCACTACAGTACTTCTCATCATCCTCTTTGGCAGCAGTATGAATTTTTGACGCACATATGTTAACATAGCAGGCAGCCTTTTCCCTTTTTACACTATCGGGTAACCTGGTCTTCGATTAACGCATTAATATGAGGAGAAATACAAAGAAATAACAACCTAGAAGCTGGAAAACTTTCCCCCGAGCTCGTAAGCATAACTGCTACTGTATCATACACGTTGTACAGGATTTTCAATGCACTTATTTGATTTGCACTTAAATAAAAACATGAATTTAAATATGATTTAGCATACTTATATTCCAAATCGCATTCAAATGGTTCGGCGTCCCTGTCAACAGAAGCTTGTCATATTTGTTTACAAGCTTTAAGCGAACACACACACACACAACATTCCGAATGAAACACAAAAGAGTTTCTGCTGGGTAATTCGCCGTGGAAAACCTAATTATATTTCCAATTTGGTGTATCCTTGGACTACCTTCGAGGTCTTATACCGGAGGTTGACGGAATTGACCGAGTATGTACGATTGTGAAAACAGAAACACTGAAAAACCGTGCGCATGCGCAGAACAGAAACTGCATGTACTTATATAAGCACCTTAAACCGTTCGTTTCTCAACGAACGAAATAACGAATAACCTAACGAATCACAAACATGGTCGAAACGGCGTTGAAACAAAATAAATCGGTCATAAAACTTTTCCCGTACTGTGAAACGCCATAAATGTCTTAAAAACGAAATAATTATCAAAATGGATAAAAACCATCTCAGTACCATTAATAAATATAAACCAAATTAGTTTAGTACGTCAAATCCACCAAAACATGACAAAATCGATATGTAAAATGGTTGGTAAATTGAAACGAAGTCCCCTTTCTAAAACAGACAACAATTAAACAATGTTGTACGATCTTTGCATCGTCATTCTCTTTTTAAGTTAAAACAATTTTTACTACGTGTAAATCTGTAAAAGGATCAAATTGAAAAATGACATTACGCGACTCATTTTATACGTCACAAATATGTTGCCATTTAAGTAGGAAATCTATTTTATTTTAACCTAGGGGCGTAGCTCAAGTTAGGAAAGCACTTTTCAGTATATTATTTTGGCATGTTTAAATAGATATGTTTTGGCAATACAGGGCCAGAGATTATATTATAGGCATGGTATATTTGTAATTAATAAGAATTCCAGAATATATTGCTTTAAGCACACAATGGCAGGACTCGACAGATAACATTTTGATAAATCCTGATATAATCCCTTTAAAATCTGTTATTGTTAATGGATTTTGTGGGCATGATTTATGTAATACATGTTTATGTTTTGATACAATTTGTCCAGCTTGCCACTACATTATGAAGGTTGATAAACTTCAATGTTATAAATTATAAAGGAGCCTGCCACCACAATTGTGTTTTATGGTTGCTGTTAAAACCAGTACTGCTTACGTATGAACTATAGTTCTAATTTAAATGGAACTTTTATTATATTTTAAATGTGATTTAAATCTGAAGTTTGTTTGTGTTAGTTTGATGTATTTCCTATGTGGTATTTGTACAGTATGTAACAAAACGAACAAGTATGTATAAATGTCACCAATTCACTTAATTTATAAAAATTTATCTGATGAAGAAAGCACAGAACTTTGGTATAAACCGTTCTCGAGTCCGCATCTGAGTATCATTTTTTAAGAGGCAAAGTGTCGAGCTTGGGATCAGTGAAGCCCAAAACCTCTGGCTTGAGCAGCCTTCACTCTATCCATTACACTACCGCCCAACCAACACACAATAATAAAAAAGAAAAATGTTTAAGATTTAATGGCAGTGTATCAATATCTCACAATAATTCCAATTAATATATATTTTTTTGAAGCATTTTCACTGGACAACGTCAATTTTTTAAATACTTTTCGATAAAACCCCTTACGCCACTTCTTTTTACATTTCTCTCGTAAACAAAGAAGAATCGACATTTTCTTGGTCGGTTTAACATTAGACGAACAAAGATGACGTGCACACTTACTTTAATAATAAAATACAACAACAAAATGTTAGCTATTTTCTTCAGTTTATTATTTTATTGCTTTCTTTCTAGGTTCAGCGATTTTAACCGGGTGCCACAATCAGACCATAAGTTGTTTTGAGAAACAATGAAGTAGGTCATAAAATGTTCAGATTTGAGATGTAACGATACTAACTTGTACATGTACTTTTGAACTTAACCCTGGTTTACCGAACGTGAATGTTAGTCGTTGACAAAAATATTCGACAGAAAAAAATGAAACAAAAACATATACATATAGTTGAAGTTCAGAAGCAGACGATTGTGAGACAATGTAAATACGCAAACCTTGCACGCAAAATTCGTTCCAAATTCGGATTCACCATGAGCATGGATTTATATGACCTACGTAAATATATTTCTTAAAAACATTTGTGTGGACAAAACCTAAACAATGAAGTTAGCGTCTACACTGTGAAGGTATTTCCTTTAATTGTCGTTTTTTATTTGTCTAAATCGGGAGAAAAAAGGCGGGTGTTTAATTTTTTCACCTCAAAATATTTTGTCATTTTACAAAAAAATCAACTATTGTTGCAAAGTTCAGATGATAATGGAAACAGTAACCGTTTCGATATAATTGGATATTATATATAGAAAATTTAATGTCAACCAGAACAGAAGTGATGTATTCTTACGCGTTAACGTAGAAGTGTAGGCCCTATAGTTATAATTATCCATTCATTTGAGGAGTCTTGCATTAAATATAGATCATATATATCATCATCAGAATCGGAATTATAAGGATTAACGTTTTTTCTTTCTGTTTTTTTTTGTGCATAATTATGTTAAGAATGCCGTCGGACTTTATTTGATTTGTGCGTGCTTTGACATTAGTTACGCATGCATAAATGCCAGAAAAAACAATGAATTTAATCCTTTAGTTGTGTACGGTAAATAGAGGATCTCGCATGAGTGCTTATGTATCATTAAACTTGTCAAACAAGTTGACAAACTCGTGATTATTCAGGCCAATATCGATATGCATTGATATATACTTTAACTTTCATGTTGAAAATAAATATTCATATTAATCTTCTTAAGAACTGAAAACCCAAAATTGTTCTTATTTAGTATAAATGATTCCTATGTGTAGGGATTTCAAGTTTCTTTAGATAAAAGGGCTAGGGTCAGTTGGGGTACAGGAAGGAGACTTTATTTTTCTCGTATTTTAGATAGTACTTCTATTACCTTGATGTCTGGATTATTGTTGTTTTTTTCTCATATTTTAGATATAAATAATTTTTGATTATATTGATATCTGGATCCTTAAGTCCAACAGTTGAGACATTTTTTTTTCTTTTTGGAAACAGGAAATTCTCTTTTTTCTATTAAATTTTTAGTTATCGTTTTAATAATCGTGAGGTTGAACATACAGTTAAATCATCACAATAGTTCTTTTAAAAGGGATTGAATATTCAAAAGAGGTCAGCAAGACCCCAAAAAAGAGATACAACTGTTTCGAAATATTCTTCAGAATTTCTATTTGATTTTTACATAGGAGTACTTACAATGTGAACAGTGAAATCTCTTTTTCAGCTTGACTTTTCAAAGAATAAGAAGGTTATTGTAATTGCCAGAGCGTCGATGTTGGCGTCACACATTCGTTAAAGCTTTACAAGCAAGCTACATGTATACAATTTCAGAACCCAGCAATCGCTCGATGTATTTTATTTAAACGTTATGTAAGACTGAATTTGCAGTTTTGTAAGCAAAGTGGGGTAGCTCTTGTCAGATTTTATTTTGCAAATTGTGGTCATTGTTTGACTTAAAAACTATGGTTAAAGTTTATATTTCAGCAGTCACAACATGCTTTGAATTGAAACTTCATATAAGGTTTTGCAGTTAACTTGTTTACTTGGATTTGTCACCATTCTGAATCAAAATTTGTACTTTTATGACAAATGATTTGAATAGTCAAACGCACCGTCTTATTATTTTTAATTATTTTAATTATCTTGAGATCTGAAATATTACGTAGTTCCTACAGTTGAGACTAGGTCCTTTATTGCAGTACAGGGAATTTAATATCTTAATATCCAAAATGGGGTTTGAAAAGGGCTACAATTATGTAATTTACAAAATTAACTGTTTAATAGCCAAATATGTTCATATTTAGTGTAAATGGTTCTTAATTATGAATAAGAGTTTAATGTTTAAATAAAGGGGCTAGGGTCTATTAGAATCCAGTAAGGGCACTTAAATGTTATGGGAAAAAGTAAGGGCACTTAAATGTTATGGGAAAAAAGATGAATTTTCCCATCTATTAGTCATTCAATAAAATTTAAGCAGTTCATAAAATGGAAATGAATGCTTTATCAATTGAATTTAAGACTTAGGGTAAGACCCTATTTTGTCTCTCGTTAGTTCATATGAGTCGAAGGTTAAATTGAGCTATTCTGATCGTTTTTTGTCCATCGCCTATCTGGCTATCAACGATTTCTTTAAACATCTCTGAAACCACTGACTCCATTGTATTAATCAATGAATGATATAGTTATCATTAATCAATACAATCAACCCATGCATGTTATCAACTTGAAAGACTATGAACGAACACATGCAAACTTCTTTGGAATTGACATATTCTTATTTTATGTCTTAAGAAAATAATATGAATTTCTCAGCGACATCTTAACCTAACTGTCTATGTGGTGTTGTAGATGTGAACATTGAATCATTGGTCTCCTGTTATGTTGGACATACAACATCTTTTTACATAATTTTATATGCAATATATTTTGAAAAGACTAAAAGTGAACATTGCTCTATGTCCCTTTATTGTATATACACATCCTATTTTTGTTCATCAGATCTTATATCAAATGTCCAAAACTGAACCTATAGAACACATCTGTTTAATTTCTGTAAAGTAACTTTCAATTAATTTTAATATACTAAGATTTTACTCGTTTTATTTCAATATAAAAGTTCTAAAGCCAAACACGATCGAAAGCTAGACCGGGTTCACAAAGTCCCATTATCGGCCCTCTGAAATGCATTTTTTTAAATAATTATTTATCAGCAATGTTTGTTGTATTTGTATTAAATATACTTTATTTCTCTAAAATATTTTGTTTTGTAATTATATATTTTTCAATTGATAGAATGACTCCGATGACGGTTAAAATTAAAGAAAATACACCTCCACCACTTTCCCTCACCCCCTTTCGATTTCTTTACGTGAAAAACGTAAAATGTAAAACAAAATTTACATTTTATTTAAAAGATATTAAATTTTGCCCATATCACAATGATTACTTTTACTGCATTACACATTTTTGTAGGTTCGTCAACTTCTCCCTTTCATTACTTAGTTTTATAAGTCGATGGACTGCGCAATGACAAAACCTGAGAATATTATTCATCTACAATGTCACGAAGCCTTAATTTACATATTTGTTTTAATTCATTTAACCAGATCTGGATTTCCTCCTTTATGGTATTTTTCATCATGGATACTAAAGCGCTAAGAAATGTTTTTCTTGACTTATTTTGCCGCGCACATATGACGAAATTAAATCCAAACTTCGATATGTAACGGCTATATAACTCAGAGAGCATGCTCTGCTCATCGTTGGTAAGCATATCAAGACCGGACGTCTTTCGCTCTCTGATCGACTCTGTGCTTAGATGTTCTTCCCGCGCAGCTACTTTACCGGTGATCTTTGGTATGAGGTGCAGCAAACCTTCCTGACCTGTAAAAGTTATTAACACTGTGATATTAAGGCAGTAACTCACTAGAAACAAGAAGTGCTTACGTGGGGTAGCCGCAAAATGGCAATGATAGATAATTCTTTTTTTTCTTTTTTCCAATTTCTTTTTATTTAAATTGTATTTTCCTTATTCTTATGCTCATATTATGACTTTAAAGCCATTATTAATATATTTGGGAAACATATCATTTTTGTATGTGCGTATAAAATCAATGCTCGGAATTGGATGATAGTGCAATCGATTTCTAATTATCATCGGGCAAATGTTTGCCAGAATTTAAACCAGAAAAACACCTAATGTATTTATAATCATGTCAGATAAAGTACGTTTTCAACTGATATATTGTGGGAGTTTAACACATTCAGTGTTTTTATTTAAAAAAAAAGTAGTACAAACTAAATATCCCGCTACAACTTTTATAAAGAGATAATATGTAATGATACTATTTTCAATAAAGAATTGATTTCAACAGGTCACACAATCCAACAAACTGGATTTTTTCTGTGCCGCATATTTTACATATAGCCATTTAAAAATATAATAAGTGGCATATTCGAAACAAGCTTTATAAACAAGTTTACATATCAGAATCATATTACATAATTCTTTTATATATACATTATAATAATGAAGATTAGCATGTTACAAAAATCAAACCTATTGATATTGTGTACATTGGGAGTTAATACACTAGTTGATTTTATCAACTTTAAATAATTTGACATTAACTAAAAATGTTTTTCCCCCCCAAACCAGGAAATGAGTTCCAAAGTTTTTTCGATACATTTCAAAAGTAGGCTTCGAAATATACAATTGACTTTAATCGCCCGACCTTATATAAATATCATGTAAGTCACTTTTGTGACATAACTTGTTCTGAAGATAAACAGGTGCCGGATTGTCAGAGATTTGAAAACAAATGTAGCGTTTTTAAACTGGACCTTTTCCTCGAATGGCATCCAGCCAAGTTAATCAAACACGTAACATTCTTGGTTACAAGCTTATGGTTAGAAAGCAATTTCATAGATTTAATTTCTTTAATGTAACTTTATTTTCTTTTACTATTTTCATGTAATAAATAAACTGTATGTAATACTTATGCTATACTCATAATGATAATCATAATTATGTCCGTGATAGAACGACACCTAAGGTGAGTTTCAAAGGTGATATTTAAGAAGAAATGGTGTAAATAGAAGATTTAACTGTATAAATAAGCTATGGATGAGATAACTTAAGAAATACATGTACAAAGGTCATATCTTCAGTGAGAAAATACACAAAATTCCATTAAACGACCTACCACATAAAGGAAGCTGGTCGATAAAATTTGAAATTGCTGACTGCAGTTCTTCTAGATTGCCAAACGGTTTACAACTCCAAATAGCCACTGCAACAAGAGGGCAACTATCGATAACATTACCGAATGCCCTAATAAAGTCGACGAAGTTCAGGCTGTCGACTTCAGCTATTGTTAAGTTTTTTGAGGACGACATAGTCATGATTATCGGGAAAAAAAATCGAACAATAGATACATGAAAGTATTTTTTTTCTGTCGACATAAACGTGTTATATGGTTGCAGTGCAATCAGAATCGACAGATTTCACGATGGTGGAAAAAATCCATACACCTGTCTAATTTGACTAATATTGTTGTAAAATACATGAAAATAAAAATTAATTTCGAAGTATAAAAAGTAGTCCCTGTCGCGTACGATAATTTTGACGGTGGTCAAAACTGCAAAACGTGATCACGACGACATGAGCTGGGCTATGCCTTTGACATAAAACCCGGCTAAAACAAGCAAATACGTGACTACTTATCAAAATATGCAGATTGGGGCTGACTAAGATAAAACTGCAGTTGAGCTGGAATGATCAGTAAGTGTATTTTCATAATAGTGGTCTCTAAAATCTTAACAGTATTGTGATTTGCACATGTATATCCATACCTTATTTATATGCCTCATGTTTACATCATCTATGCCAGAGAGAAATAAAAGATTATTGGTGTTAATGCTGTTAGTTTATACTAATTAATTTCAACTCGATTGCGTTAAAAAGCTCAGAGCATAGAACCAGTACTGAGTGTTATATGGGAGGCATCGGGCCGAGCTGGGGATCGAACCCAAAGCTTGTAGCATGCGCGGTCAAAACTCTATCCATTACACTACCGCTCTGCTTCTTATTTTTGTTAGCCGGACCCGATTAGCTCAGTCGGTAACGCGTCTGACTACCTATCCAGGGGCCGTGAGTTCGAATCCCCGCCCGGCAACAATCTCCGTGATTATTGATATACGACAATGTGTCTCATTATCATTCATCTCTCACCACTGATGATTCAAGTCGGAAATTTATCAGTTCCTTGCCGAGATGGAGTGTGCTCGAGTTCTGGTTAATCCCAGGAAATAGTGGTAAGGTTAACTGATCGTCTGTTAGCCCTCGATGGCATAAAAATGACGCTACATATTCAATCAATCATCAATCAAATCAATCTTATTTTTGTTGTAAGTGTTGTTGTTATTGTTGTTGTAATTTTAATTGTTGTTGTTTGTGTTGTTATTGTTGTTTTTTTTGTTGTATTTGTTGTTGTTATTGTTGTTGCTATTGTTGTGGTGAGTGTTGTTATTGTTGTTGTAATTGTTGTTGTAATTGTTTTTGTAATTGTAGTTATTGTTATTGTAACTGTTGTTGAAACTGTTGTTATTATTGTTATTGTAATTGTTGTTGAAATTGTTGTTAACATTTTGTACACATGCTATGATTGATTTCAAATTTATCAATATAAGTGTCACTTGAATTTCGCGATAAAGACAACTACATTTATATCATTGCTAAAATATAATTCCCCAACTTCATCCGTCTCCCAATTGCCCTGTCTAATTCAATAAAATTTAACTCAATGTTTTTGCAAAAGTTTCTTTTTTTTTCTTAATTAATTATTTCAATAAAAGTAAAACATGATTATTTTCAGTTTTACGCTATTCACTTAATACAATATCATCAAAGAATATACATGTATGTACAGCGAAAATATCCAATTTTTCTTCATTAAAAGCCATTTTACGTAAATATATCATATTTTAAACAGTGAAGGCGCTCTTGCTACCAGACAATATATACACCTATTACTCAAAGTGTACCAGATAGCGATATGCATAAATATCGTTATGAAGCAAGAGTGCCTTCATAATCTAAAACCTATTTAAATGTAGAATAAAACAGGACTAAAATGGTGAGGGTAACCTTTTTTCTTAAATATTTTTTCTTTGGACGTGAATAAAATAATCATAAAATCAAAATAGATATAAATACATATTTTAAAAAATAAAGACTATTTGATACAAATACACCAATATTTGTTGCAACTGAATAAGTATTTTAAAAAAAAATGCATTCGGGCTTCATAAACTGGTTTATTTATCAAAGTTTTTCGTTTTTAATTATTAGACTGTGTGATTATGGTATGAAACATAATATAAGTCTTGATTGATAGATTGCGAAAGGATAATTTTATATAATAATATTGTAACTGTATCAATTAAATTTTAAGCAACACTTTTTGCAAACATGTCTACAGAAGACGATAGTGGGGATAGCTGTCTTATACCCCCTTCCCACTCCAATAAATAAATATGGTTTCGTAGTTGCATTATATACAAATGTATGTTGAGTTTTATAGATATTTGAATATTGCAAACTTCTTAGTTTCTTTAAATTAAAGTTACATTCTTCCCCTTAAATATACTAGATCACTCCCAGATATTGAGCAGTAACATAGTATTGACAAATATAAGTAATATATTTTAGGAACACTTAACCCCGGCTATGGATACCATGTGTTTGAATCTTTATGGCAGTAAATTCCAGTTATGCGAATTTACTATTGGAAATGAATTTATAGGTTCAATTACATAAACTTGAAGATTCTGTGTCTATTTATTGATAGACATTGGGCCTTTACTGTTTTAACCAAGCCATGAAACATTTGTATTTGGAGTCAAACGCATTACACTTTTGAAAAATGCTATAGACAATGATGAGTCTAGTGACTTTGAAGATTTCTCTGAAATACTCGATGGCGAGTACTCATGTTGTGTACAACAACTTTGATGAAAGTTTGGCATCTTAATTGAACACAACTTTATGAACCATGTATATCAGATAGAGATTATTTGTAAGAAACTTCTGACAAAGACGATTATTCATCTCAACAAAGTATAGTGTCTATTCCTGAGGTAAAGTGCCATACAATTGCATTGGTCAATGCACATATTTTGTCTGAACCAGAAAAATTTAAATCAGACCAAAATTAAATGGTTCTTTCATTGAAAGAGTAATATTGGGGAGTTTAATAAATAAACCAAATATATCTATTTACATAATCTGAACTGATGATGATGTTCCATTATGCCTCATAAAATACATGCTATAGACTAAATCTATTCAAGAAACTTATATATATTAAACTGCTAAGCAAATGATTTTACCATGGAAACTGAATTAACTGATTCTGAGCATAAAAGTTTAAGCCACAAAACTGAGTTAAAGGGTAGTCAAATAATAAATTTTGATATTGAAGTGTTGATAAATGAAGAAATGGATATAAGTAAAGATGATTCGGAAATAGTGTCAATATGTCATCCACAATGAAGAAGCCAAAATTAATAGAAAATTTAAGAAGTAACATTGTGAAAGAAAAAAAGAACTAGAGAAGGAGATATAGCAGTTTAGCAGCTAACCCAATCCGATAAGTCAAAATGTCATCAAATCATATCAGATGGGGAAAAAAACAAAACATTTTCATCAATTCCAAAAATTGGCATTTCAAAGATGAAGGTCAATCTGTTCCTGTAATGCAAAACGTCTCTCTTGCATTGACCAGATATAGGACATGTAATGGTAGACATTGCTTTTAAATGTGTGGATTTACTTGAAACAAAATATCTGGTGTAGACTCACCTGACTAAAGCTGAATGTACACAAATAGGCTTATAGTATTCCTCCAGATCAGGTAGATCAAGTTAAGGAACATATTTTCATGAATTCGTTTCTAATAGAATTTACTATACTGCCAATATTAAAGTTTCAAACAAATGGTATCTAGAGCCAGGTTCAAGTGTGTCGATATCTTCAACCACCAATTTAACATTGCCTTTCACAAGCCTTAAAAGGACAGGTGTGATTTATGCTCCTACTTTAGCTTCTAAAAAGTTGTGATGCAAATGGACTGTGGAAAATGCATTGAAAGCAAAAATTTCACATAAAACAAAACTTGATAAAGAGTAGGAAATATAAGACAATGAACCTGTTTAGACCTTCAACAAATTTTCCATGGCATGAAGGCATATCAAGTCAAGGAGCAAATGAAATTGCCTTTTAAATTTATAAATTCTTTGAACTTCATTTAAGAAAAGACAAAAAAGATATAATTTTGTGTTGTGATAATTTTGACATAAACCTGTTGTATTGTTGTATAATGGTCAGAGGCCTCCAAAGCTGTCGGTCTCTAAATATAATTCACTAGTCCAAATGAATGAATAAATGGGGTTTTACGGTGTACCAACACACTGTAGGTTACTCGATGCCAATAGGAATGAAGAGTCCAGGTTCACTCTGCATGTACAAGAACAACAAATTAACATACAGATGAAAAATGTCACATCAACAAATATGCAGAATGAAGTTAGAACCTTCATACCTGCAAAATTGCATTTCAGCAAATTCTGTTGTATTACTCAAATTGTCGCTTCTTACGAGATGCACAAGCCAGAGTGACCCTTTTTCTTGTTATCACTAACATAGCTACCAGGAACCACACAGGAGCTGGTAATTTAACCACAATAATGAACATTAAAAAAACTGATAAAATGAACATGACACCAATTCAGAGGATTCCTACTCCTCTGCAGAGATTGACAGTGAGACTATTCTTACCCGTGACCACAGGGGTTGTCAATAGTCAAATATTTCAGACAACCCTCAATTTCTCATTCTGAGGCACAAGTCTGAGTTGGGGGAGGATAGAAGCTAATCAACGTGCTTATATCCAGTATGATGATAATAAATAAAATAGGTGCAGTTTATAGGTATAGCTAGTACTTTAATGCATAAATAAATGGATATAGCCTTGGTGATTTTAAGCTGTGCTAGGTAAAGTTATGAACAAAACATTGTTAGTGAAAAAGATTAAAAGCAGGCGATTATCTTTAAAAATATTATTTCAGTAGAAAAAAATATTTCATGTATATTGTAATACTCAATAACATTTTATTTCTTATTTGAGATAGGCTAGCATCTAGTTCCGAGTATTTAATTTGAAAAAAATCTTCCAATTTGCTTGATTACTGGTACATGTATATATGTATACATCTTATTATGCTAAATTATTATTTTAAGGGCAGAGGCCAATGAAATCATTACAAGTTACCAAAACTGACTGTACAATCATCATGTACTATTTTGATATGAAATGTTAAAAAAAAATGATTACTTTGAAAGTATATACTGATTATCTTCAAAAATCTTAAAAAGTTCTGTACTAAGTTGAACCTATTTCACATAAAATCAATTCCCTTGAAGACTTAAGATACTCTAGTTGGTCTAGAATGACTCTTAATGAATCAGTGCAAGACAAGCCCAACTCAATTTGGTTTTGTCTAGCACTGAACTATTTATTGGAAAAAAATAGGTCTAAGTTGAGTTTGACTTGTCTTGCGCCAAGATATTCAGTGCAAAATGAGTCCACTTCTCAAATACACTTTTTTGAGTTAAAAAGATGTAAATAAAATTACATAGCATAAACCTATTTATCATTAAGTATAAATATGCTTTGTTTTAACCTTCTTATCAAAATCTTAAATAATATAATACTTTTTTTGCTTCTCCTGAACAATTTTCAAAACGTGACTTGGTCCAGTCTTGCGCAAAGCCATCGATATACTATAATTAAAAATATTACAAACAAGAGGCATAGTGAGGCATGCACATCACCACTAAGGATAACACATAAAGAGAAAACTTTAATTTCCATTGTGGTCCTTTGTGCATGACATATAAAGGCAATCAATCAATCAAAACCTTAATTATCAAAGAAATTAAATGCGATGTAAACTTATTAAAAATCAAGTAGACTATCACATGCAATATCAGTATTAAGTAAATTAAATATATCACGTTATATTGTAACTTGCAGAATTAAATTGAATTTACCACATGTTTGAATGAATATAACAGACTTAAATGGTACATACTACTAATATATTGATATATTTAAATTAAATAAGTATCATTATATTATAATGTAATTGATAAAATATATTATTATATTATATGGCCAAAACAAAATAATACTGTGGTTCTGGTAACATGCTAAAAAATAATAGGGTAGGTAGGTAGGCAAAACTTTTTTTTTAAAATATTTTATTTTCGTTTAACTGGAACTGTAGTATGGATAGATGAATTAGATACCACTTCCATACAGACCATAAGAAGAGGATATATATAGTTTAATAAAATATATTTGGTTGTACAGTTATGAGTATCTGTTGTTGTATGATCTGACATTTTAACTGTATAATTTTTCGATGTGCAGCTGCAAGCAGACAAAGTGTATTTTCTGTGAAGACTAGTCACTTGCCATCATTGCGAGCTTTGAACAGCGTGGCAGATAGATTTTAAGTACTTTTAAGTACAAGCTTTCTACATTTTTTTAAACTGTAATTTTGGATGTATGCGCAAGATTATTATCAAGCCTCACAAGATGTGGATAGGACAACTGAACAGTACCATGAAATCAAATTGAATTCTTTGGAAACCTTTGGTAGATGAACTTCCAAAGAACATCCATATGGTGTACGAGCAGAGTCAAAAGCAAAGGTACCGGTGCACCGCTATCGTATCCCTGCACCGATATATTAGTTTTAACGGTGCACCGATAAAACATACCAGTGCACCATTAAAATATATCGGTGCACCGTTAAAAGACGCGATCCATCATTATATATTTTATCGGTGAACTGCTATATTTTATCGGTCGAGCTATATTTAACGATGCACCGCTATATTTTTATCGATGCAACGCTATAATTTATTACCGGTACTTAATAGCGGTGCACCGTTAAATAAAATATATCGGCCCACTGCTATTATCACACTGCTTACTAGGATCTTTAGCATTAGCCTCGTTCCAAAATCATTACAGAGATAGGATGAGGCTAACAATCAATACACACGGTTGAAACTAAGGGTTACACTTAGCACTTCTTTAATAACTTTTCAAAATAATGTCTGAAATTAGTAATTATGGTACCAAAGTAAAGCTGATATAATTGTTGATAAGTTTAAATAACAACTATTTTGAGAGTATACAGTTGTAAATCAGTTGGATACAAGTTACCGAGTGAAATTCATTCATCAATTACACTTTAAAACAACTCAATTGAATATATAATGTACATGTATAACATAGACATGTTTGTACTAATATTAAAAGGTTGCTCTATTATTTTGTCAGCCTTATAATTAATTTAGACATAAAATGTTGATTTTAAATTTAAAAACGAAAAAGTAAGCATGTCCTTTTTAGCTCACTTGAGCACATGCTCTGGGTGAGCTATTGTGACCACTAACAATCCGCCATCCATTCACATTTACTTCAAACAACATCTCCTCCTGAACCAGTTGATCTAAGTTGATATTTGGCATGGATGTATGGTGTACTATCAGGGTCAAAATCACCGGTACCGGCGCACCGCTATTATATCGGTACACCGATATATTAATTTTAACGGTGCACCGATAACATATACAGGTGCACCGTTAAAAGTGGCGGTCCACCGTTATAATATATCGATGTACCGTTATATATATTTTATGCTCTTGATTTATGGGTATTTTTTCTGGAAAAATATAAGACAATGTGTAAGATCTCCAAACGTATCCTTTTTTGTATGTAGGTAGAAATGGTATAAGACATGTTAAAACATACATTCAAACATAATATTTTACTATCAAGATTATGGATCTTAAATTAAGTTATTAAATTGTTTACAGTGTCCAGACGTGTAATTAACACAATAGTATGTAACATTCAAAGACGTATGTATGAATAATTATATACTACCATCATAATGAAGGCCTCATTGGAGATTACTATTTTCCAATGAGTTTGCCCACATATAACACCTTGACAGTAGTGATTTACACATCATTCCACTTACATTGTGACTCCATGACCCCTTGAGTATTTTCTTTTTCATTTTGATAACAAGGTACAATTATTCGCATCTATTTCCTGTTTGAAGACCATATCTGGTTAATTTAAATATGTTATAATAATGAACAATGTATTTGTTTTAACGGTGCATCGTTAAAAGTGGCGGTCCATTGTTATAATATATCGATGTACCGTTATATACCGGTGCTCTGCTATATTTTATTGGTCCATCGCTATATTTTAACAATGCACCGCTATATTTTTATTGATGTACCGTTATATTTTAACGGCGGACCGACGATTTATTACCGGTGCACCGTTAATTATTTATCGGTCCGCCAATATTTAATAGCGGTGCTTAGTGTGACCCTAAGTTTCAATCGTGTGTATTGATTGTTGTTAGCCTCCTCCGATCTCTGTAATGATTTTGGAACGAGGCTTTTAATTGGCTAATGCTAAAGATCCTAGTAAGCGGTGTGGCGATAGCGGTGGACAGATATATTTTATTTAACGGTGCACCGCTATTAAATACTGGTGGATCGATAAATAAGTAATGGTGCACCGGTAATTAACCGTCGGTCCACCGTTAAAATATAGCGTTGCATCAATAAAAATATAGCGGTGCATCGTTAAAATATAGCGCTGGACCGATAAAATATATAGGTGTACCGATAAAATATAGCAGTGCACTGGTATACTACGGTGGACCACCACTTTTAAAAGTGAACCAATATATATAATGGTGCAACGGTATGTTTTATCGGTGCACCGTTAAAACAAATATATCGGTGCACCGATACGATAGCGGTGCACCGGTACTGGTACTTTTGACCCTGCCCGTACACCATATGGTCAGTTGTCAGATCACAACCTTGTGAAGCTGGATGATAACTTTGCTCATACATCCAAAAATAAAGTTTAAAAAAATGTAGAAAGCTTGTACTTAAAAGTACTTAAAATCTATCAGCCACACTGTTCAAAACTCGCAATGATGCCAAGTGACTAATCTTAGCAGAAAGTATTTTCCACATGACTGGTATTACAGTTTTTCCACCAAATTGCAAATATTTGGTCTAGCTGTTTGCAGCTGCACATCGAAAAATTCTACAATTAAAATGTCAGATAATATAACATCAGATACTCAGAACTTCACAACCCAAAGATATTTTATTAAACTATATATTTCCTCTTCTTATGCTCTGTATAGTAATGGTATCTAATTCATCTATCCATACTACAGGTCCAGTTTAGTCAAAATAAAATAATTAAAAAAAAATAAAATGTTTTTCCTACCTACCTACCAACCCTATTTTTTAGCATGTTACCAGAACCACAGTATTATTTTGTTTTGGCCATATAATATAATAATATATTATATCAATTACATTATAATATAATAATAATTATTTTATTCAAATATGTAAATTTATTAGTATTATGTACCATTTAAGTCTGCTATATTCCTTCAAACATGTGGTAAATTAAGTTTAATTCTGCAAGTTACAATAAAACGTGATATATATTTAATAAACTTAATACTGATATTGCGTGTGATAGTATACTTGATTCTTAATAAGTTAACATCGCATTTAACTTCTTTGATAATTAAGGTTTTGATTGATTGATTGCCTTTATATGTCATGCACAAAGGTCCACAATGGAAATAAAAGTTTTCTCGTTATGTGTTATCCTTGGTGGTGATGTGCATGCCTCACTATGCCTCATGTTTGTAATATTTTTATTGATTGTATATCGATGACTTGGCGCAAGACTGGAATAAGTCACTTTTTGACAACTGTTCAGGAGAAGCAAATAAACTGATTATATTATTTAATATTTGGATAAGAAGGATCAAACAAAGCATATTTATACTTAATTATACATAAATATATGCTATGTAATTTAATGTACATCTTTTTAACTGGAAATAGTGTATTTGAGAAATGGACTCATTTTGCACTGAATATCTTGGCGCAAGACAAGTCCAACTCAACTTAGACCTACTTTTTCATTGAATATTTCAGTTCAAGACAAGACTAAGTTTGGCTTGTCTTGCACTGATACATTACGAGTCATTCTAGACCATCTAAAGTATTTTAAGTCTTGAAGGGAATTGTTTTTATGTTAAAAAAGGTTCAAATTAGTACAGAACGCTTTTTAAGATTTTTGAAGATAATAAATATATACTTTCAAAGTAATCAAAAATTTGTTTTAACATTTCATATCAAAATAGTACATTATGACTGTACAGTCAGTTTTGGTAACTAGTAATGATTTTATTGGCCTCTGCCAATAAAATAATAATTAAGCTTAATAAATAATAAGATATATACACGTAACAGTAATCAAGCAAACAGGAAGATTTTTTTTTCAAATTAAATACTCGGAACTAGATGCTAGCCTATCTCAAATAAGAAATAAAATTTTATTAAGTATTACAATACACATGAAATATTTTTTCGACTGAAATATTATTTTTAAAGATTTATCGCCTGCTTTTAATCTTTTTTTCTATCAATGTTTTGTTTATAGCTTTACCTAGCACAGCTTAAAATCACCCAGGCTATATCCATTTATCAATGCATTAAAGCACTAGCTATACCTATAAACTATACTTATTTTATTTATTATCATCATACTGGATATAAGCACATTTATATGCCTTTATCTACCCCCAACTCAGACTTGTGCCTCAGAATGAGTTAAAATTGATGGTAGACTGAAATATTTGACTACTGACAACTCCTGTGGTCCCGGGTAACAATAGACTCACTGTCATTCTCTGCAGAGGAGTAGGAATTCTCTGAATTGGTGTCATGTTCATTTTATATTTTTTTGTAATTTTCATTATTGTGGTTAAATTGCCAGCTCCTGTGTGGTTCTTGGGAGCTATGTAAGTGATGACAAGAAAAGGGCTAGTGGCTTGTGCATGTCGTAAGAAGCGACAATTTGAGTAATACAACATAATTTGCTGAAACTCTGCAGTTCTGCAGGTATAAAGGTTTTAAGTTCATTCTGCTTATTCATTTGTAGATGTGACATTTTTCATCAGTGTTTTAATTTGTTGTTTTTGTACATGTAGAGTGAACCTGGAATCGTCATTCCTCTTGGCATCAAATAACTTACAATGTGTTGGTACACCGTAAAACCCCATTCATTCATTCATTCATTCATTCATTCATTCATTCATTCATTCATTCATTCATTCATTCATTCATTCATTCATTCATTTGGACTAGTGACTTACATTTACTAGAGACCGACAACTTTATAGGCCTTTAACTATTTTACAACAATTCAACAGGTTTATGTCAAAATTATCACAACACAAAATTATATCTTTTTTGCCTTTTCTTAACTGAAGGTCAATGAATTTGTAAATGTAAAAGGCAATTTCATTTGCTCCTTGACATGATATGCATTCATGCCATGGAAAAATGTGTTGAAGGTCTAAACAGGCTCATTGTCTTAAATGTCCTACCCATTATCAAGTTTTTTATGTGAAGTTTTTGGTTTCAATGCATTTTCAACAGTCAATTTGCATCAAAAATTTTTGAGAAGCAAAAGCAGGAACATAAATCACACCTGTCCTTTAAGGCTTGTGAAAGGCGATGTCATATTGGTGGTTGACGATTTTGACACACTTAAACCTGGCTCTAGATACCATTTATTTGAAACTTAAATATTGGCAGTATTGTGAATTCTATTAGAAAAGAATTTATAAAATTATATTCCTTATCTTGAGCTACCTGATCTATAGGAATACTATCAGCCTATTTGTGTGCTTCCGGCTTTAGTCAGGTGAGTGTACACCAGGTATTTTGTTTCACGTAAATTCACACATTTTTAAAGCAATGTCTACCATAACATGACCTATATCTGGTCAATGCAAGAGAAATGTTTTGCATTACAGAAACAGATTGACCTTCATCTTTGAAATAAATGCCTTATTCTGGAATTGATGAAAATGTTTTTTCTTTTTTTTCCATCTGATATGATTTGGTGACATTGTGACTTATCGGGTTGTGTTAGCTGCTAAACTGCTATATCTCCTTCTCTAGTTCTTTTTTCATTCACAATGTTACTTCTTAAATTTTCTATTGATTTTTGTCTTCTTCATTGTGGATGACATATTGACACTATTTCCGAATCATCTTTACTTAGATCCATTTCTTCATTTATCAACACTTCAAAATCAAAATTTATTGTTTGACTACCCTTTAACTCAGTTTTGAGGCTTAAACTTTTATGCTCAGAATCAGTTACTTCAGTTTCCATGGTAAAGTCATTTGCTTAGATATTTTAATCTATGTAAGTTTCTGGAATAGATTTAGACTATAGCATGTATTTTATGAGGCATAATGGAACATCATCATCAGTTCAGATTGTGTCAATAGATATATTTGGTTTATTTATTAAACTCCCTATTATTACGCTTTCAATGAAAGGACCGTTTAATTTTGGTCCTGATTCAAATTTTTCTGGTTTAGACAAAATATGTGCATTGACCAATGCAATTGTATGGCACTTTACCTCAGGAATAGACACTATACTTTGTTGAGATGAATAATCGTCTTTGTCAGAAGTTTCTTACAAATAATTATTGAACTATCACTATCTGATATACATGGTTCATAAAGTTGTTTCAATTAAGATGCCAAACTTTAATCAAAGTTGTTGTAACCAACATGAGTACTCGCCATCGAGTATTTCAGAGAAATCTTCAAAGTTACTATACTCATCATTGTTTAAATAGCATTTTTCAAAAGTGTTATGTGTGTGACTTCAAATATAAATGTTTCAAGAAGATTTAGGTTTTTACTATAGCTCATATAACAAACCCCACTGCCTGGCCGCCATGTTTTTTGACGAAACAAGATTGCTTGAATAAACATTAGAGGAGGTCACCCAAGGAATATTTCTGTGAAATTAATTTAAAATCAAGCTAGTAGTTTCTGACAAGAAGACTTTTTAAGTTTTTACTATAGCTTATATAGTAAACTAACCCCACCTCTGGCCGCCATTTATTTTACGAATCAAGATGGGTTGAACAAACTTGGTAATGGGTCACTCATGGAACATTTCTGTGAAATTATTTTAAAATTTAGCAAGTAGTTTCTGTCAAAATGATTTTTAAAATGTATACTATAGCTTATATAGTGAATCAACCCCACCCCTGGCCGCCATGTTTTTTGACGAATCAAGATGACTTGAACAAACTTGGTTGAGGGTCACACAAGAACCGTTTCTGTGAATTATTTTAAAATCGAGCCAGTAGTTTCTGACAAGAAGATTTTTTTAAGTTTTAACTATAGCTTATATAATAAACTAACCCACCCCCATGCCACCATGTTTTTTGACTAATCAAAATGGGTTGAACAAACTTAATAGAGGTTCATCCAAGGAACATTTCTGTGAAATTATTTTAAAATTGAGCCAGTAGTTACTGACAAGAATATTTTTTAAGTTTTTACTATAGCTTATAAAGTTAATTAATCCCATCCCCTGGCCGCCATGTTTTTTTGACGAATCAAGATAACTTGAACAAACTTGGTAGAGGGGCACCCAATGAACTTTTCAGTGAAATTATTTTAAAATCGGGCCAGTAGTTTCTGACAAGAAATATTTTTTAAGTTTTTACTTATTAAACTTGCTCCTACCCCCTGGCGGCCATGTTGTTTGACAAACTAAGATGGCTTGAACAAACTTGGTAGAGGGTCACCCAAGGACTATTTCTGTAAAGTTATATTAAAATTGGCCCAGTGGTTTCTGAGGCGAAGTTGTTAGAAGCTAAAAGTTAACGATCGACGACAGACGACAGACGACGGACACCAAGCGATCACAAAAGCTCACCTGTGAGCCTTCAGCTCAGGTGAGCTAATAACAAGCATTACTGCAGAAATTAATCAGTATTACTGTATACAGTAACAAGCATTACTGCAGAAAGTAACAAGCATTATTGCAGAAAGTAACACATGTTAATGCTGAAGGAAAAAGTTATAAGTGTTATTGGAGAAATGACAAGTATTACTGCAAAAACTAATAAGTATTCCTGCAGAAAGTAACATTTGATATTACTGAAAGTAATAGGTATTACTGCAGAATGTGACAAGTATTACTGCAAAAAGTAACAAGTATTACTGCAGAAAGTAACAAGAGTTATTGCAGAAAGTAAAAAGTATTACTACAGTAAATGATAAATATTACTGCAGAACGTAACAAGTATTTCTTCAGAAAAAACAAGTGCTGATGCAGAAAGTTACAAATGTTAATGCTGAAGGACAAAGTTATAAGTGTAACTGGAGAAACGACAAGTGTTTCTACAGAAAGTAATAAGTGTTATTGCAGAAAGTAACAAGAGTTTATTCAGAAAGTAACAAATGTTGTTACAGAAAATAACAATTTGTTCTGCTGAAATTAATAAATATTACTGCAGAAAGTAGCAAAGGTTACTGCAGAAAGTAATAAGTATTTCTGCAGAAGGTAACAAGTGCTGATGCAGAAAACAAAATTGTTACTGCAGAAAGTAGCAACACTTGATGCAGAAAGTAACAAAGTTGCTACAGAAAATAACAAGTGGTACTGCAGAAAGTAATAAGTATAACCGCAGACTGTAAAAGTATTACTGCTAAAAGTAATAAGTATTAATGCAGAAGGTAACAAATGCTGATGCAGAAAGGAACAGTGTTACTACCGAAAGTAACACGAGTTGATGCAGAAAGAAACAAAAGTTAACAAAAATAACCAGACCAATAGGACTTAATATGATAGTCATTTCTTCATATCACTCTGTAAACATTGCATCATCTTACATACAAACACACAAGATGATAATAAACCAGAAGGACTTAATGTGATGGACATTTCACCATGTCACTCTGTAAACAGTGCACCGTCTTACATACAACCAAACAAGATCTTAATAGACCACTAGGACTTAATGTTATGGTCATGTATCCATGTCACTTTGTTAATATTACATCATCTTACATAAAATTGAACAAGATCTTACTAGACTAGTAGGATTTCATGCTATGCCGATTTCACCATGTCACTATGTAAACATTGCATCATCTCACATAAAACCGTACAAGAAATGACAAGACCAGTAGGACATTATGTCATGGTCATTACTCGATGTCACTCTGTAAACATTGCTTCAACTTACATACAACCAAACAATATGATACTAGATCTGTAGGCCTTAATGTGATGGACATTTCACCATGTCACTCTGTAAACAGTGCACCGTCTTACATACAACCAAACAAGATCTTAATAGACCAGTAGGACTTAATGTAATGGTCATGTATCCATGTCACTTTGTTAATATTACATCATCTTACATAAAATTGAACAAGATCTTACTAGACTAGTAGGATTTCATGCTATGCTGATTTCACCATGTCACTCTGTAAACATTGCATCATCTCACATAAAACCGTACAAGAAATGACAAGACCAGAAGGACATTATGTCATGGTCATTACTCGATGTCACTCTGTAAACATTGCTTCATCTTACATACAACCAAACAAGATGATACTAGATCTGTAGGCCTTAATGTGATGGACATTTCACCATTTTACTCTGTGAACATTGCACCGTCTTACATTCAACCACACAATATCTTACGAAACCAGTAGGACTTAAAGTGATGGACATTTCTCCATGTCACTTTTATTAACATTACTTCATCTTACATAAAACCGAACAAGATCTTACTAGACTAGTAGGATTTCATGCGATGCTGATTTCACCATGTCACTCTGAAAACATTGCATCGTCTTACATATAACCATACAAGATCTTACTAAACCAGCATAATTCATGTGTTGGTCATTTCTCCATATCACTCTGTTACCATTGCACCATCTTATATACAACCATTCAAGATCTTACTAAACCAGTAGATTAATGTGACAGTCAATTCTTCGTGTCACTCTGTAAACATCGCGTCATTTTATAAACAACCATACAAGATCATACTAGACCTGTAGACTTAATGTATTGGTCATTCACCATGTCACTCTGTAAACATTGCATCATCTCTCATACAACCATACAATATCTTCTTCTTTTTCTTCTTCTTCCAAGTAATTCATCCCTCAGGAACTGAGTATTCTCGAATTGAGTGTATGTACATGTGGCGTTGAGGACCAAGTGCACTTAGTTAAAATCGCATTATATACTGGTTAAAAACTGGGTTCTAGGAAGATTACTTCATGGCGTCCCGCAACCCCATCTTGAAGGATGGTAGGTTGGGAGTTGCGATCAGTCCAGCAGGAATGCTGTTTCAGAGTCTGATGGTACTCGGGAAGAAGGAATGTAGATGACAATTAATATTCGACTACGGGATCGTGAATCTCGAAGTATGCCCTCTTGTGTAGGTTGTTGTCATGGGAACCAAGTAAATGTCTGCAGGGACAGCTATAAGATGGTACACTACCCTGTTCATCATAACAAGCCTAGCATGCTGGCGTCGGGATTGCAATGTGTCCTCGTCTAATGTCTTCAGCATTGATGTGACGTTGCTTGTTCTCCTGTAATCGCCAGTAACATATCTGGCTCCTCTCCGTTAGACTTGTTCCAGCTTCTTGATGTTCCTCTGTGTGTATGGGTCCCAAACTACAAATGCATATTCAATAGATGGTCGAACTAAAGTGGAAAAAACATTGTTGTTTTACTTGTTTTGGACAAATGTATGTGTTTCGACGGATGAATGCTAGGTTATTATTGGCTTTACTGCAGATATTGCCAACATGGTTGTTCCATGAAAGGTTGGAACTGATAGTAACACCCAAATATTTGGCTTCATTGACCATCGGTAGCTCGATGTTGTGTATCTTGTAAGGAGATTGGAGTGGTTTACGTTTGTTGGTGATTCGTATTACCTCGCATTTCTCAGGATTGAATGACATCTGCCAATTGTTTTCCCATGTCTGTAGATTGGTGATATCAACTTGAAGAGCCTTGCTGTCCCTGGTGGATTGAATCTGTACAGGAGGCAATCGTCTGCAAACAGTCTGGCAGTGGGGGATACGCAATTAGGCATGTCGTTGATGTACACTAAGAACAATAACGGTCCCAGGACAGTACCCTGGGGTACGCCAGAAGTAACTTGTGCTGACGATGACTTGGATCCTTCAAGTTCTTACAAGACCAAAAGGAATAATGAGATCATTTTATCATGTCATTCTGTTAAATTGAATCATCTTATATACAACCATACAAGATCTTACTAGACTAGTAGGACTTAATGTTATGGTCATTTCATCATGTCACACAATAAATATTGCACCATCTTACATACTACATGTACCATACAAGATCTTACTGGACCAGTCGGATTTTATTTGATGGTCAATTCACCATGTCACACGTTAAGTCTTGCATCATCTTACCTGCAACCGTGCAAGATCTTACTTGACCAGTAGGACTAAATGTGATGTGCTGTTTTTTCTCCGTATAACACTGTTCTAGACCAGTAGGATTTAACGTAATGGACATTTCGCAGTGTCGATCTGTAAACCTTGCGTCATCATACATTCAACCACATCAGGTGTTACTAGACATATAGGAATTAATGTGATGGTCATTTCCCCATGTCACTCTGTAAACATTGCATCATCTTAAATAAAAGCGTACAAAATATAACTATACATGTAGTACTTAATATGATGGTCATTTCACCATGTCACTCTGTAAACATTGCATCATCTTCATACAACCATACAAAATCATATTAGACCAGTAGTTCTTAATTTGCTGGGTTATTTTTCTCTCCATGTCACTCTGTAAACATTGCATCGTCTTACATACAACCATATAAGATCGAATAGACCAGAAGTATTAAATGTGATGGTCATTTCTCCATGTCAATCTGAAAGCATTGCATCATCTTACCTTCAATCGTAAAAGATCTTACTAGACCAGTAAGACTTAACGTGATAGACATGTCACCATATCACTTTGTAAACATTGAATCATCTGCTAAACAGCCATACAAGATCTAACTAGACAAATAGGACTTAATGTGATGGTCATTTCTCCATGTCACTCTGTAAACATTATATCATCGGATATACAATCATACAATATTAAACTAGAACAGTAGGACATAATGTGATGGTCTTTTCTCCATGTCACTCTGTAAACATTTTATTATCTGATATGCAACCATGAAAGATCTAACTAGAACAGTAGGACATACTCGTAATGTGATGGTCATTTCTCCATGTCACTTTGTAAACATTGCATCATCTGATATACAACCATACAAGATCATACTAGACCAGTAGGACTTTATGTGATGGCCATTTCTCCATGTCACTCTGTAAACATTATATCATCTGATATACAATCATACAATATCTAACTAGAACAGTAGGACATAATGTGATGGTCTTTTCTCCATGTCACTCTGTAAACATTATATCATGCGATATACACCAAACAAGATCATACTAGACCAGTAGGACTTAATGTGATGGTCATTTCTCCGTGTCACTCTTTAAACAATGCATTATCTTATATACAATAATACAAGATAATATTAAATCATAAAGAATTAATAAATGCCCATTTTTCAAGTCACCATGTAAACATAGCATTATACAACCATTCAATATATAATTAGACCATTAGAACTTCATGTAATGGTCATTTCTTCATGTAATATTGTAAGTTAACATTGCATCATCTTTCATACAACCGTACAAGTTCTTACTACACCAGTAGGACATGGTGTGATGTTCATTTCTCCATGTTACTCTGCAAACATTGCATCACCGTACATACAACCATTCAAGATATCAATAAACTATGAGGACTTAATGTTATGGTCATTTCTTCATGTTACATTGTAAGTTAACATTGCACCATTTTCTATACAACCATGCAAGATCTTAATAGACCAGTAGGACTTGATGTGATGGTCAAATCTCCATGTCACTCTGCAAACATTGAATCATCGTACATACAACTATTCAAGATATCATAAGACCATAAGGACTTAATGTGATTGTCATTTCTTCATGTTACATTGTAAGTTAACATTGCATCATCTTCCATACAACCATACAAGATCTAACGAGATGCCATTTCACCATGTCACTCTATAAACGTTGCATCATCTTACATACAACTATATAAGACGTTACTAGAGATAAGACTGAATGTGATGATCATTTTACCATTTTAAACTTTTATTACACAATTTACTTATTTTATTTAAAATAACCAATCACAGATGTTTAGTGCAGTTATTAAATGAATAACAAACAACTCTCATTGAGGCCCAATAAAATTTGTATAGTATATGTTTATTACGGTACAACGCATGTAACCTTTTGAAAATATGTGTATCTGTGTCGTGTATCTTCAGATTCTCACTGACATGCGATGTTTGATATCAAAATCAAGGAGCCCTAACGGTAAGCTGATTTTCCATGTAATCAAGTGAATCTATTTTCCCTATGTGTGTCCCTCTGGTAGCGGAAACCATCCAAATATAGATTTTGAATGTCATATTTGCAACAAATCACACTATATTCTCTTATATAGGTATAGTAAAGTAATACCCACTCAAAGGGTCAAACCATGAGACATAAGGGCATGAAATTCACAATATTTATATAGTTCAAACCAAAGTTTGTTTATGTGCTCCAATATATGCGGTGAAAGTATTGTGAATTGTGAGAAAACCTCAGTGTTACGACGTGTATCAACTAGAAATAATTAATGGGATGTACGTTTTGATACACCCATATGCCTTCCGTTTAAAGAGAAAGAGTTGTTAGAATTCGTGCAACGAGCAAAGTTGGAGTTAGAACGTATAGATATGCAGAAAACAGCGAAACCTTTCATAGCAGCAGTCAACACTTGAGGAAACGGTGATAGTACAACGTTTCTGCAAGAAAAATCTTACAGAAAGAAAAATACCGAGAGTAGCAAAGAAAGAGCAAACAAGTCGCAAACAAACCAGTTTCAAATAAAGCTGTTAAGGAAAAGAAGCCAAAACTAAAAGGTCCACTAGCACTAAACGACACATTTGGATAATTTATCGTCTAAAATTGTAAAAACTCCAGACAAAATTTTTTTGTGACATTTGCGGTAAAACATTCGATAGAAAATACAATATGTTGAGACATAAACAGGCCAAACATCAGGAAGAAAATTATGACTCTGAAATGATTGAAGAAAACAACAATATGTCAGAAATGGAAGAAATCGACGATCCAATGGATCGCCTTGTGGAAGAAGTATTTAAGCAGTACCAGCCGAGATATGAAGAAGAAGTGTTAGCTTTAAGGAATCGAGAAAACATAGCAGAAAAAGAAGCATGCGGCCGAACGTACAAAACAATGAAAAACGCTTATCGCAAAGCCCTTACTGGGGTATTCACAGACAATGTTTGATGGATCAACTCGCTCAAGGACAATCGGCTTTTCCAGTCGATCAAGAAAACAGTAGATCGCGTCATGAAAACTGAAGACTTTGACAAAGAAGAGGCTTGGAAATATACCGTCAATAAAAGAAAATTTCTGTTTGATGCAGTTCTTGATGATTACAACCCACCAGCGCTTACAAATGGGTGACACATTGTGACAATATTAATAGTATATTTTGATAAAAAAATGCATAAGTTAACAAATGGATGACATCATTCGAATTGTACGAACTACTTTTTGCACACTATATGTGCACTTTTGATGTGAAGATGATTTGGTTTTTATTATAAACCAAGGAAACACACATGTTAGTGCTTTATTTATCATTCTACAGTAACTTCTCTTACTTTGACATTGAATAATCTGGGCAAAACTATTTACTCTTTTAACAGAGTAACAAAAGAGCGCTTACTCATTTTTCAGAAATATATTAGAGTAGTTTTGGACAAAATACTACTTTCTTGACAGATTATACTGAAACATAAAAAGGTTAAATTATATGGTCGCGGCTAGTCGTTAGGTTGGCTTAAGCTGCTTACACATACACATACGTGAACGATAACACAATGTTATTTTGATATTGTTATTGTGTTCTATTTATTATTTTTTAGAGCTCAATCAATTTCAGATCATAATTATGTATATTTGTAATTATTGACTGATTTGTAGTTTAAATAAGATTGATATTTTTCTTCTGTTTCTGTTTGTTACTTAGATCTTGATCATGTATATATTGTGATTTTTAATTTGTTATAGTTTCATAAAATTCATAAAAATAAACATTGACTTGTTTTATATTTCATTCCGTTATCAACAAAAATCAATCTATATACACAGTGTTGCTCTCATAAACCTTGAACACATGTTCATGCTTGTATTTAGAACATATTTTCCATTTAATGACAAAAGTACTGACCCAGAACTTCAAAATAAATTTCTCTCCAAAGTATAAAAAAGTACATACCAAAAAGTATTAAATCCGTGGCATTTTTTTTATCTACGCATATAACTGTGTACAATATATTGCAATAAAGATATCTGTCGTTAAAGGTAATCTTTTGACAAGTCACTGACCTACTGATGCTCAGTGTTAGAGCGAATGAGTGTCACTTTGACGAGATAATTAAACTTTAATGACATTATCTGTTAACGGTGATTTTGGTTCGAGCAGGAAAGACTATAATCTCAAAATAAACTCTTATTCTAGTTTGAAAATTAAAAGGTTATGTTAACATGATACAGTAAATAAACTCGATTATACATTATACTCAAACATGCAGCAATAATAGCTTTACTACATACGCAGTATATATTTCACATGACTGTTCGCCGATTTAATCAAAGTTAAAACTCAAACATGGTGTTGTTTTAAAAGATTGATCGTAACGTAACTGCTTGTAGCTATTTCAAACAAAAGTTATAAAAAATAAACACTGTGTTGATGAAAAATTATGTTATACCAGACGGTTTTGTAAACAGATTTAACACTTTACTAATCAATTAAAATGCATACAATGTTCTAGTACCGTTCAACATTCTTCGGATCATGATGAGTATGAAGCAGCTGGGTTACGCAATGTTTACTTCAGGATTAAATTGTTGACTAGATTTGTCTGCTGGTATGTGATCGGTCACCGATTGAAACTTGCAAATGTTGAAGTGACTTTGATATAATCTTCAGAGAATGATGTAATAAGGCATGCTGCCACGAAATCATATTTAACTTCTGGCATGCATTTTTCTGATATTTCAGAGACATTTAAGCTGTTCAAATCTATATCACAAACTGCATTTTATACAAACACCCATATTTTTCAGTATTATCTTGAATGCATATAGGTAGCTTTTTGACCCGACATACTCTTAGTTATATACTGTAAGTAATCTGCAGGGTATTATGCTACATTCATACTGAAAATAGTACATGTGAAGGATATGTTATATTTTTGTAAAAGTAATTCATATTTTGGGGATATTTTTGTTTCTTTTTACAAAAAAACTAATAAATATGTGAACTCTACAGGAGGCAAGTGCCTCCGTTTCCCTCAATGTGGCTACGGCCCTGATAACAGTATATAACGTTAATGGGCGTGTTAGGATTGAAATACTTAGACGTTTATCATTGATGTTGATTTAATATACCTCCCTTGCTCAAAATGGCGTAGGACGTGTTTTGTTTTTAGAGCCACCGAACTGTAAATAATAGTAATTAACTGATGAATTAGCGTTGTTATAGTGTTGTTTTCGCAAGGACGTGTAATTAAGGAAATATTTGGACATATTTGAACATATATTTGACTCGTGAGTAACTTGTATGTGTGACTATTGTGTATATAGAATATTGTATAAAAACGTTAACTTTGACCCTAGTTGACCTTAATGTTAATTGAAGGTACACGAATTGGGGGCACGCTGAAAATTTCAAACTCTATACTGCAGAGCAAAGTTTACGCATCATTGCTGTTACTCTGTACTAGTCAACACCAAGTATACCAAAATGAATCCCGATCAGTGTAATGCATCAACTCCAATGACGGTTGATGACATGAACACCAAGAAACGGGAATTATCGTCACCATTTACGGATGCTGAACTAAATCCCGAGAAGAAAAATAAACATGCAAGTGAATTAGACTCCTCCTATATATCAGACATAATAGAAACACCATTACTTAAAACCAAGCCTGTTCATCTTGCCGATAGTGACTTTAAGAGAATCGCCAGCATGGTCAAAGAAACCCTTACATGTCAGGTTGAATCACTTGTACAGTCAATTGTAGAAGGTGTCACACTTTCGATGAACAAGAAAATATCGGAACTCGAAACCAACAACGCGAAACTGTCAGCTGAAGTCAAGCGATTGAATGACAGGATTGCAAAGCTTGAAACCTCATCGGATGAAGCCGAACAATATAGTAGGCGCAACTGCTTACGCATTGTTGGCCTTCCCGAATCACCCGAGGAGAGCACAGATAACCTTGTTATTGAAATAGCCAAAGCTTGTGATTCTGAAATTTCGATTTCGGAAATTGACAGGTCACATCGAGTCGGCAAGCCAGTCAACGGCAGACCAAAGGCCATCATTGTAAAGTTTTCTTCTTACCGAGCTCGTGACAAATTTTTCCGCGGCAGATATAAACTCAAGGACAATAAGCGATTTAATCGTGTTTTTATTAATGAGGATCTGACTCATCATCGGAACCAACTTTTTCACAAAGCCAGGCAACTTGTGAAAGACAAGTTTATCTCGCAGGCATGGACAACAGATGGACGAATCTTCATCAAGGATAAGAACGGGTCTCGCTCCATTATAACAAAATCTTCGGACTTGGACAATTTTTCGTAAATGCCACGCTTTATTTGCTGGCTAGTGTATTTTCAGTCAGTTAACCGTGCACGTTTTTCAGTTGGTCTCTTAACAAAGAGACATAACAAATTATTATACATGTTGAACTATTTTAATGACAGTTATGTTGCCATAATGCGTACTTTACACAATAGGTAGACCAATAGTGAAATGCTATAACCATGTGGTGTGCTGAGCTCAATCAAACAAAACAGAAAAGATGAAAATTAAACATTAATATCAAATAATATTCTGTATAAAACTGTAAATTGATTTTTTGATTATCTCTGTCTAAATATGTATTTATGCGCAGACTGGCTCTTACATTGTATCATGATGATATTGTTTTGCTTTGATGTGATGCACATATATGATAAACTGCGATACGTATGTTCTATATATCATGGTCACGCCTTTGTCCAAAACAAGTGGGGTCAATATGTATTTAAACCATAATGGTTATGAGTACTGTCCAATGATGAATTTGTGTATTGAAACATACTGGTATATACATTGTAATATGATGAATATGTATACTGTGCCGTGAGGGGAATGTGTATTGTACAAAGAATGTATGTCTACTGTACTATGATAGGTGTGTATATAATACTATGTATGTCCGTATTGCTATTATATGCGTATGCATTGCACAGTGATGGTACCTCTGTATTTCTATTATTGGTTCGTATATTATGCCAAGATGGGCACGCCTGTATTGCTGTGATGAGTGTGTCTATTGTGCCGTGGGTATATAATGCATTGTGTGTATATTGCGCCATGATGATGTGTATAGTGTCATGAGGTGTACGTATATATTGTATGAATATTGCACAACGACTGTACGTCTATATTGTTCGAATATTGCACCAACGATGGGTGTGTATATAGTTCATGATAGGTACGTCTGTATTGCTATTATGGGTATGTGTATTATGCCATTGAAGGTACGTTCTTTATTTAAGTATACAATCGTTAGATTTAAGCATATAGATTCAACACAATATAATTTTCATTTCACTTTATTATCTGTTTGTAAATGTTCGGCTCTTCAAGCAATATTGATGAATACAATGTCACCATCTTTCATTCTTCTTAATCTGATTATTTGCTTTTTACATTTCTCATTCATATACTACAATCTCTTTCTTTTCTCATCTTTTTCTCTTTACTCTTTTTTGGAAGGGTTGTTTATTGGGCCGATGCTTCTAGAATGCACATCTTTCCGATTGTCACTCATTTATATACGTGTTGTGATGTTACCCAATGGGTAGTGATGTAAATGCATGGAGGGTGGCTATCGGAAATTTTTACAATAGAAATCATCACGTTTTGATGGCACATGTGTTTAAAAGTTATCCATTGATGTTTTATTTGTTGATGTTTCTTAAACGACTACAATTTACAATCGCAAATGCTTTTAATCATTGCAATAATATAGCAGTTGAAAGTATTTTAAACATAAGATTTACCATTGTAATTACTTTGTTAGTGCTCATGTCTGGAGATGTAGAGTTAAATCCTGGACCCTTCACAGAAAATAGACAACACTGTCTTTCATTTTTACATTTAAATATACGTAGTATCCGAAACAAACTAGAGTATATAAAGCAACATTTTTTGGACTTCGATATTATTTGTTTTACAGAATCTCATTTAACTACCGTTATTACTGGGATTGATTTAGACGGATACTCTGAACCATTTCGTAAAGATAACACTGCACACTCTAGTGGACTTCTAAGTTATATATCTACTAAGCTTATGTCGAAACGAATGTTAATTTTAGAATGTCCCTTTGTTGATAGTATATGGGTAGAGGTGAACTACGGGCGGGAAAGCTTTTTACTTTGTAATGTGTATCGTCCTCCAAATACGCCTGTTTCATTTTGGAACTATTTCAGTATAAGTATAGAAAAAGCACTTGATCTATCCAAAAATATTGTCATCGTCGGCGACATAAACGAAGATCAATTTAATATAAATAATTATCACTTAAAGAATGTCATGCTTATCAATAACTTAACTAATGTTATAACTGAACCCACCAGAACAACGCGTACCTCATCAACTCTTATTGACCCAATTATAATCTCAGACACATATACCAGTTTGAATTCTGGTACTTTAGATGTCCCAAACGAAATAAGTGATCATAAAGCTACATATGTTTTTATCCCTTTTGTTAATATTTTACCCACTATTGTTACTCGACAGGTTTGGTTTTATAATCGGGGTGATTATGAGAAAATGAACGAATTGATAATCAATTTTAACTGGGGTTTTTTGAACACATGTTCTGTAGACTTGGCCTGCGAGCGTTTTACTGAATCTATTTTAGTTTTGATGCAATCTTGTATTCCTTCTAAAGAAGTACAAATTCGACCAAATGACAAACCATGGTATGACTCAGAAATAAGACGACATTCAAGACAACGTGACAGACAAAAGACAAAGGCCGTAAGGACTCAAAAGACAGAAGCATGGACAAAATACAAACAATTAAGGAATAAAGTTAATAATTTGAAAACACATGCTAAAGAACAATATTTTAATAATATTGAAAACACTGTTTTAGATGCGAATGTGTCAAATTCTAAATTATATTGGAAACTACTTAAACAGTTTATTAAATCTAACAAAAACTCAGAAATAATTCCTCCACTAAAATATACATCTGTTAATGGTGAGGATTCAGTCTATTTTAATGATGCAGATAAAGCTAACTGCTTAAACGACTATTTCGTCTCCATCTCAACAATAGATGAAAATATAAACAATAATACTCTACTTCCAGAGTGTATCTTTAAAACTAATAATACCATTGCAAACATGATCATTACTGAATCAGACATAATTGATATTATCGGTACTTTAGACCCAAATAAAGCTGTCGGAGAAGACAAAATTAGTCACAGAATTTTACAGTTTACTAAACACACTATATCTAAACCCCTGTCTATGTTATTTAATAAATCCTTACTTGAATGTAAATTTCCAGAGTCATGGAAGTCAGCTACTGTAATGCCTCTTTTTAAGAAGGGTCAAACAAACGTGCCATCTAATTATCGGCCAATATCTTTATTAAGCTGTGTTGGTAAACTTATGGAAAGAGTTGTCTACAAACATATTTATAATTTTCTGATTGAAAATAAACTAATTTACAAATTGCAATCCGGATTTCTTAAGGGACATTCGACAGTTTACCAACTCATAGACATCTATAACCAAATTGCTCAAGGATTGGATTCCAGACAATACACTTGTATGATCTTTTGTGATGTATCAAAGGCATTTGACCGAGTTTGGATCAAAGGTCTATTATTCAAGTTAAGGCAAAATGGAATAAGAGGAGATATATTGAAATGGATCGAAAGTTATTTAGTGAAACGGAAACAAAAGGTTTTTATTGGTTCAAGTGTGTCAAATATTAAGGAAACATCTGCTGGTGTTCCCCAGGGTTCGGTCTTAGGTCCTTTATTTTTTCTTGTGTACATTAACGATATTGCAGAACATCTCTTAAGCATAACTCGTATTTTTGCAGACGATACATCGCTTGCATCTACAGCTTCTAACTTACCAGATTTAGAAGGTATTCTTAATCATGATCTTACTGTCATATCGCAGTGGTCCAAGCAGTGGTTAGTAAATTTTAACCCGAACAAAACAGAAGCAATTATGTTCACACTAAATAAAAATGTTTCTTATCCATTTTTAATTTTTGATAATGTCCCAGTAAAATTTGTTGATCACCACAAACATTTAGGCATAACTTTTAGTCATAATGCAAAGTGGCACCATCATATAGATAACATTGTAAATTCGGCTTGTAAGATTTTGGGAATGATGCGTAAAATTAAATTCCTGTTAAATAGAAAATCACTCAACCAAATATACATTTCATTTCTCAGACCCACTCTAGAGTATGCATCAGTTGTTTGGGATGGCTGCACTCATTACGAAAAGGACAGATTGGAGAAAGTACAAAATGAGGCAGCGCGTATTGTTACAGGGTTAACTCGTTCTGTGTCTATTCAAAAATTGTATACCGAAATCGGATGGCTGTCTTTGTCAGAGAGAAGAAATTATCAAAAATTAATTACGGCATATAAAATTAAAACTGGCTTATTACCGGACTATCTTAATAATTTATTTCCTGAAACAATAGGTGTTAATATACCATACAACCTTAGAAATGCATCCGATTACATAGTTCCAAATATGAGAACACAATTATATGCAAATTCATTTATTCCCTCGTGTATTTCTTATTGGAACACCCTTCCTCTACACATACGTTGCTCAGAATCATTAATGTCCTTCAAACGTATTTTAGTCACCAATTTCTTTAACGTACAACCAGTGCCACAGTATTATCTTACTGGAAATAGAAAGTTATCTTTAATACACGCACGCATTAGAAATGGGTGTAGTAATTTAGGTTTTGATAAATTTACAAATCGACTAACAACAGATTCTAGATGCCCGGGTTGTGGTAACGAAAAAGAAGACGTCGAACATTATTTTATGAAATGTATTATATTCTCAAATGAACGAATCCGACTTTTTAGAGCCACACGTCGATTTCATCCTCTAAGTCATCATACTTTACTGTTCGGTAAAGACACTTATACTGACGATGAAAACTCATTTATATTCACATCTGTGCAGCAATTTATCAAAGACTCAAAACGATTTGATATTAATTAACTAAAGAATATATGTGCATAAAAAGTTGGCCTGATGACGATTCTTCTAATTATAGGGTATATTTAGATTATCTTATTATTATATCATACAACCATTATTTCCAATTTCCTTTTTCTTTCTTACTAAATCCTTTTTCTCTATAATAGTTATCTAATATCTAAACTGTTTTATTTATAATATGTTGTTTATCTGCAATTGTCATTTTGAGTATTTGTAATTCATTTTGTGTAGGGAAGGGCCGTAACTAATGTTGGTAGAACTTGTGGCCCAACCCTTTTGCTTATATATGTATATATATATATATATGTTAAAAGGCAATAAAATATGTTTAAACTAAATTTAATCCATATATTATGAATATCATTGTATATTTCAGTAAAGTTCGGGACTACACAATGACCACAGGAGTTCCTAGGCAGAGACAAGTAAAGCTAGGTAAATCATTTTGTTTATGTCTGAACTGTCAGAACTGAAAGTAAGGTCTAAAGTTCTGTCTTGCAAGAACTTGTCACAAGCGGTGCGGGTTCGAGTTCAAAAACGATTTGAGAAAATAACTTGCATAAGGATGGTATTTTTCCGATTCAGTGTTAGGTCTTCCACCTAATAAAATGATTCAATAGGTTATATATCTTGTTACGTCATGTGCTGAAAAAGGAGTAAAACCCCATTACAAAACAAGTTGGTCACAATGGTGCTAAAGCGTTCACCTGTAGCATGAATAGACAATGCCAAAGATGGTAATTTTTGCAGGTGTGAGAGTGCACACAGGGTCAAATAGTGCATTTTTTAATGTTAAAAGGTCACAACTCTGACATTAATAATCCGATTTGGCCAGTTCAACAATATGTCCGAAACAGTTTGTTTATATAATTTCTATATAAGTTTAGTGAAGATCCGATGAAAAATACGAGTACGAGAGTGCACACAACAAAATAGTTCAAGGCCGGACGACTGACGGCAGACAACAGGCGATCAGAATACATCACTTTGATTTTTACTCAGGTGAGCTAAAATATGACAGGTTCATTATTTTAATCAAATGGCATGTGTGACGATATGTGTATATGAGCACATGTAGAAACCCAGCATCTCATTTTTACCCATCTCGTTTTTTCCCCATTGGAGATTGTGTTACAAAGATTTAAAGCTATACCAAATTATGTTATTTAAAACCATTCTAGTTTATGCTACAAGTCCATTTAAATACAGTTATATTGTGGTTATGTCACAGTGTGTACGTAACACACTAGGAGAGAAATTTATCTAAGCGGTCCGGTTAGCTTAGTCGTTAGAGTATTCACCCCGTAAACGAAGGGTCTCGGGTTTGAGTTCCGGACTTGCAGCAGTTTCGTTGAGTCTCGTTCTATTACGTTGGTGCCCAACGTAGGGCTGTGACTTATATATATATATATATATATATATATATATATATATATTCCGAGATAATTCACATGATTATTTTGTCTCTATGAAAATTCACTGACGAATTCCAAATTTGAGAGGGGAAATGTCATAGTGTGTGCGTAGACTAGGAGAGAAATGTAAAAAAGCAGTACTTATCAATTAATTATGTGCTGTATAGGTGATAGAAGAGTAATGTCCATTGAGGTGGAGATATTGCATGATTTTGCAGTTATGTCAGAATATCCTGACCCTGTCTGTAATATCCTGAAGCCAGCAGAGACAACTAGGAATCTACCTTTCTATACCAGATAATGGTATACCAGACGTGTGAGTTTGTTGAAGTGCAGATAGATGCAACAGAATCAGAAATATTTCAACGTGAAAAGCAACACTGCATTGCATCAATGCTGATAAGGTGAAATAACAAATGTATTTGTTTTCGTTTTATTAACAGAGGCACATTCACATTTTTCTTGCAACTCAATTAGCAGTCTTTTATTGAAAGTGTCTAGTATACTGAAGTTTCTTGTATGCGCATATTGGTCAAAGAATTATTAAGAGGTGTCTTTGTTAATTTTTAAAAGACAGTTTCGATGATAAAAGACACATAAACATGACAATGGAATTGTCTTGTGTTAGTGTTATTGTATTTCGCTGTTTTCCCCACTACAATTTTACTTGTTTTTGACTGAACAAATTTGTTCTAAAGAAAATGAATGCACCCATAGATAAATGAGTAAATGTACCAACAGATGACCCTCAAATGGAAGCTCAACCAAATAGCAATACCATTGCAGTATTTTTTTCACATGCAACTTTTATACTATATTTTACAACCAAGTAGTTATAAATATGATATGTCAAAAGTGTTTACTTCTATTATGACAAAACACAGTGGTCATAACAAGAGCAGTAGGAGGGACAGCGTGTTCGTCTTTTCGATCCTGTTCTAAAATAACAGCTTTTTCAGGAAATAAGTACCCTTAAAACTCAGGGGTGGCAAAATTAATTTTTGCTTATAACTTGTTTGTTAAAAATAAATTAGCAAAATAATTCACCAACACTATTTTCATTATCAATAGTTCTTTTTTTTTTTGAAAAGTGAATGGATGGCTTATATTGCCAAAACATTATCTAATTCAGCATTTGTCATTTGTTACATTTATCTTTCAAATTTTAAACTTGTTTTTTAAATTAATTAACGCTTGATGACAAATAACCCCAATAGGTGTGCCAATGCCTAACTTAAGGCAAACCATGTACTTATAATAACCCTAAATACTTAAATTGCATTATTAAAATGATATAAATTGGTCAAGCTTATCAAGAAACACTAATTAAACACAACCTGAAATAATTCCAACAAGAAGTAAAAGTAAAGTGTAAGCTATAGTTGAGATGACCTGTTTCAAGATTAATTTATCAATGTATTAGGTATGCGATACAATTATGCACTACCTTCAAATCATATGGTAATATACCAGTTCTTGTAAATGGATCTATAGTCTTGTACTAACACATACAGTTAATTAATGCTGGATAACCCTCTACACTCTAAGTTGTTCAGTTTTATACATATATACAATATAGGCCTACGCACTTACTTCACCTCAGAGGGCAATATATTGGTAAAGTTCATGCAAATGCATCTATAGTTGAAATAAGTTTGTACCAGCATGCACAGTTATATACCCTTTCATGATAATGAAGGAATAAATTTACAGAAAACTTGAAAAAAAAAGGGTTACTTTAAAACAAAAAATAACACAAAAAGTGTATAAAATATTTTTTTTACCTCTTAGGGCGGGCCGATCATCCCACCTCCTCTAAAGGGTCATTGTTTTCAACAAATTTGAGAGAGGACCACAAACTGACACTGTTTATGTGTTCCACTGTTGATGCTGAACACAAATGTGAAGTTTCATTTATATCTAATAAGTTTTTGCATAGATTATTGTGTAATTTCATTTATATCTAATAAGTTCTTGCATAGGTTATTGTGTTTGTGTGTTCCACCATATGTGAAGTTTCATTTATATCTAATAAGTTCTTGCATAGATTATTGTGTTATTTCATTTATATCTAATAAGTTCTTGCATAGGTTATTGTGTTTGTGTGTTCCACTGTTGATGCTGAACACATATGTGAAGTTTCATTTATATCTAATTTATTGTTTCATAGATACCTTACGTGATAAAAAACTTTAAACTTGAACATTTTGTCCAAAAAGGGCAACCTGATAAAAAAATTAAACCTGAAAAATTAAGTCGAAAATTGGTCATAAATCTGCCAAACTTCAACCAAAAGTTACGGTTATTGTGTTCGATGTTCCATTGATGATGCTGAACACATAGGTGAAGTTTCAATCCAATGAGTGGTTGCATAGATATTTTACATGATAAAAAATATTAACTTGAAAAAACAAACGCCGACGCCCGGGGCGAGTACAATAGACTCACTATACTACAAATTGTCGAGCTAAAAATTATGTTAAAAACTGTTTAAATGTCATTTTTCAGGATTTTCAAAGGTTGATTAGAGACATTGATATACTGAACGGCCAAAATTCACAGAGGAGTCGTTGTTACGCTTAAATAGCAACAATACAGGAGTACATATTCTGAAGTTAAATATTCACATTAAACAGACTCTTTCCAGATCATTTATAACAGATGAAATGAAATCACGACGTTGTAGTTTATTGTCAGTGAGAGTGCTTGTCATTATAGATAACCAGTAAATCATTTAACAGCAGTCAAATAATGAAGTCACTACATTTCTTTCAAAACATGTATCAACATGGAAAGATTATTTGATGCAATTAAGAAAAGATAATCCAGACTCACTCTCCATGTACAAAAACATTAAAATAACCTTAATAATATAACGACAAATGAAGAACTGCAGCATTTAAGCAAATTCTTTTTTCAATACTCAATTTGTTGCCTCTTGTATAATGCACAAATTAAAGTGGTACACAACTAACATCTATTCTGCAATAATCTCGTATGGCACCCTAGAACAACACAGAGACTGATGATTTAAACAATAAATAATACAACTGAAACAGACAAGACACATATTAGAAGGTGTCTTACTCCCAGATAGTAAGTCTTATAGTTACCAAGAACCAGTACTGAATTTGTCTAGCTAAAAGTTTGTTATTGTCCAGCCTTCATTCATGTTAGCATACACATTTGTTGTAAATAGAGTAATTCATGTTGACTTTATTAAAATATGTATACATTTATATGAAAAATTATATATACGTACTTTTTTTCATATTATGTTTTGATTATTTTGCTAATTTATTTCATTTTTCTTCAGTTAATATTTAGCGACAAATCAAAATTTTAAATTAAGTATTTCAGTCAATGTTAACTGTCATCTGCATAGATCCGCAAGTAGTCAAATAACATACAATTGTGAATAGATTTTGGTGAAATCCTTTTTTTAGTCCAAATATCTAGGTAATTTAATCATGAAAGTTGCACTTTTTGTCTATCTCTTTTTTCTCCTCAAGAAGTTCAGCTTTATGAATGAGCTGTTTACATAATTATAATGAAAAAGTATTCCATGTATATGTGGTTTGCATCTACATGTTGGTAAATTATATACCTACATTTAAGGACAGACAACAAATAAGCTAACAAACTAACCGTTTCGATAAAATTGCTTGAAATCGTGCTAAATGGCATTTATTATTTGTTGTATGTTATATTGTTATCAGAAGTGAGGTTAACCAGTTAACCAACTAGAGTCAGAGTTTGCAACTCAGTACATTACGAATCATTTACTTTTGAATATATCTTTTTTTGTTCGATCACACAACCTAACACTGTATGATGACTGCATAAAGCTGCAATAAACAGTTTAAGAACTTAATTCTAATACTTTTCACAGTTATGTGTTATAGCTGTGTACCATTACAATGTTTTATGTTCCTAAACATGTTATATAGCCGGAAATACAGTGACAACAGAATAGTAAACTGTATATCCAGTCAACAGTAGCAGGAACGTCAAAATGACGTCACAAAATTAACATTTTGACAGAAAATTGGTGAAAAACACATGTCTTCTAAAAAAATAGTAGTTTTAACTGAAAATTCGGTTAATTTGTCATTTTCCTCCAATACCAGATAAGATAGAGATTCCTTTAATACCATCAATTTCTTGTCGGGAAGCATATTTAACATTGCTATACACCGCGTAAATCGAATATCAAGTCCACAGTTTACACCTAAAATATCACTTTGCAACCAAATGATTTTAAAAATCGGTCCTTATAGCGAGAAACATTCCGAAAACATCGGCAGATATATCAACATCTCCTCTTGCGACAGGCAAATTTTTTTTGGCTGAAAAACAGATTTATCACTATTTTACTTAAGAATTGTAAAACGAGCTAATATTGAAAAATCGACTCACTCAAAAATAAAATCATTCAATTAATATTAATTGCGATGGATTGTGCAAAAATGTTCGATTCCTCCAATATATACATTGAAAGTGATTAATTCAAGGCTTTACCTTCTGGACCGAATAAAGTCGTATTTTTCACGAGACGTTAAGAAAAAATTGACGATATTTTATGGCTAAAAAATGTCCAAAAGTTAAAATCGGATAAAAAAAAAGGCCAAATATCAGCTCAAAACCTTCATTAAATTATCCTGAATCAATAAGCAAATTTAATGGAAATTCAGGAAAAAACTTTTTTTTTTTTTTAAATTCAGTTTTGTGACCGTCGTTGTTATGATAATTTGCATTGAAATCGGCATTAAAAAATTATGAATTGATGTGAAAAATCCGGTTTTTTTTTTATCATTTCTAATAAAGTTGTGAATCACATTACCCTATTGTTATTAATTTACGTGCAAAAAGATTTCAAATAAACATAAACCATGTAATAAAAAAATAAGTTCCTTCAGATGACTGGCTGGACACAGTTGGATTTGCATGGTTTATATCCAAAAATGTCCGTTATATGTAAATATAACAATCAATAACTTACATATTGTAATAAATAACAGTGCATCCATAAACTTTATACAATTTTGAAACTACGTCTTTTAAAACATATGTTTTACATGCATTTTATTATATCAAATTGCATTAATAAAACTTGCGACTATCGATTTAAGAAAATTATATCTTGTATACCCATTGCTTAACGATGTAGTAGTAAATCTATAAAAAACGAGCAGAATAGTGCAGACATTCGGAACACTTCGTGAATTCATGAATACGTTAAGTATGAATGCTTGTAGGGCACATTCATCGCAAGTAAGCGATAAATCAAGTGTTAAATAAAAAATAAAATAATAAATAAAAATATCATTGTATTATGTTTCAAAATGTATGTTATCACAAATTATTTTAGTAATTAATGCAATGGTGTCACACACTTTTTCATTAATCAATGCAATTATGCCACTCGTCCAAAAGCAGCATTTTTAATTGTAGTGTTGGTCTAATAATTATTTTATTTTACACCAATTTGTATTGTGTAAATTGCTGTCTAGTGTTTGTATAGATTGATTACACAACTTTCGTCAACAGTATCTTACTGTTGTAACGGCGTTCAGCGCATTTAATCATCATTTCGAGGATTTACACAACTGTTTACTAATAATAGTGACCTTTCCAAGTCACTGCCAATACCATACGCATCTTATCTCTGCAAGTCACTAGCTACTTTCCCACAAATCCATAGGTAGGAGAATCAAGGTTTTAAATCAAAATGAACGACCGAGAATGGGCAAAATTGCAGTCTCAAAAACGTTTTTAAGTTTACTAAGGTAGCCTGTTCCTGTTAGCTGCTTAGTCGGTAGTAAGTCTGACTATCAAATCTGGTTCGTGAGTTTGAATCCCCATCCGGCCAGTCTCCATAATCATTGATATACAACATAACACCTCATTGTATGCTGTTTAACTAAGCGTTCAACATTTTTTCATTTACATTCGTGACAGTTTAGAAATTTGCAATATTATGGCTATATCATTATGTAAGTCTAGTGTCGATGCTGTAACCGGACAGGCTGATCAGAAATGCAAATATTGTGCCTTTGGCTCATATTAGCAAAAGGATAACGGAAAAGCAATTTATTTTATAATTTTAATTATTTATTTTTACATAGGACTTTAAACATTACAAGGAACAAATAGAGCTATCAACAAACAAATACAATCTACAGTATAAAAAAATAAATAATTGACTTGTCACTCATGTTTAATTACACCAGACTTTAAAGAGTTAAAGGCAAAACAGTCAGATTAAGATGAAAGATTTCGCTGAATAAAATAAAATTATGTCAATTTCAATGAAGTTTGCATGTGTTCATTTGTAGTCTTTCAAGATGATTACATGCACAAGTTGATTTTATTGATCAATGATAACAATATCAGTCATCAATTAATTAATACATTGGAGTCAGTGGTTTCAGAGAAGATGTTTAAAGAAATCATTGATGGCCATATGGGTGATAGACAAACGAGATGCCCGAGAGGGCCTTAATCGCTCCACTGACAAAAGATGTTAAATGTAAAATATCTAAGGTGTAGTCTTGAACTTTCAGATTTTTATTTTTAATTTACTTAAAATATGCGCATAAGCCTTGTGGCGGGTATTTAAGGTCAATCACGCTGGTTCAATAACTCGTCCGAGATCTTGTGGTTATATAACTGCTGTGCAAGTTTGGTTAAGATTAACTGAAAACTGAAGGTGCTATCACGTCTACAAGAAAAAAGCTTAACAGAAGGACGAACGACGGACAAATTACCATGACATAAGCCCTGCTGGTCTTTTGCACATATAAAAACTAATCAGTCCACGAAAAGATAATTTTGTTCATTTCAAAGTTGTACCCTTTTTGGATAATAATTCCCTTTACTGTAATGAAGGATCAAGTCTTAACTGTGGTGGCTACATAATACTTCACATTTCAATATAATTAAAATAATCACTTAAATAGATAATAAGAGCAGTCAATAACACAGTGCCTTTGATTATTAAAATCATCTGTCACAGAATTACCAACTTTGATTGAGAACGATGACCAATCCAAGAAAAAAAGATGAGAGGACCCTTATACTGCTAAACCTTATATGAAGTTTCAATCCAAAGCATGTCGCAGCAACTGCTTAGAAATCAAATTTAACCATAGTCAAACAAGGACAATGATTTGTAAAAGAAAAATCTGACAAGAGCTACTCCACTGCAAATTAAACTTTACACAAAGTTTCTATCATATGCGTTGAGTGGATGGTGAGATATGGCCTTGGTGGTACTTGCATGCAAAACATTATTCAGAATTTCTAAGTCGAACAAGGGCCATCATTTGCATTATATTTAAGCAAGAGTTATCTAAATTATTTATTGCGGTAGGTGTGATGACTGGGATATTTTGTGTGAAGTTTCAATCAAATACATTGAGTGAGTGAGATATGAGAATGATGATACTTGCAAGCAAACTTTAACCCATATTTCTAAGTTAAGCAAGGGCCATAATTTTCATTATATTCAAGCATTCTAGTTATTGTAATAGGTTTGATGACTGGGATGTCTTGTGGGAAGTTTAATGCAAAAAAACATTGAGTGATTGGTGAGTTACAGCTGTGCATGCAAAGCTTTAACCAAGTAGTGGCGCCAAGTGCGACGCTTAGGCGAGTAGAATAGACCTCCTTATTCTTCGAACAGTCAAACTAAAAAGAGAATTCACTGTTTTCACATATAAGTGCTCCTATGTAAAAATCAAGAAGAAATTCTGATGAATATTTCTGAAATTTAACAATTCTATTAGAACTACTGTAATGACTTTATATGTTAATGAATCACTAAAATTGAATAGAATACAAATCAAACTCTCTTTACTTGGCTCCTGTAAATCATAGCAGATTTATTTAAACAACTTTAAAATCCCTATTTTAAATTTCTCAATAGTATCCTTTTGTGGGTCCCTGCTGACCACCTGTGGATATAACATTCCCTTTAAATGACCAAGTTTCAATTGTTATGACTAAACAAGGATCCAGATATCAATATAATCTAAAGCAATTAATATCTAAAAATAGAAATTTCTGTTTTGCCATAGTATTGCAATGTAAAACAAGCCCGCTTTCTGTGCACCAGTCGACCCTAGTCCTTTTATTTTCAAACACTTGAGAGTTCATTTAATAGGAATCATTTATACCAAATGTGAACAATGTTGGTATTCAGTTCTTGAGAAAATTAATAATATTTATTAATAGTATTTATACTTAACATGAAAGTTCATGTATATATCAAAGCATATTGATATTGGCATGCACTATCACATGTTAAGAACTTATTATCTAATCTGTAAAACAGTATTAATTGAAATATAAACTGTTTAGCCAAGCTCCAATATATTTGATATTCCTTTCCTTGCACTTTCGAATCACCCGAACATGGATCTTCAACTGTCAGATCTTCATCAACATGCATCTTGGTAATCCGAATATGGTTGAATTCATGAGCTATGGAGTTAAATAAAATAAAAAATAAATATTTTAAAAAAATGGCAAACAGAACTGTGCCTTGCAATAATTCAAGTGCCAAAGTGTTGAAGTTGCGAATTGTGCGTGTATGTTTACAGTTTGTCACTGTTATGTGAATGGGTTCGTTCCTTGTGGAGAGGGGTTTTCCTGTCATAGAGAGACAGTTTGTTGTCGAAAGGGTAAAATTCCTCTAGTGTTAAGGTCCAAGTTGCAGTCGGCAACGTGTCTGGTTTAATTCAAAGTTGTTATTTTAAATTCCAAACGGGGCGGTATTGTAGTGGATAGAGTGTTGGCCGCTTACTCCAGAGGTTTTGGGTTCAATCCCCCGCTCGATCCTATACCTCTCAAAAACCAACACTCAGTGCTGGGTTTACCCAGGAAGTGGACTTGAGAATGGTTCATATAAGCTCTGAGCTAAATAAATTAGTATAAACTAACCTATTTTTAATTCGATAAACAAACATTTTAGAAACAAATACAGTCCTGTTGGTTGAATTAGCTCTCCATATGTTATTTTTACGACCGAACATGGCTCGAACGTATGACCTTAAGGTTGAAGGGCAAGTTATTTTGAATAGTCCCATGGACCACTCAACCATCGTCCATATATAGGCCAGAAGTATATTTGTTTATGTTTTCTTTGAAAAATTCAGCCAAACATAAATTATTTAAAGTATAGTAACCAGAACTAATCCTGTTAAGCTATCAATACCTGACACAATATTAGGTGACGATAAGCGCAGGTATAGAGTATTTATTATTTTCATTACAATGAACAATATATTTCCGATTAAAAAAAATATTTCCAGCCGTGTTTCACTTAAACATTTGTCACTGTATTGTTGTAGTGGTGTTGTTCTTAATAACAATGATTTAAACACTTAGTTTACAAGTTCTCACTGTCCTGAACACATCGCTGTCTTTAATTCTAGTTTAGGCACAAAATCCAATCACAGAACCATAACTGTAAAATAGAAACAAAAATTACATCTTAATCATATACATGTATATGATATATAAGTAAATAAATAAACAATTGCTTGTTAACTCGTAGATTCAGTTAGTACCATTTATAACAAGAATGTAAGAGCTTAAACATAAAAACAATCATTAAGAAAGGGTGGGTGAGTGGGTGGGCAACTGAACAACTTTCAAATACAAATGACAATCGATAAACTCTCTATGTCTGCCAATCTTGGAATAACATAACCGCGCCTTCATCTGTCTATTTTTAGACATTTTGGGCACTTCGCACGAGAAAATTACAAAAACGCCCATATGGTTTACATACGTGTGATCCTGTTCATATTTCTCAATTCCGAATCACGAGAATTAGTTATGCCGAACTACAATAAATATATTTATGTTTTCTTTCACAGATTCTGCCAAACATATATTATTTATATATAGTAAAGTAACCATAACTAATCCTGTTAAGCTAAAAAAAATATATATATATTAGGTGACGATATGCACAGACATAGAGAATATATCGACAATAAAAAGAACGGGATTCAAAATTTAAAAACCGAGATATAATGATACAGATCTGTTGACTTCATCGGTTTCCCTAATGTAGCCATCTTTTGCAAAATCTGTCTTCCAACTACTATGCTTTTTCAACAATCTCTCAGAAACGCCATGATTTACGGCAAACGATGCCCCACCCGAACTTATGTATGTAATCCAATTTAGATTTTTCTTAAAATCTCTCTAGCTCTAGTATAAGAAATAACATCTTTTCTTTGTATATATTTGTTTAATTTCTTATGAAAAACTGGCTTTTCTTCTTCAATTTCGTCCCTAACTCCTACTTTAAACAAATCAGTCAGCTGTACAAAAGTGAAAACAATTTAATATAAAAGCATGTTAGTTAACTATACAATAACTCAAGTCACATGTTATTGATTTATAAAAAAACATATACTTTTATAATAGTTTTCTTTTCCACTTTTTAAACTCCGTCATCAATCCCATAGTGGGACTTTCCCTGAAGCAGGGTTTATACAGGTAACTTTACATTCCAATGTAATACAAAACGCAACACATCAAAGTAAGATGCAGGTATATACAGATAACTCTTGAAGCAATGTTATATAACAACAAACACTATTTGTCTCCCTTTTATAAGCAAAAATAGTGCAGCTATGACTTATCACAAGTATATAGTAATCTATAAAATACATATACTTTCATAAAATTTCATTTTTCGTATTTTCAACTCCGTCATCATCCTGAAAAAACATTGAAGCAATGTTATATAACAACAAACACTAGTTTTCTCCCTTTATAAGCCAAACCAAGCAATTATCTCTAAAGTTTTATTGCCAAACTCTACTTTTAAACTTGTCAGAACCAAATATACATTTTTTACATTTCTGTGGTCTTGGGGCATTCACGACGGAAGTGGCCTCTGAGTCCACACCCAAAACAGACATCGTCGCAGGTGGCAGTTCGTGCGCCGCCCCGAAAGGAATGATTTCTTCCCTCAAACCGACCTTGGGCTGTTCCATAGTCCAGAAATGGCTACGTCCACCGTAGAGTAGTAGCAGACATGAAACACGACATATTCTTGTTTCTTGTCAACAACATCTTTAACTGAAGATACAGTTGAGAAAGGCTTATTGTATTGTTGTTGTTTTTTCACAGCTCGAGCTTCAGCTTGTTTTAGCTTTTTATCACCTTCACTATTACTACATAAGCTTGGCGTTTCATACTCGCACACGGTACTCCAGCCACCAGGGGAACTGTCTGCTATTTTAATCAGTTTATTGCGTTTTCCACAATTTTGCAATAAGTTCATTTGCAAAACTTTTTCTCTTTTTTCGTGCATTTTTTTCTTTTAAAATCGCTATACCTTCCTCAATTTCAGAATTAAATTCATACTTTATACGGTGAGAAGCTGAACGGAATTAAATTTTTCTTCTCGTTTAATTTTTTAGTCTTATTATAATCTTTCTTCAAATTTTTCAGTTGCATATCTATATATTCCCTAACTTAACCAAAAGCTTGTTACGCAGAATCTTCCGAAGTCCACCCGGTGACTTACTTGTATTCCTTTTGTGTCTGTCCTTTTCAATAATTTCAAAGTCAAATTCCAAAATGCCCATATGATTTACATACTCGTAAACCCTGTTCATATTTCTCAATTCCGAATCACGAGAATAAGTTTTCCAGACCATATTAAATATATGTATTATCATTTTCACATTGATAAAACTTATTTAGATTTTTTATTTCAAATGCCAATCAACTGATGAAATTTAGCTGTTGTTACCATAAATAATCAATGTTAGTGGTGAGATATTTCAACACATCATTTATATATAGAGATATATTTAAATATAGCAACCAAATATAAGTGGTATATGTTAACGTATTGTCACATAATTTAGTTGCTATTTTGCCGCTTTTGTTAGAATTTAGACTTAAGTAGTTATTTATATGAGATTCCATATAAAAGATAAATCAATATAAAATCATGTAACTGTACAAAAAAACTTCTATACCCTGCCGTTTATTCAGCCCTACGAGACACCAAAACATTTTTATCACTTTATTTTACTATTAAACAATAAAAATACATACTTAATTATTATACGTTTGATATTATATACTATATATACTATTATTATCATTATTGTTAAACATATACACAATCAACAACTAAAATAAAAGATTATTACAGAAAATGTTAATTTCAATCAGACTTTAATTATATGAATGAACACGAATCAGAATTAGCTCTACCAGTGCTACTCGCAATAAACGTTACATTCTCATTTATCAAATAGCAATGGTACTTTGATTATATAACCTAATTAAACACTTTTTATTACTTTGTCGATAACCTATATGTACATTGTTTTAATGTACATTGTAATAAGGCGTTGATAATAAATGTCGCAAATTATCGAAAAACACAACGAATTAAATTCCTAATGACGTGATTTACACTGACTGCACATTATATTGTTCTATAATTTTCAATAATATGTTATGTATTTAAAAAGTAAACATTGAAAATAAGATACATTGACAATAATAATAACATATTGATAATGCTCAATTTACAAGTACTGTTGATGATTGAAATATGTTGAACTCATGTAGTATGTTTCTTTCTTGTGGTAGTATTACAGAAGTTCGAAAGTCTAACAATATATTTATTCCGTGTTGATAAGTCCGTGTTTAACAAACGATGTAATCTCGAGTTTCCCATTGTGTGACAGGACATTCAGATTTTTGTAAAGTAATAAATCGACATTTTTCGCTTCGTATTTTCCTTCGATCGTCTCGTCTGCAAATGCAATGTTATCACAAATAATACCAATCCTACAATGGCGACGACGGCTGCCAAGACAAATACCAAAGTGTACGAGCCCGTCTTATCCCGTATTATTCCTAAAATAAAATAAAATATATTGGTGGAAACATTTAAAACGAATATTCATAGTACGAGTACATGCTATTTTTTACTGCAGCATATGTACATTTATGTACGACGCATCTATTCAAATAACAATTGCAAAATTATTGAAATTTTAGTTATTTAGATATTGTTTATCGATCATTACTTTTTATTATATCTGAACATCATTGGCTATCAATTTTATACACCCATGATGAATGGTATACATCTGTCCATTATAGGGACATTCATAAACTGAATTTACTGATGTTCCGGCATTGAATCAATACTTAAAAAAAAGTAAAATGTTTTGAAGATATTAATCTCAAAGCATTGTTATCTAAATTCATATTTATGAAAGAATTAACATTTCTGTAACTCTAGTGATGCTGTGCTAGTTTTATATATAAATGAATAAATGATAAACACTGTGATCGATTGGTTGAAAAATTGAGATTTAATTCTTTCAACAATTTGTTTTCGAAATGGATATAGAGGTCTTACCATTTACAGGCCCAGTCGCTGCATTACCAACCCCGGTAAACGTACTTATAACTCCGATTGCATTTGGAAGGTTTTCTGTTCCTACTAAAGTAACTGTAGTGACAGTTGTTGCAGAAATGAGCAAACCAATGGTCAATCCCACCAAACAACACACTGTTAGATAAAACTCTAAAGAGTTTAATGAAAGCAGAACGATTAAACCTGCTATTCCAATTATTGTCGCGAGTATAGGAACTGCCATCGCGGAAACATTAGATCTTTGCATAATTATCCCCGGTAAAAGTCTACCAACTATATTGAATATGTTAAGAAGAAGTAATCCCAAAGATGAGTCAGAATCGGACAACCCATTGTCAGAAAAAATGTCAACTATAAAGATTATAAATACAAGTATTGCAGGGAGAGTAAGTGAAGTACCTACGGTGTAAAGAACCAAGGAACGATTTCTAAAAAGATATCTAAAACTTTTTACAATACTTATATCTTCATTTTTTCTTTTGTTTGTTGGTGGTTTAGACGTTAGGTTTGCTATTTCCTCTTTCTGTAAATCGTTAGTTATAATAAGCGTTTGGAACGGTTCGTCAGTTTTTTCTATATCATTACATATACGAGTAGTTGTTTTATGATTACAACTGTTTCCTATCAACTCCTTATCAAACTCAACCATCTCATTTGCTGCGCTGTTATAAGAAGCTGAAACGTCATTGCTAGAAATGTTTGTGTCTGTAGAATTAATATTGTTTCTATTTGCTGGAGGGTCCCATAGGAGAGCAGCTGCAACACTGTGAAGCTTTATCCCGCCAGAAATAAGAAGAGTTCCTCTCAGTCCGTACACGTCACTATGAAATAAAATATAATAGAAGTATTTTAAAGATAATTAAAGATATTGCAAATATGAAAGGAATTTGTGTTTGTATATTTTTTTTTCTCAGAAACATTAAAGTTAAAGCGTAGTAATATTTGAGTACTAACATTCACAAAGATTCTTCTGGAGCAGAGTGGTATTTCATTTTTGATATTCCTTTTTACAGACACTATTTAAGAATTAAGTGTATTTGTCACACTGTTTTACCCAGTTCTGAATCTCTCCACAGGCACATAAGTAAACTGGTGTTACTTCATAATAACCAAATATTCTGTTAATAATTTTAGGAACATAAAATCTAATATATTGGTTTAAAATTATTATTCGTTAAATTATTATATACTATTTATATTATACAAAATGTACTCATTGATTTATTTTACACATAAAGTTAAAAAGTCGTTGAAAAATTAAAAACACAATTTCAATATCATAGTTAGCACGGAAAGGATGTCACAATGTCATAATTCATATGCAAATGATACGTTACGTCATAACTTAATATTAAAACTCAAATTAAAATAGAAATGCCAGAAACAGATGCCAGAATTGAAGTGGACACATTTTCAAATCTTCCGACTCTAGTAACTTTCGGGGAGGCAAAGTAAAAAACGATTTCCTATTTAAGATTATACAGCATTATTTGAAGGTAAGACATTAATATAATCATTTTTAGTGAATATTTGCCTTCATAAATTGTGTTTATACCTTGGAAAAGCTTTGCATTAGTCTCAAAACAGAGATCCAATAATTCTTGTTGATAGCAGAATTCTGCCAGTAGACATTTTGGAAGATCATTCAAAGTTATTCTTATCTCTCCTTAGGCTAATATAATTAAACTTGTTTAAATTGATTATTCTTATGACAAAAATAATCTTTGTAATTAAAACACTATTTAACCTACACATAGTATCAAATGGTAAAGTTTTAACAACTAAATAGGTATTTTTGTGTACCCCACCCAGTGAGGTATTTCTTGTCAAATCAGTATTTGGAGTTATGTCGATATTTAAGGCTACATACATAAGGTGAGTTCATTTATAGTAAATATTGATGAGTATGTATATAATCATTGTTGTTCCATAAAGAAATAGTCTTATTTATGGCATGCACGTTTAATACAATGATTGTTTACTAGAGAAGTAGACGTGAGACAGCAGTGTTCACAAGTAAGTCCTATTATTAACATGGTCAGGATCTTATTCTATTACACTATTTTAAGCTTTCTCACTTGGCGCTCAGCATTATTAGAGGATAGTTCTAGGTCTGGTCTGTCCGGTGTTCAGTATAACGTGACTGTGTTTTCGGCTTGATACTCCAGTGTGCCAGCGCTTAAAATACTGTTTCAACACCGTCGCGATATAACTGAGAAATTGTTGAAAGCGACGGTAAACATCTTACAAACGCAGCAGCAACAACAACAACAACATTTAGAATCGCTACATCGGTTTAAACACTATGGACCTTATCATTTTACAGTAGAAAGAATTTGCACAGGACTATGCATAATCTATGTATAATTGGTGAACAATAGATAAATTGGAATGTCTGAACATATGAGTAAACTTTAATAATGTATTGGCATCGACTTATAATTAGTAATATCACTTTTTACGTTCTGACACCGAAAATTAATTGATGGATATACACGGATATTCATGGGTACCTTGTGAATACTAACGTATAATGTAAATCTGTCGGTTTTACGTCAGTCTGTTTGGCAAGTTGAAACTTGTTATTTGATACAAATGGTGATCATCAAGCTGTAAAAAAATTGTTTTGCATTATTTGCACGTGCCAGAGTCCACCAAGTAGACACATTTACGTTACATAACCAGACACGTTATTAATCAACCAATTGAAAACATAATGTCGTCATCATTTTGTTTCACGATACATAAGTTTTTGTGTTTTTTTTGCTGTGATTCCCTGAATTTTAACTAATCTTAACACAATGTTTGTCATCACTCACTTTAAATATGCTAGTACATATGGGTATATGACGCCTCCAATTGCTGACCCCGCTGATAGGACAGACAGTGCCACTAAGCTTGATTTACCGACAAAATGTTTCCCGACGGTTACTGCACTACTTATATACAGAATTGAAGAGCCAAACGCTGGAATGAAATGACACTTTTTATCAGAAGTCAGAAATCTAAACTATAAAGGGAACGATTAATTAAATATTTTACAAAACTTCATGTTTTTTATTGTCAAATGTAATCCTGTAAAAACATGCTTTATGAGGTAAATCATAACTAACATTTTATGAATTTAAAGTGTAATCTTATACAACTAATATTTAACTTCATATTTAATCATATCCCATTTTCCTTTTGCTGTGTAAAAAACCTATGCAAAACTTTGTGCATATTGGCTGGATTTTCCGATCGAATCATTTTGCCCATTAACTGTATCTGTACCTCGTTCTTTAAAATGATTCTTCATGTTACACGTGATTTAAATGCAATCTGAAGACGTAGACATCTGTATATTCTCTGGACGATCATATTTTTTGTATGAGAGACTCCCCCTTTTTCAAATTAACAATACTACAGCATAGACGTATTAGTACATCTTAAATGACGACATACTATTTCAATCACAGAATTTCCAGATGCATGTTTTCTACATTGATGACATCGTCCTTGTTATATTACATTTTATATTGTCTTGTATTGTCTTATATTGTCTTAGATTTATATCACTACTCTTGCATCTGTCATTACCTAGCGTGAAACTAATACATTCTTTAAAAACTTCAATGAAATTCATATGAGCATTTTGTTTAACTCGTTATAGGCACATGAAGAAAATGGATTGTCAATTTTTCATAAATTGCATGTTTATTGTCCCTTAATTTTGTCCCTATATAAACTATCAATTTTTAAAGATTCACTCAAATTCTTCAATCCTTACTAAGGTTATTTAACAGAGACCAATATTTGATGCCTACCGCCCGTTATTATTGCGTTATGAAAGTCCATTCAATATAAACACAACGTTATTGCTTTCACTTACCCGTGCATATTCCGATACTGAATATGAGATACATGGAAGAGGTTGCAAAGAAAGAAGCAACCAGTCCTAGTGAAGAAATACAAGCGCCAAATAGACTAGCTTTGTGAGGTCCAAACCTGTGAATTAGGGCACCGGTCACAATTCCTGAAATTTGTAATTATTAATAATCAAATGTGCTTGGACTACACTCCTCTTCGCTGCCGCCCCACATGTCTGGCACTGTCATTGGTAGCGCATGCATCTGATATCTTTGGTATGATAAACAAACATGAAAGGGGATTTCTATATTTTTTTTATTTCCTATGTATATAATTTGATATAACTTCTCAGTATTTTATATTAAAGTATGTTTATTCAATATCAGAAAGTTACCGTACAGTATGTTTCTTATGACCTTACCAACAACATACCTGTCTTAAACAAACATAAAAGAGGATTTCTATAAGTTTTAACTTCCTATGTATATAATTTGATATAATTTCTCAGTATTTTAGATTAAAGTATGTTTATTCAATATCAGAAAGTTACCGTACAGTATGTTTCTTATGACCTTACCAACAACATACCTGTCTTAAAAAAACATAAAAGAGGATTTCTATAAGTTTTAACTTCCTATGTATATAATTTGATAATTTGATATAATTTCTCAGTATTTTAGATTAAAGTATGTTTATTCAATATCAGAATGAAAAAAAAACTGCAAGTTACGGTACAGTATGTTTCTTATGATCTTACCAACAACATACCCGTCTTCTTCGAATTTTGGCTGTAAATGGAGTTTTTTTAAGAAATACGAAACAAATAATTCAAATCGTTTACATATACTATTTAATCAAAAGTAATACTAGTAAACAGACGAATACAGATGATAACAAATGTCCTGAATATGTCATTTTAAGCTTGAACTTTACCGTTTGGGATTTTTAAAATGAAATATATTTTGTAATTTTTTCAATCAAAATTTATAAAGCATTTTTTTTTTAATATTTTGGAATAGTGCATGGAGAAAAGTTGCTTAAAATCTCACATAAGACACTAATTCCCCTTCTCAAGCAAAAAACAAATACAGTTTACAGGGTTATTAGAGAAAAATAACTAAGGAAAATAGGCATTGTTAAATCAATTGCAATTGTAAACATAACGTTTTTATAATAAATAAAAATATCTGTAAAAATATTTCTTTATTTTTTTTATTTTTTATGAATCTTTTATAATATAGAACATAAAAAATGTTATGCACATTTTATATAATGGACCAATTTTAGGAATATGCTTAATGGAGGAGTCATCCAAAGTAGGGTCAGTTGGAGTCAAATGATGTGTGGTGACAGTCAACGGATAACTCTGTCGACGATCAGTTCCGATCATACGCTTACCAGTTCTGGTATTGGTACCTTTATTCCTTTTATATGCCGCCTTTTTACGTTCTTCGTCGTATGTTCTTTACCAGAATTTGTTCAATACACTGCGGTAAATGCGAATAAATTAATGCGAATGAAAAACTATTGTCGAAATCGTCTTAAAAAAACTATCTTTAAATTATAGTCTATGAAAACGTTAACATATATTGAAAATACCCACACTGTCACTCTGATATAATAGTTACAAAATATAACTGCGGTAACATTTCTTTATACTATAAATAGTGGCGACACTTCTAAACCACCTGTGAGTCTCGTGCATTACATTGCGCCATGAGTTTTTTTGTTGTTGTTTTTTTTTGCATTAGCAATAAGGAGGTCGCCATTGCTGTTTAAACTAGACAAGTTAAATTATATAATTAAACCAGAGGCCCAAAAAAGCTGCATATCTGCGTCATTTAATGCTGGGACATGCAAATAACTTTTCATGCGTTGCCATTATAAATCATATAACGTAAATGAAACCCATAACCCGCAATTCATTTGGTACCCTGCTCGTATAATTTTTAACATTGAACAAGCTTATTTCGTAGAAATGCAGATTAACAACTTATTTCACTCCAGCAGACAACTCCGTTATAAGACCTAACCATTGGAACTTTTTTAAAAGAAGCAATTTTTTTTAAATTGCTACTATTTCTATTGAAAATGAAATAAAAAGTCAAATAATATGACTTTATGTAAGTACCTGTTCCTGAAAACACCCCAAGAGTAGTTGATTGCACAGCCGCTGCCTCTGCTCTCGTGCTGCCAAACTCGCTTATTATAACTGCCAATAGTTTACCCAGTGAGAAAATCAAACCTAATTCTATCATCGTGACGGATATAGCTGATGAAAATATCAACCATTTGTGGAGATTATCAGATCTGTAATAAAATAAACAACAGTTATACCATTTCCAGACATTTCCAGAATAACGTCGATAAAACTCTATTATAATTTATTAAGTGCCCAGTAGGAATCATTTTATTATTGATAACCTTAACAGCAGTCTTACACGATGTCTGTCAGGCATCAAGTTTGTCATTTTGGAATTCGGGTATTTTCAATTACGGAGCCCACTAAGTGGTTGTTCTTTAATAGGCTAATGATTAAACCGGTGACCTGGTAACAGCAGTCTTACGTGCTGTGTGTCAGCCGTCAGTTTTGTCATTTGAAGCCGGTTTCACGGTTATGGTGCGTGAGAAGTATTAGATAAATCCTATAAGTAGATCTGCTATTTTGTATTATTTTGTTTACGTTTTATGCTCAACAGATCCGTTTATCAGATATACTGCAACTATACATAATTCTTTGTTATTCTATGCACATTGTACATGCAATCGCAGGTTTATCATCGTCTTGCAAGACAAATTATGCGGGCAATCTTACACTGGTGGAACTATTAAATATAATATGTGCGAGTATTGGAAGAATTGAAATGTTTGGTTTTTATTAACAGTTTTGTGATTGTAGATGATGTGTTCCATAAATCATATATTTCAAGTATTAGCTGAAAATTTTCTACTGCTTGAATAGCAAATTGTGCATTGTGCTAGCAATGGCTTTAAAAATAATATACATACTAACCCGAGTTTTAGATATAATAGATAATAGTAAACCAATTACTGTCGTCAATCACGTACACCATGTACACGTTTCTCTGAGAAATCAATGCTGTTAGGTCTAGTGTACTGTGAACGTTGTTTTGATAAAGATACCTACATGAAAGCTTTTTCACGTGGAAAAAAAAACAGCTGACATTAAAACATAAATACACCGAAGAGTAACTTAATGATAATTAAATTGTGTTTAATGCCATTTCTTACATGTTATTATACATAATTTATAATATGTATTATTTCTATGTATAATGGACATTTAGTAAACAATCAAAAATTCTATATAACACTACGAGGGGTGTCCGAGATGTATTGTGTATTTGCAATCTAACCACTGACAACTACCTAAATCGCTAATGTCTGCATTTTATAACCTCAAAAGACTCTCACCGGTTAGAAATACAAAATTCTAGTCTGTTGATCCGTTTCTGGAAAGCGTTTTGGTAGGCTGATTAGGGTTTACTATGAATGCACTGGTTCACGGCAAAACAAAGAGTCTTCCGTGACTCATATCTATGACGACCAGAGAGAGCGTTTTTTTTCAAATTTGGAAAGAGAAAAAGTCCCATGGGACAAGGTTTGAAAAGTAAGGGGTTGTAGTAGCACTGTAACTTTTTTAGACTTCAACGTATCCTTTATAAAGATAGAGGTGTGCTCTGGGAGCGTTGTCATGCAAGAGGCAAACATGTTTGGATCAAGTAACTGGGCAACCTTTTGTTTAAATACTTTTTAGTACCACACTACGATAGTACCTTCCAGTCACACTTTTACCCTTGTTTACCGATACCTGTAGTGCTAAACCTGCTAAACAGAGAAAAAAATGCATAAAGAATCTTCTTCACACTGAAGGTCCGTTTGACAATGACTGGCCTTCTGCCATGTTTAGTGGCCAATATTTTGTTCTCAACATTTCGCACTGGTTCGAAAAAGTGTATCCAGGTTCCGTCACCAGTGAAAACATTTTCAAATTGCTTTTGGTTATATTCAGTGAACATTTTAAGCAGGTTTTTTTTGTAGTTTCAACACGTGCATTCTTGTGGTCGTCAGTCAACAAGTGGGGTGCTCACCTATTAGAAAGTTTCTGTTTAAAATTTTGCGTATAAATATCGATGTAAAATTGTACATGAATTTTTCGCGACCTATAGATACACAATACAATACATTTCGAACACCCAGCGTATTTCTATATTAAGAAAAAAATATAGCAAAGCAGTGATTATCGTCACGCTGATTGGTACATGATTTCAACAGCAGTGAGTTTGTGAATGCTGATTGGTCTATATCTTCAACAGAAGTGAGTTTTTGCATGTTGATTGATCTATATCTTCAAAAGCAGGGATTATGAGCAAGTCCATGACTTTAACAGCTGCCATTTTGAACACGTTGATTGGTCATGACCTGCGGCTTCAGCAAATTACAAATTGTGATTCCCTTATTTTCAGTTTTGGTACATCATACCTCAATTGGGAGAGATTTCAGAGATTAGTAAAAACTAATTCTTTTCTATCAACAATATAATATCCAACAGAGGATGCAATATTTCAAAGACGTTTACACCACACTAATAAAACCGCAAACATTGTTTCATATAATCATATATATAACTTTTACCAACAAACACAGAATACAAATGACAAGCGGGAACTAGTTTCCATTTTTTTCATATAATAAGTTTTCTTTTTACTTTGAAGAATGCTTACATATAAAAAAAACTTTTAGCTCGAATAAAATGTCTTCATCAATATTTCAAATAATTGGTGTATTATACGGAAAAGACTTCTATAACAAAGAGATAGAAACAATACTGCTGTTTCAAAGTTTTATATGGCACATCTTGGTTCCATTTCTTCTGTTCATATATAGTGAACGGAACAGCTAACCCGCCAAGTGACATTTTTTGTAACTGACATTTCATGTATTTTCCCAAAATATGTCAAATAACTTTTTTGAAATTAAGATTTGAATAAGAAAGAGCATTTAAGCTATGTAAAACTATACGTGTCTGCTTATGTCGTATACATACGTTTGATAGCGCTACGCAATAGTTTAACGAAGATGTTGGAAATACAAAAGTGATGGGTTAGCAGTCCAGTTAAGTATATGTTGTACTTATATTTATATTGTTTTTGGTAGGTGCGTTTCTTTTAATATTTCGTCTCCTGTAAGTCATATAGAGATAAACCTTTTTAAGCAGTCACCTTTATTGAAAAGTCACTTGTTTTAAGCAGCCACATTTGATATTTCCCATGTATATGGTTTTAGAACAAATTAACCTGTATAAAGCAACAAACTGCATTAAAATACCACTGTTACTCCTTCCCTTGACTGATTGCTTAAGACAGGTTTGATTGTATATTTTTTTATTCCGCATAATAAAAGATTTTAGAGTAAATATCAAGATCATATTCAAAAGCATGTTTTCCGGGGACCTGTTTCCCCGAACAAAAAATCAGCCAGACTTTCGTCGGTGCGTATTGACGTATATGTCTTATGTTTTTAGAGGAACAGTTATCCTTTATATTAACCTTGAAATCACTGTTTTATAATCAAATACATTGATAACAGAGGTAGTGTTTTAATGGGTTTTTTTTTCATTAACAAAGACTTACATGATTTAATAAGGAAAATGAAGTAGCATTATGTCTCATGGGTTTAAGTGGCTACTATTTTCATACAACAGGTGTTACAATAATTATAGTTTATCCCTACCCCAAATAGGTTCGATTTTAATTGCATTTTTGTCATTTTAATTTTTTCGATTTCTCAGAAAAAAAAGTGAAGGCACGTGCCTACAGTGCCTATATGAAGCTACGCCACTGGTTACAACAGCAATACAAACACAAACAAATATTAACCGCCTCTACCAACAAGAAAGAACTTACTGCGTTCATAGTATCCTTCATCTATTTATTTGTCGAATGTTATGGATATAAATAAGTTTAATGGTCGTCGTCACCATCTTGAATGATTGCACGATAAAATAAACTTAAAATAAACAAAATGTCGTTTTTGTTCAATACTTCTATTCTAAACTTCCATAGCGTTCAGCCTGGTGCCATTCCTTCTGTACACATATGTTGTACTTATCTACTATATTGTTTTGTGGGCTGTGTTCTTCGAATGCCAAGTCTTCTGTCGGTCACTTACTCGTATATCCGTATGTATTACTCCATATCATAACAGTTTTAGAGTTAATATTACGATTACATTCGTTTCGTTTTCATAAAGATGAGTTTTTATAAATGCTATAGAAAAAGTATTACATAAATATTATTACCTCTTTTTTGACGTTGAATCCCTAATATCCTCCATAGCTCGAGGCGTGTATATAGTAGACTAATTATTGATGGCAATGATTCCTTCTGACTTATTCCTTCTCAAACCTGAATTGATTTACGAAAGGTTGTCTGAGGTTTAATTGCACGTGCATTGAAACGCAACATGGTAAAGATATCGTGTATCATAATGTATTCATTCGCATGTGCATTGTAGATAATGACAAAGTTTGTGTTCTTTTGTAACTTTAGGTTTACTAACAATTAATTCTAAATGTTTCTTAATGAGCCATCAAATTGTTAAGAATTGTTAGTTATGATCCTTGCAGTTTATACCGTTGTAGTTGCTCAGAAATGACTTTCAAATATTAAAGAAATGAAATAAAAAAGTTTGTATCAGATGTAGCCTGGAAAATACACATTGTCAAGCTTTCTGATGGATAGTGATTTATTAGATGCTACAACTGATAAACCATACAACAAAAAACATAAGACAAGATCATATTCGGTTTTATCTAACATTTATTTAGAATGTTAAAATATATTTCACAGTTCATTCTCCAAGGTGATAACTATTTGCATACATTTCAAAGAAGCTTAAATGCTGCATTTCAAAGAAAGTTCAATCTCCAAGATGATCTACATAGATGTACATGAAATTCAATCTCCAATTTAACATGTCCAATATGATCTTAAGAAAAAGTCCAGTCTTTTAAATTAAATAAGGCTTTCAAGCTCATTTACATATTGGAAGAAATCGTCTAAATGTATAAATTTAAAAAAAAAAATAATAAAGTTTATATATTTCAAAGATAAATGTTCAATCAATTAAGGGTGATCTAAATATATTTTCCGTGATAAGGTTCTGATCGATTTTCTCCAAGCTGACGAATACATTTTAAATACATGATACCATGCGTAGATTAAGCATAGAATCCATTATTCATTCTCACTAAAGCCTAGATTTCACGAAAAAACCTTCGTTTGAACACTATTTTGGGAACACTACATGTACAACGGTGTCACTATAGGCCTCTATACCATTTTCTAATCTTTAAATAACCCGGCATAGAAGATAAAAATATAACAATAATAACACAATATGAGTATTGTGTGCTAGGACAGGGCCCGGTTTCTCGAAAATACTTAAGTCTGTTATTTTACTTAAACTCAATTAGTGTGCTCAATTTCAGTATAAAATTGAGCACACTATCGAGTTTAAGTAAAATAAGAGACTTAAGTATGTTTGTGAAACCGGGGCCTGGAATTTGAAGAAAATAAAAATCAACAGTAGTAGTAGTTTAGAAATATGTTAGAAAATAGGAAAGGCGCTTAATCCTCCACGACCGGTGATTAAACAATTGTAAGAATGCAACCATGCTTTAGCTTGACCTCCTGTGCGAGAATTTCAAATATGGGCTTTTCATCTGACTGGTAAACCGCCGGCAAATTAAGTTACGATTAACGTATATATTTTATGTCTTTTATGTACATAAAATAACACGTTTATCGTAATACGTAATTTACGTAATATGAATAAAAAGTGATAACAAATTATGTTTATTAAGTCAGTAAATGTTTTATCTTTTGTTATATTTTCTGCACCTATAGTTTTACCATTATACCCATTTGTCTATCTAAAGAAAAAGGGACATAATATTTGCGTTCTTTTGAAATAGCTATTAATATAATTTATAAATCATGGCCAAAGGTACATTTACGTGTATTGTATTCGCGATCTGGTTGCGACCACGTGTAATTTAGAAACCATACATACACATGTTTTTATTGCTCGTTGTCAGATGGAATTTTGTCTTGCAAGTGTTATAATTGAAATCATGGAACTCATTCAGCGTTGCTTTGAGAATAGGTGCCGCTTAAACACAGGGGCAAAACTTGGCTGGAAATGGTGTGTAAGCACAAATGTAGCGGGATCCGGGACAGACTTCCCCGAATATTTTTTTCAGCTGGGCCGTCGTAGGTGCGTTTAGGCGTATATTTCTTACGGTTTAGGGGCCTGGTTATCCTTAATATAAGCATTGAATTCACTGTTTTGTTTTATAACCAAAATTGATAAAATAATGATAAATATTTGAATCATATCTAGTGGGTTTTTGTTGTTGCGAATTTATTTGTACCCCCACTATTGCCTATAAGCAGCTACGCCACTGGGATCCCTCTTTCAACAACTTCCCTATTCATTGTTGTATTTTTAGCTACTTGTTTGTGCTGCTAAATATACTTGTGAATTCGTTTTCGAAGATTGAAAGTTAAAGGTCGTTGCGTACGGATTAAAATACATGTAGAAATTCGGTAGGATTTTCAAGTGTGCATTGAATTGGTCTCTCCTCAAACGGAACCGACATCTTTACCTCCCCCGCCTCCCAAAGGACGATCTGCTTTCACAGTGCTCAGTGGATATACGTTATTAAAAACTCTGGACGTGACGTATTCGGGAATCGAATCGGGGATCCTCGGTACGGATATTTCATTTATCAAATAAATTATATCACAACACTCAGTAAATAACATAGAATGTATTTGGACGTTGCTGTTTATCTTCCTTTGTGTTTTTTTATTTCAGGTCAGACATTGTTTATGCATAATTCATGGACATGTAAATGCAAGTTATTTAGTGTTTTCTATTACGGTTTGACGTATTTAATATATCATACTTAAATGAAATGAGTGGAAATGTTTACCCGCGAATTCAACATTTTTCAAACGGCGTTAGGCGTTTGTTTTTGTTTTTTTTCTGGTTTTTTTTTTCTGTTTTTTTTTTCTTTTTCAATTTAATCACCCCGTTATACGTCTGTGAGAGTCAGGGTGGGCGTTAGGCGAACTTGGTCGTAGGCCCGGTGTGACTGGGGTTTTAGCGTTAAAAAGGATAAACCTAGATTAAACCATATATTTTGTTACATTACTTCATAGCGTGGTGGTTAGATCTACAGATGTCTCCGGTCGATCCTATTGTTTCCTATGACACTTCATAAACATATTTTCATATTAAACAATGGTTTCACACAAAATGATAAAAACACCATTTGCCCATATATTCATTTATTTAGTAATTTGCAAAATCTAGCGACCGCCGTTCCAATACCAAATAATTACGAAATATGTCGAGTATTTACGACTAATTCGGAATTTTACGGTTATTTCCGTCAAACAATTGCATATGATAAGTCGTATATTTTTAAAACGATTTGTTCATATGCATAATGTGTATCGCCTGTTATAAATCCATGGACGGCGATAAAAATTCATGATCATGTTTGTCATACATACTTTTTTTATAATATAACAGATTAAGTTTAGTTACTGGTTATGCCACTTAAAGCATTCTCACGCATCAATAATATATAAAAAAAAACATACAAAAAACATGTGCCTGGTAGATGATTGCGCAAGTTAACGGTACATTTTTAATTAATTAAGACAAAAGCAGTATCCAGGATGCAAACGCACAAATAAATGTAAACATGACGTGTGTCATTAATAAATGTAATACAGAAATACGAGTAAAAATTGCCGCCATACACACAAGTTGTCTTCAATAAGTGCAGAATACTAAACATGCGTTGTATATGACATACATCTGTGATTTAATTTTTTTTCTATTAAGGGCATTTTCTATAGTTTTTCATGCTTACCAATTCTGCGTACAAAGGGAAGCATTTTGTTGGTTTAAACACATTTATTCATTCAAATGTACATATATTCTATTACGCTACAACTGACCCTATTTCGGATGGCACACTCATTTACGGATTTACGTATATTGTATTCAATATATCAAATATGCATACTGGTATGAAATAATTATTTATAGCAATCAATACTTAATATAAAATAATATAATATAAATCTTAATATTATATGCATATGTTAATTTAGTATAAAACGTAAATTTAACAACTGCAAGTTATTTAACGATGTCATACTTTAAGGGTTTTTTTTCTCAAATTACGCGGTAAAATGTATTCTTTATTTTAATGGTCATTGGAATATGTATCAGAGAATTTTTTGTGAGGATTTCAGCAAAATGTGTCCATACACTATATCAAAATATTAAAAAAGCTATATATGTATTGTAAAATTGAAAAACAATTGACACTCTGGCGAAATGATTTTCTTTTCAAAAACCCTAATTAGTTAAATTCAAGCTTATAATTACATTTCCATGACAATTATTATTTGCATGCACCTATATGATAGTTTTAATAAAATTCTAGATGTAAATAAGTTTTAATATTTTATTCGCATTGCTTGTAAATTCTATTTTTTATCGCTAAATTCAAGGACGGATATGATTATGATGAGTTATTCCCCCAAAAAAAACACAAAAAACAACATATGTGTCTTTTATTTCTTATATTGCAGGAACATACATAGAACTTAAATACTTGCAAGTTTCATCAAATTCTATCGATAAGATAAAAAACAAATGCTATAAAAATCGTCATTAAATCGGTGTATATCACAATCTTTGATATTCGTCAATGTCGGCCATTAACCATAAAAGGCTTATGTTTGTGCCGAGGCATACGCTTTATGTGGATAATGTATAAGGCTAAAGATTGTTCTGATGCATACGCTTTATGTGGATAACATATAACACTAATGTTTGTGCTTATGCATACGGTTTATGTGGATAACATTTAAGGCTAATGTTTGTTCTGATGCATACGCTTTATGTGGATAACGTATAAGGCTAAAGATTGTTCTGATGCATACCCTTATGTGGATAACATATAAGATTAATGTTTGTGCTGATGCAAATGTAATATGTGGATAACATATTAGGCGAATGTTTGTGCTGATGCATCTGCTATATATGGATAACATATAATACTAATGTTTGTGCTTATGCATACGGTTTATGTGGATAACATTTAAGGCTAATTGTTTGTGCTGATGCATACTGTTGTTTTGATGCATATGTTATGTGTGTATAACATATATTGCAAATTCTTGTGCTGATGCATGTGGTTCATGAGGATAAAATATAAGACTAATGTTTGAGCTAATGAATGTGCTATATGTGGATAACATATCAGGCTAATGTTTGTGCTGATGCATACTGTTGTTTTGATGCATTTGGCATATGTGGATAACATATAAGGCTAATGTATGTGCTGATGCATGTGGTATATTCGGATAACATATAAGGCTAATATTTGTGCTGGTGCATGTGCTATATATGGATAACATATAAAGCTAATATTTATGCTGGTGCATTTGCTATATGTGGATAACATATAAGGCTAATATTTGTGCTGGTGCATGTGCTATATATGGATAACATATAAAGCTAATATTTGTGCTGGTGCATTTGCTATATGTGGATAACATATAACGCTAATGCTTGTGCTGATGCGTACGGTATATGTGGATAACATATAAGGCTAATGTTTGTGCTGATGCATACTGTTGTTTTGATGCATATGCTATAGGTGTATGACATATACGGCTTATGTTTGTGCTGATGCATATGGTATATATTGATAACATATAAGGCTAATGTTTGTACAGATGCATGTGGTATATGTGGATAACATAGCAGGCTAATGTTTGTGCAGATGCATGTACAATATGTGGATAACATATAAGGCTAATTTTTATGCTGATGCATATGTTATATGTTGATGACATATAAGGCTTATATTTTTCCTGATGCATACGCTATATTTGGATAACATATAAGTCTTATGTTTGTGCTGATGCATATTGTGTATTTGGATCATATATTAGGCTAATGTTTATGTTGATGCATAGGGTACATGTGGATAATGTATAAGGCTAATGTTTATGTTGATGCATAGGGTACATGTGGATAATGTATAAGGCTAATGTTTATGTTAATGCATAGGGTACATGTGGATAATGTATAAGGCTAATGTTTGTGTTGATGCCTATGGTACATGTGAATAATGTATAAGGTTAATGTTTGTGCTGATGCATATACGATATATGGATAACATATTTCGATAACTTATAAGGCTAATGTTTGTGCTGAATCATACTGTTGTTTTGATGCATTTGGCATTAGTGGATAAAATTTAAGGCTAATATTTGTGCTGGTGCATGTGCTATTTGTGGATAACATATAAGGCTAATGTTTGTGCTGACGGATGTACCATATGTGGATAGCATATAAGGCTAATATTCGTGCTGATGCATGTGTTATATGTGGATAACATGTTAGGTTAATGTTTGTGCTGATGCATGTGCTAATAGTGGATAACATATAAGGCTAATGTTTGTGCTGACGGATGTACTATATGTGGATAACATATAAGGTTAATGTTTGTGCTGATGCATGTGCTCTATGTGGATAACATTTGGCTAATTTTTGTGCTGATGGATGTGCTGTATGTGGATAACATTTTTGGCTTATATTTGTGCTGATGCATGTGCTATATATGGATAACATATACGGCTAATGTTAATGCTGATGCATATGCTATATGTGGATAACATTTTAGGGTAATGCTTGTGTTGATGCATACGCTATATGTGGATAACATATAAGACTAATGTTTGTGCTGATACATGTGCTCTATGTGAATAACATGTTAGGCTAATGTTTGTTCTGATGCATATGCTATATGTGGATAACATAAAAGGCTAATGCTTGTGTTGATGCATACGCTATATGTTGATAACATATAAGACTAATGTTTGTGCTGACGGATGTACTATATGTGGATAACATATAAGGTTAATGTTTGTGCTGATGCATGTGCTATATGTAGATAACATTTTGCTCATGTTTGTGCTGTTGGATGTGCTGTATGTGGATAACATATAAGGCTAATGTTTGTGCTGATGGATGTGCTTTATGTGGATAACATATAAGGCTAATGTTTGTGCTGAAGAATACGCTATATGTGGATAATGACTTGTTAGGAAGGATATGACATTTGCATTTCCAGACTTAATATTGATGAATCAGCACAGGAAGGATTAATTATTTGCAAATTAATCATTCATAGTTCACAGGCAACTTATTTCTTGTACATCAATTGTAAGTTGTAAGTAATTTTAAATGTTTAAACATGTTTCAATCACGCTAAATGCTCTTGAGTTAAAGACATTGAGGTTTGAAGGAAAATTTATCATAATTTGTCGTTATTTTGGCAGCAGTATGCAAATTTTTGTAATCATAAGTTCTTCAACAATCTTAAACACACATTTCTCGAAATGGTATTGTTTTGATGATAATTTCGTTCTGCAACGTAACAATTTTGATTTGCAAGACATTGCAAGATTTTGCGTGAATACTCGAGTGTTCACATGATCTTGATCAATTGCCATTCTTTCTTTATATACTTCCTTGATGTGGATAACATATAAGGATAACGTTTGTGCTGATGTATATGCTATATGCGGATAACATACAAGGCGAATGTTTGTGCAGATGTATACGCTATAAGTGGATAACATATAAGGCGAATGTTTGTACTGATGTATACGCTATATGTGGATAACATATAAGGCAAATGTTTGTACTGATGTATACGCTATATGTAGATAACATATAAGGCGAATTTTTGTGCTGATGTATACGCTATAAATGGATAACAAATAAGGCGAATGTTTGTACTGATGTATACGCTATATGTGGATAACATATAAGGCGAAAGTTTGTGCTGATGCATACGCTATATGTGGATAACAAATAAGGCGAATGTTTGTGCTGATGCATACGCTATATGTGGATAACATATTAGGATAATGTTTGTGCTGATGTATACGCTATATGTGGATAACATATAAGGATAATGTTTATGCTGATGTATACGCTATAAGTGAATAACATATAAGGCTTGTGATTGTGCTGATGTATACGCTATAAATGGATAACATATAAGGCTTGTGTTTGTGCTGATACATACGCTATATGTGGATAATGTGTCAGGTGAATGTTTGTGCTGATGCATACGCTATATGTGAATAACATATAAGGTGAATGTTTGTGCTGATGTATACGCTAAAAGTGGATAACATATAAGGCGAATGTTTGTGCCGATGCATACGCTATATGTGGATAACATATAAGGATAATGTTTGTGCTGATGTATACGCTATATGTGAATAACATATAAGGCTTGTGTTTGTGCTAATGTATACACTATAAGTGGATAAAATATAATGCTTGTGTTTGTGCTGATGTATACGCAATATGTGGATAACATATAAGGCTTGTGTTTGTGCTGATTTATACGCTATATGTAGATAACATATAAGGCAAATGTTTGTACAGATGTATACACTATAAGTGGATAACAAATAAGGCGAATGTTTGTGCTGATATATACGCTATAAGTGTATATTTGTGCTGATGTATACGTTATATGTGGATAACAAATAAGGCGAATGTTTGTGCTGATGTATACGCTATAAGTGGATAACAAATAAGGCGAATGTTTGTGCTGATGTATACGCTATAAGTGGATAACTTATTAGGCGAATGTTTGTGCTGATGCATACGCTATATGTGGATAACAAATAAAGCGAATGTTTGTGTTGATGCATACGCTATATGTGGATAGCATATAAGGATAATGTTTATGCTGATATATACGCTATAACTGAATAACATATAAGGCTTGTGTTTGTGCTGATGTATACGCAATATGTAGATAACATATAAGGCGAATGTTTGTACTGATGTATACGCTATACGTGGATAACAAATAGGGCGAATGTTTGTGCTGATGTATACGCTATAAGTGGATAACATAAAAGGCGAATGTTTGTGCTGATGTATACGCTATATGTGGATAAAAAATAAGGCGAATGTTTTTGCTGATGTATACGCTGTAAGTGGTTAACTTATAAGGCGAATGTTTGTGCTGATGCATACGATATATGTGGATAACAAATAAGGCGAATGTTTGTGCTGATGCATACGCTACATGTATATGTGGATAACATATAAGGATAATGTTTGTGCTGATGTATACGCTATAAGTGAATAACATATAAGGCTTGTGTTTGTGTTGATACATACGCTATATGTGGATAACATGTAAGGTGAATGTTTGTGCTGATGCATACGCTATATGTGAATAACATATAAGACGAGTGTTTGTGCTGATGTATAAGCTATAAATGTATATCATATGAAGTGAATGTTTGTGCTGATGTATACGCTATAAGTGGATAACATATAAGACTGGTGTTTGTGCTGATACATTCGCTATATGTGGATAACATGTAAGGCGAATGTTTGTGCTGATGCATACGCTATATGTGAATAACATATCAGGCGAATGTTTGTACTGAAGTATACGCTATAAGTGGATAACAAATAGGGCAAATGTTTTTGCTGATGTATACGCTATAAGAGGATAACATATAAGGAGAATGTTTGTGCTGATGTATAAGCTATATGTGGATAAAAAATAAGGCGAATGTTTTTGCTGATGTATACGCTATAAGTGGATAACATATAAGGCGAATGTTTGTGCTGATGCATACGCTATATGTGGATAACAAATAAGGCGAATGTTTGTGCTGATGCATACGCTATATGTGGATAACATATAAGGATAATGTTTGTGCTGATGTATACGCTATAAATGAATAACATATAAGGCTTGTGTTTGTGCTGATACATATGCTTTATGTGGATAACATGTAAGTTGAATGTTTGTGCTGATGCATACGCTATATGTGAATAATATATAAGGCGAGTGTTTGTGCTGATGTATACGCTATAAATGGATAACATATAAGGTGAATGTTTGTGCTGATGTATGTTTATTATTACGCTATAAGTAGATAACATATAAGACTGGTGTTTGTGCTGATACATACGCTATATGTGGATAGCATGTAAGGTGAATGTTTGTGCTGATGCATACGCTATAAGTGAATAACATATAAGGCGAATGTTTGTGCTGATGTATACGCTAAAATTGGATAACATATAAGGCGAATGTTTGTGCCGATGTATACGCTATATGTGGATAACATATAAGGATAATGTTTGTGCTGATGTATACGCTATAAGTGAATAACAAATAAGGCTTGTGTTTGTGCTAATGTATACGCTATAAGTGGGTTAACATATAAGGCTTGTGTTTGTGCTGATGTATACGCTTTAAGTGGATAACATATAAGGCGAATGTTTGTGCTGATGCATACGCTATATTTGGATAACATATAAGGCGAATGTGTGTGCTGATGTATACGCTATAAGTGGATAACATATAAGGTGAATGTTTGTGCTGAGGCATGCGCTATATGTGGATCACATATAGGGATAAAATTTGTGCTGATGCATGCGCTATATGTGGATAACATAAAAGGTTAATGTTTGTGCTGATGTATACGCTATATGTGGATAACGTATAAGGCGAATGATTGTGCTGATGTATACGCTATTATTGGATAACATATAAGGCGAATGTTTGTGCTGATGTATACGCTATATGTGGATAACATATAAGGCGAATGTTTGTGCTGATGTATACGCTATAAGTGGATAACATATAAGGCGAATGTTTGTGCTGATGCATACGCTATATGTTGATAACATATAAGGATAATGTTTCTGCTGATGCATACGCTATATGTGGATAACATACAAGGCGAATGTTTGTGCTGATGTATACGCTATATGTGGATAACATATAATGCGAATTTTTGTGCTAATGCATACGCTATATGTAGATAACATATAAGGATAATGTTTGTGCTGATGCATACGATATATGTGGATAACATTTAAGGCGAATGTTTGTGCCGATGCATGCGCTATAAGTGGATAACATATTAGGCTTGTTTTTGTGCTGATGCATACGCTATGTGTGGATAACATATAAGGCAAATGTTTGTGCTGATGCATACGCTATATGTTGATAACAAATAAGGCGAATGTTTGTGCTGATGCATACGCTTTATGTTGATAACAAATAAGGTGAATGTTTGTGCTGATGCATTCGCTATATGTGGATAACAAATAAGGTGAATGTTTGTGCTGATGCATACGCTATAAGTGGATAACATATAAGGCGAATGTTTGTTCTGATGCATACGCTATATGTGGATAACAAATAAGGCGAATGTTTGTGCTGATGCATACGCTATATGTGGATAACATATAAGGATAATGTTTGTGCTGATGCATACGCTATATTTATATAACATATAAGGCGAATGTTTGTGCCGATGCATGAGCTATAAGTGGATAACATATAAGGCTTGTTTTTGTGCTGATGCATACGCTATATGTGGATAACATATGAGGCGAATGTTTGTGCTGATGCATACGCTATATGTTGATAACAAATAAGGCGAATGTTTGTGCTGATGCATACGCTATATATTGATAACAAATAAGGTGAATGTTTGTGCTGATGCATGCGCTAAAGGTGGATAACAAATAAGGTGAATGTTTGTACTGATGCATACGCTATAAGTGGATAACATATAAGGCGAATGTTTGTTCTGATGCATACACTATATGTGGATAACAAATAAGGCGAATATTTGTTCTGATGCATACGCTATATGTGGATAACATATAAGGCGAATGTTTGTTCTGATGCATACGCTATATGTGGATAACAAATAAGGTGAATGTTTGTGGTGATGCATACGCTATAAGTGGATAACATATAAGGCGAATGTTTGTTCTGATGCATACGCTATATGTGGGTAACAGATAAGGCGAATGTTTGTGCTGATGCATACGCTATATGTGGATAACATATATGGTGAATGTTTGTTCTGATGCATACGCTATATGTGGGTAACAGATAAGGCGAATGTTTGTGCTGATGCATACGCTATATGTGGGTAACAGATAAGGCGAATGTTTGTGCTGATGCATACGCTATATGTGGATAACATACAAGGTGAATGTTTGTGCTGATGCATACGCTATATGTGGATAACATATATGGCGAATGTTTGTGCTGATGCATGCGCTATATGTTGATAACAAATAAGGTGAATGTTTGTGCTGATGCATACGCTATATATGGATAACATATAAGACTGTTGATTGTGCTGATACATACGGTATATGTGTGGATAATATATAAGTCGAATGTTTGTGCTAATGCATAGGCTATTATGTATAATATATGTTTACTTATTTTAGTCACTTTACTTATAAGCCAGATATTCTGTAAATCTGACTGTCTATTTGTTTGTTTGTATTATAAACATTACAGCCATGCTCCTTGTAGTATTATATATACTTGTTTATTTGTTATATTTTAAGACTTCAAAGTTTCATAAAAATATTGTATTACTTCTCACAACTCAACAGAGTTTTCCCTGAGTATTTAACTATATGTCTTTGTTCACAAAATGCAATTGTCTCTTTTTGTTTTTTTTTTTTAATTTCTTAAAACAAGTGAATATTTTAATTTGAATAGTTTTATTTTATAACATAATCGAATATATAATTGTTATATTGAAGAAAAGCAGCCCGATGATCATGATTTTAGACAGGTTCTAGTAAAACTGCACATGGTTTTTTTGATATTGATTATATAAATGATAAATAACCAGTCAAAACTTAGTTAAGTTTTAAAGTATTTAATTACAATTCTGGGAAACAAAAACTTGTTGTAATCAGATTAAATATATGCTGTTGTGCATCCTGTGTACTAAGCTAATCTATATTCATCCTTTAATTTGCCAAATGATGTATGAATATGGCTATATTATGTGCCCTCTGTTAAAACGTTTTATATGTAACTTATGTATACTGTACACATACCCAATATATCACCATGTGATCGTACTTAATGTAGAAGTTTATTGGATCCAATAACTTTTATACTGTACAGTTCAAAAATTAAGATGTGAAAAAACTTAGTAGAAATTTCAACGATAAAAACAATCTAACGATAAAATGTTCCGCATGACGTTCGAGACGTTGAGACCCGAATGTCTGCAACTTCTTTCGTCTGCCGCTCTTATTGCTCTGACCTCCTGATTGGGGGCTACACCACAGCGAAATTTGCTAAATGCAAACCTATGTCTGGGAGGAAGAATCAATTTACAATATTGTTCAGGTACAAATTCTGATTTAACGAGTTTATACAAACAGAGTTTAGTACCACCTCGTCTAGAAGGACCAGTATCAATAACAAATAAAGCATACAAAGGTTCTTCAATGTTGCTATACATATCAAGCTATTGACATATACAATTGTCTAATATTCAATACTCAATTCTTACGCTTGACCTGCTACCTAGAGTGCTATGCGCTCTTCTCTTATAGATGACACAATTGACCAATACAGCGAAACAGTTTTCCACTGTTTTATAACTGGGGGGGGTTCCAACCCATATCCCCTGATATATACTTAGACCAGGAACCAGGGGTGTCAACAAGTAGTTCCATAGAAAATTGACAGTGGTCGTTCAAGATTGTGAAAATGCACTTGACAGGTACTATTGCAAGGTGAACTTGTGAAGGGAATATATTTTCCCAGATATTGGTGCAAAATTGAGTGGACTGGTAGCTATAACACACAGATGGGACATTTTCTTAGACGGTAAGAATTTTGCATAATTTGGCTGATTTTACCTCTGTATGTGAAATAGGGACATCCTACTTTCGCTTTGAGCAAACTTGTGAAATTGGAAGCAGTTAATGCCCATGTTTTTAACGGGTTTTTTTTTTTTTGTGTTCTGCTTAAATAGAATATGAATTCTGGAAATTCTCATGGAGTTTGGACTACAACTGTAGGTATGACATTCTACTGTGCAAATATTACGTTCTTTGTGAAATTAATGATAGGCCAGCTTCTGTATCCCATCATTGGATGTATACTTTCCAACACCTAGAAAAAGCGTTGTGCTCTGTTATGTGTTCTGTGTCATTTCAAAATTGTTGATTCGAACTGCATCGTGAGCGAATAGTTGACATGAACATCGCGTGAATGACATTGCACAGACTCCTCCCGTGCGAGCTATGCTTAAAAACGGCCTAGCAATTATTAACTTTCAAATGTCAATCATCTCAGCTGTCATCGTAGCTCCCGCTTAAAGTCAGTCAAATGACGTTAAACTGTCAGTAAAATGACGTTTAACACTGCGGTCGCTCCTTTTGGGTCTCTAGATTGTTGATTTTTTACTTAATGAACTACTACTTAAAACCTGGAGTCTTCATTTAAATAAACATGAACAATGCCACACAGTTAGATTTCCACCTTAAGCTCTTGGATTTAACTATTATGTCGTGATTAATGACACCTTATTCTGAAAGACCAAGTTTTTATTTTTCCTGCATTGGTTAAATATCACAATATAACGTGTTCACTGCCTGCAAATATATATTTCCAAACACCGAATGGATCAATGTGATTTTTATTTAACATCCAAACACGATTTGTTTACATAACTAATATAACTTTAATATTAATACCAGGGCAGCGTCCAGTACGGTTAAACATGTTTATTCTGTTCATAAACGCAAACTGTGAATAAACGAACGAAAAGTAAACGGAAATAAGACTCCATTGACGCCGTCCCTCCATTTCTGTTTAAGTCACGTGATTAATTACAAGCACACATCTCCGAGATGTGTTTGCTCCCTTAGCAAACGTTTAAAGTGAGCATGGTATTTAGCTGACATCTGTATCCAACCGTTTGCAAACAAATTAAACGTTTAAGCGAACTGAACATGGCCCAGGCTCCTGTTTCACCAATATATACTTAAATACTTAAAAACTTAAATCTAAGAAAAGCGTCTAGGTTACCATGATTTTAGATTAGTTTAGTGAAATTGCAAACTGTTTCATTATTATTGATAACATACATGTAACATATAAATTACCAGTCAAAACATAGTTAATTTTTAAGAAACTGGAGCCAGGTTTCCGTTGTTTATATGTGAGAAAACAGTATTTAAATTTTACTAGGTTTTATTCTCAAGGTTACAAAATGAAACATACTTAAACATAATCGATATATATATATATATATATATATATATATATATATATATATATATATATATATATATATTTAACCACGCCATTCTATTTAAAATTACAAGATACTGGTTGTCAAAACGCATATTAGCTACTACATTGTATTAAAAAACAATACTTACATTACAATTATGGTAAAGTTATTCAAACATTAACAACATAACCTTCTTCAGCATACATGTTTACATTTTAAAAATGAGAAGCCGGTGCTAATCTTGACAGATAACCTAAAATGTATTAAAATATAACATTGAATGATAAGTGAGGAGGCAAAGAAATGCTAAAGCAACTGCTGTATCAGTTTTAAGAGTGTCTTTAATAATCGAATATCAATTCAGATGAGATCTGGAACGAACTGATAAGCACCGATTTCTCAGCATAGCATAAAAAAAGATAACACATATTATAGAAACAATACATTACTACGTGAAACAAAATGCTGTAGTCATTTTAACATAGTGTTAGTCATTTCTTTGATTGCGTTCTTTGCTACTAAGGGATAATCTTTCTTCGATTTCATAGACTAGCACAACACTATTACGTGGTTTTGGAAGCCGTAAAATGTCGACCCGTACTTTGACTTGGTGTTGTAGTTGACCTGAGGCTAGCTGTCATGTCGAACATGTCGATTATCTAATCAGCGACCGATATTTGTTCCAAATGCTTGATTTTAATTAGATAATCTTGTAATGCCTAAGTATACCCTACATTTTATTTACTAGGACAAACACCGAGACGTTTCCAGTTAGCCGAACAATAGTTGTTCCCATGTCATGTCAATTTCCGAGTCATCTTAATCGAAGTTGCTCGAGATTAGAATTTCAACTAAGCCTAAACTACTGGACGCCAAGGTGGTGAATATTTTCGTATACCTCGCGAACATATTCCTTAATACGAATCTGCTATTTTCTTTTTTTGATTATGTTAATTGCTTCTTCGGCATCCATTTATGAGATATGATTGGCAGTTAAACGTGAAAATTAGAAAATGTGTAACGTACGTTAATAATATACCGAAGAAATTTTAAAAAACATCTATATTTGGTTCTTTTTTACCGAGTGGAGGTCTTAAAATTATTTAACAACGATCCCAAAATCACCCGAAACCGTGACAGATTCCAGGAAACAGTGGTTAGGTTAACTGATCGTCTGTAAGCCCTCGGTGGCATAAAATGACGCTAAATATTCATTCAATCAATCAATCAATCTGATTAGATGCAAGATACACATTTGTTGAGAGAGAGAATGTAAATAACTGCACATAAATGTACACGTAAATGTACAGACTAGACTAGCTTCAAAATATACAAGGCTGATTCACACATTGTCGCATTTGAAATAATTTCAATCACTGTTGAGAAATATTATCAGGCTATTTTCCAGTGTTTTGAGAATATAAATTGCCTACGGCGTCGTGTCCAATATGATTTTCACCACAATATATAAGATTACAATATATTCAAATATTGTACAAAACACTGTACAATGATATTTTTGTTCTGTACACCAATCTAAACGAATTGATCAAAACAGTGAAGTAAAATTAAGTTTCTTTTAAATAAATAAACGGTGAGGTCAGAGCCATGTTGCAGATATTCGGATTTCTCAACGTCACGATTGTCATGCCGGTAGTTTGTTTTTATGTTGAAATTTCTAAAAAATTATTTCCCTTTTTTTAATCGCCATCTTGAATTTTTAACTATACAATACAAAAGTTATTGGATCCAATACAGTTATACATATTGTACGGTCACGTGGTACATGTAACATCTGAGGTAGGTGATTGGCTAACATACACTTTAGGTATAGATAATAAATATATGGAATATAGGCGATGTTTGGTAACGTTATTGTTCACTGCTCGTCAATATGACAAATACCAGCATATTTATAAGTGTAGAAGCAGTAAACGTTAACAATGCCATTCCATCAATCATATAACTTATCTTCTTCCAGGTTATTTTGCAAACATCTGTTTTTTCTTCGCACTCAGAAATAGATTGTTCTAACTTTCCTTCTGACATATCGCCCACGACATCCTCGGTTGCCAAACTATTCGAAAGGAGGTCTTGCTTCTTAGGGAGAGAATCTATGTTGCTACATATTGCTTTCTGTACGTTTATATGTTTTACATGAGGGTATATTTTCTCTCTACCAAAACTTTTTGATACACCACGGTACACCATCTGAAGCCATGTTGGTACTTCTTGCTCATCATCCAAGTTGTACAAACGCAAGTTCAGAATCGTAATCAATGTTATGAGAGAGCTTGTGACCATTTCTACCATAAGTGTGTATGAAATGAGAGATACGGGTTCAGATGTTTTGGGAAGTGTATTACTTATAACAGTAAGAAACACGGCTATGGAGAGTAAAACTGTGATGCTGTACGATACACGTTCGCCTGAGTCTGGAACAAGTACAAATACAAACAAGTTCAAAATGCTGAGAAATAATATCGGTAAACACACATTCATTATTACATACATAGCTTTTCTTTTCAAATGTATTGCAAAATTGATTCGATATACGCCAGTAAACGTGTCAGTCCAAACACTAGTATGTTCTACTGTCCAAAATCCATTACTCGTGTAATAGTTCATAAGTAGTTCAGGCGAAGAGGCATTCAAATAGACTTCTTGAGTCCAGTAACCCCAGACAACAAAAGAACTCGTACACACCTGTCGATCAAATGGATATGCCCAAACATTAACTTCGCACGTCGCTTTATACAATCCAGCAGGCATCCAACTCGCCAGGCCATTAGAATTATAACGAATGGTCTTCACGGTGACTTCTACGGTATCTGCAAGGTTCATCAATAATAGTTCAGGTACCCAAACGTCTTGATACTTAAAGTGAATGCTAGTTAAGCCACCATACATAGCTGATTCCCATTTCATACTGTCGTCATACCAATTCAAAAGGAAAGTACCTATAAATTCAAATGTCTCTTTGATTTCATCGAACGTTTTAATTGATGTCATTCCAAAGCTAGCTGCTACAGTAACAGGGTCGTCTTGGTTGGTAACAGGACGACTGTTAGCGTTATATCCAAGGAGAAGATCTGTGTGTAAAGTGTTTGTGTCGTTCAATGTCGTACAATTAACCGTTACGTGAGATAGAACCACGAACACAAGTCCACTCAAACAAAGAACACCCACTGTAATAGACATCATGATTTCCGTAGCAGAATAAGTCCAAATAGGTATGTCTATAATAAAACTTCCAAATCTACAAATTTGCTTTAATCAAAAGTGATGTAAAAGAAAAAAGAAAATTCGTCGCATTTTAAAAGTGTAAACTAAAAAAAATCACCCTGCCATACCAGACGCCTATTTTAGTTTTGCGAACGGAACATTTGTAGCAACAACTGTATATGTTTACGGTAGAAATTGATTCTATGCTCTGGATATCATTTCTAATTCTAAAGTTTGCAAAACAGATTTATTGAACTTTAGTCCAGCAGCAAAGGCCGATATCAAGTGTACTTATAGCAATTCAAGAGTTCTACTTTGTGCAGTTTTTGCAAATATGAAAATAAAATATTTCATCAGTAAATTAATTTAATTGCAAGTATATCATGAACTTTTTGTATCAAACCAAAATTTCAATAATATATTAATAAACTATACTTGACTAAAACTGTATAAAATATCCAGGTACATGTTATATGTACTATTGTGATTATCATACACAAATCGTCTGTGTTTGACATATAACCAGTACAGCAGACAATCATGTTTCATCACTGATTTGAAACGAACGATTGCAAAGACTTTTATACTCGATGGCATTTTCATGTATATGCTTCGTAATTTCTTTGGTAACTGTAACTTTATTTCCATAACTACTTTCATCAAAGTAAGCAAAAATGTCTTGAATTTGGCATCGTACTGCGTGGTTGGTGGTTTACTCTTTTACAACCGTCAATAGCTCCTGAATATCCGCTGATGGCAAGTTACTCCTCAAGTGACGCTTGATTATTGTCCTTATGTATGTCTTGTTATGTTAAAGGTAAGGAATCTCTATTGTGTCTGTTTGTTTCAAAGTCATCAAGAACATCATATTATAGCTGCATAATTTATAATAATACATTGTGACGGGGTTATTTTTTATTACATTTCTTGATTTAGCGATGATGTTTGTTGCATCCGAACCAGTTTTAGACTCCCCAGTGACGTTTCCAAAGCGGCAACGCTTGCTTTTGCTTCTTCTTTATGTTTGACTAATATATAATATAATTGCTGTTTTTGTGAAGTTCTGATGGTTGTGTTCTTTGAATGGCACGTCTTCCGTTGTACGTAAGAGTAAAATCTCGCTTTATCGACATACGTTGGGACATACAAAAACTTCGATCATATTTACTAATAATAGAAATCCGATATATGGAATCATTATCTCGCTCCAAGATTTCCATCGTAAAAATGTGTATTTTTCAATAGGAACTAGCGTTAGAGCTTATGGCACATGTGCTTTCATTTTCCTGCATTAACATTGATTAACCAGTGTTAAACTTTCTTGTGTTCAATGCTTATAAGTTCACATTTTATTATATGTATATTTTGCCCTATTGGTGCATAAATGGCAACTAGCATTTGAGTTTATGGTACATGTGTTTGCGTTTTACTGCATTAAAATTGACTAATGAGTGTTTCTTTTGTCCATTGCTAAATAAGTTTACATTTTATAAGTGTAAATATTGTAATTATATATATATTTTTTAGCTAATTTGGATAAAAATATTACGTCATTTTTTTTCCATTTCGATATTTAAAAAGCAAATTATACGCATTGAACCGCAAAGACAATGTCATGGATGTACCTTTACCATAAGTTGTTCTAATAATGACATTTCCATAAGTTCAATAATGTGTATAATCTGGAAAATCCAGATAAACAGTGTGTGTGAAAACTACTGCCGGACGGCAAATCCAGATAAACAGCTTGTGTCGTAAAACTACTGCCAGATGGCTAATCCAGATGAAGAGTTTCTGTGGGAAAACTACTGCCAAGACGGCAAACCCAGATAAACAGCTTGTGTGTGAAACTACTGCCGGACGGCAAATCCAGATAAACTGCTTCTGTGGGAAAACTACTACCAGACGGCAAATCCAGATGAACAGTTTGTGTGTGAAAACTACTGTCAAGAAGGCAAATCCAGATAAACAGCTTGTGTGTGAAAACTACTGCCAAGAGGGCAAATCCAGATAAACAGCTTGTGTGGGAAAACTACTCCCGGGCGGCAAATCCAGATAAAGCTTGTGTGAAAACTACTGCCGGACGGAAAATCCAGATAACAGCTTGTGTGGGAAAACTACTGTCAGGACCCTGATTATACATTGACAAAATAAAAAAGGACATATAGCAAAAACTTGATTTAAACGGACAACAACTGTGTAGTAGACAATGGAAGGAATCAAGACCTTAAGAAACCATCGACACAAGCGAACTATCGGATCAAGCGATTTCGACTTATCTATTTATCAATTTTGAATGGCAGTCTTACGTTGTAGTACTTGGTATCGGACCCAATTCTCCCGATCATGTCTGTTAAATAGCAATGTTGGGAAAGCCACGTTTGAGCATGTTTGTTGGTCATTTGTTTCTACTGAAAGTTTGGATAACGTCATAGTTTAGTAAATGTTCAATTGCTATGAATTGTAGGACAGACATAGAATTTCCTGCTTTTTTATTGGGGGTTTATAGATCTGTTACGGGAGATACCAAGCTCTGAATAGATTACGTTGTTATCAATTTTGCCCCTGGACTATTTCACACTGCAATGACATTTTAATTGTTTGATGCCTTAATTATTATTTGCTTTAAAAAAATCTTCCTCGGGCAACATTTACATACTTCGATATCAACGCTAAAAGTATTTGCGTTATCCATTAAATAAGGGCGATCAAAATCCTTAATCTTTACTAAAATATTGGTTTTACCTAATGGGACGAACATTGATTATGAAAAAGCTCAATTAGTGCCAGTCCAGAAATTGGCCTACATGCGTAGTAAAGTTTTATATTTCCAATTTGACTCAAACTTTTGTTTGAATTGTGTCGTTAATTTTCAAATGAACGCGATCATCTTTTATTCAGACATTGTTTTGAACAAAGTCAGGTTTGCCGAGATTCTCAATTGACGTTATATTTATTTACTTTTATCACGCAATGTAACAATGGTAGTGTACTCTAATCGTTTACGATCAAACACAGCAATGTGACCTTAATCGAGTCCATTATTAACACAAATATGAGGAACGAACTTGACAATTTGTTGAATATTCATGAGATGTTAATTACATGCAATGGTCAGTTTGCCATTTCGTTTACGCGTGATACATGCAAGTTCATATCTCATGTATATTGTCAATGAACAAATACAATTATTTACATTAATTGAGACATAATTTTTTAAAAACAAAAACATATAAAAGAGATATGACATATTAATGTATTTAATGACTTTGTAAACGATTAAGCAGCAAAATAACTAAAGGTATTTTAACCACAATGTATGTTATACTATATCTGTGTGTGTGTGTGTGTGTGTGTGTAGCCAATCACCTACTACAGATGTTACCACGTGACGGAATACTTTGTAGAAGTTTATTGGATCCAAAACCATTTATATTGTACAGTTCAAAATTCAAAATGGCGATTAAAAAAAAGAATAAAATTAATTTAATAGAAATGTCAACGATAAAAACATACAACAGATAAAATGTTCCGAATGCCGACCGAGACGTTGAGAAAATCCGAGTATCTGTAACTTCCCTTCGTCTGCCGTTCTCATGGCTCTGAACTCACGGTTTATTTATTTAAAAGGATCTTAATTTTTCTTCAATCTTCTGATAAATTCTTTTAGATTGAGGTATAGATTAAAAAAGATCATTTTACAGTGTTTTGTACAATATGGGAATATATTGTATCCGTACGTATTGTGGTGAAAATCATATTGAACTTGGTGCCAATATGACTTTCACCACAATAAATACTCGTACAATATAGTCCTATTTTGTACAAAAAATCGTAAAATAACGTAATACTATTTTACTACACCAGAAAGAAACAACACGTCTCTGTGGACTGTGGAGAAACAACATGAAGACTAAAATGACATCAGTTTAATCCACGTGTAAGATTGTACATTTGTCTTGAAAAAAAGAGCAATAGCAAATGTCAACTAACCACCTAGACAAATGTAAGTTTGTTCTTGGGTAAATGTACATTCGTGATTGTACAGTTTGGACTAAATCTCTCTATGTTGGTTAAATGGGTTAAGAGAGATGGGGATTGGTTCAATAAATTTTCGCATACCTACTAGCTCATAATTTTGTCAGGTTTATTTTCAACTTCAGGCCTTGCCAGTCAGTACACTTACAGTAAAAAAAAATACTGACATTCTAAACAAGGTATGATACTGACCTACTGGTAATTTCGGGAAAAATCAATTTATACCGACGCCCATTAGTTCCATTCAGTATAGACTGTGTATTTACTATTCACTTTTGAGTCAACCCTCTCTATGCATGAATGACAATCAATTGCTCCACTCTGAGCATTAATAACAATCAATCGCCCATCTCTGAGAAGTAATAACAATCAATTAACCATCTCTGAGCATTAAAAACAATCAACCGCCCCTCTTTGAGCATTAATAACAATCAACCACTTCTCTCTGAGCATTAATAACAATCAACCGCCCCTCTCTGGGCATTAATAACAATCAACCAACCTTCTCTGAACATTAATAACAATCAACCAACCTTCTCTTAGCATTAATAAGAATCAACCGTCCCTCTCTGAGCATTGATAACAATCAACCGCCCCTCTCTGAGCATTAATAACAATCAACCAACCATCTCTGAGCATTAATAACAATCAACCAACCATCTCTGAACATTAATAACAATCAACCAACTATCTCTGAGCAATAATAACAATCAACCGACCCTTTCTGAGCATTAATAACAATCAATCGCTCCTCTCTGAGCGTTTATAACAATCAACCGCCCCTCTCTGAGCATTGATAACAATCACCCGCCCCTCTCTGAGCATTAATAACAATCAACCAACCATCTCTGAGCATTAACAACAATCAACCAACCATCTCTGAGCATTAATAACAATCAACCAACCATCTCAGAGCAATAATAACAATCAATCAACCATCTCTAAGCATTAATAACAATCAACCGCCCCTGTCAGAGCATTAATTACAATCAACTGCCCCTCTCTGAGCATTAATAACAATCAACTAACCATCTCTGAGCATTAATAACAAACAACCGCCACTCTTTGAGCATTAATAACAATCAATTAACCATCTCTGAGCATTAATAACAATCAACCGCCCCTGTCTGAGTATTGATAACAATCAACCGTCCCTCTCTGAGCATTAGTTACAATCAGCTAACCATCTCTGAGCATTAATAACAAACAACCGCCACTCTCTGAGCATTAATAACAATCAACCAACCATCTCTGAGCATTAATAACAATCAAACGAAACACTTTTTATTTCTGCAGGAATCGTTGTTGTTATTTTTTGTAATTAATAAATTTTACGAAGTCATCCTTAAAAACAATTTAAAAACTTACTATTTTGAATGATACTGCTTGTGTGTATGAGTGCATTCGTGCGTGCGTGCGTGTGTTAGTGCGCAGGTCCCGAAATTAAAACATTTTTGTTAAATAAATTGCCATTGAAACAACAGACAGTTTTTATAAACATTAGCATGTGCGTGCGTTAACAACATCTAAATTTTAATCAAATGTGGTTTCTTGTGACGGAGATATATCGTAGTTACCAGGCAGCTTATCTATTTGAAGCATTGCGGATTTTTCACAATATTATTTTAAGTTCACGTAGATAAAGATCCTGTTTGACTGGATGACGGGTATGGATGTTAAAAATGTTCTAAGTGTTAGATATGATAGAACTTATGGAATTTAATACATCTAACCCCCCCCCCCCCACGACTACCCCCCCCCCCCCCACACACACCCCAACCCCACTCCTCTCTTCCTCCTCTGCCCTAACTATGCTGCTGGCTCTTCCAAGGCGGTGTTTCCTGCTATCCTTTATTTTCTTATCCGCTTTGCTCAAACGAAAATAAACCATTTTTTATTGTTTTTAAAGCAAACTCAGGAAATAAAAGAGAACAAGAAATGGTATAGGATTGTCACTATAACATATGTTTTACTATAAAGATGCATAAAGCGCTCTGCCAAACATCCTGTCATACTTATAGCATTTACGCACGAAGCATCTATTGGATGGATGTAGGGGCGGGGGGGGGATGTCTCATGAAAATGTGTAAACAACGTAAATGTTCGGTAAATGCAGTAATCTCGAATGTACAGGGCCTAATATGTATCATGTATATACTGACTGTATCGCACGAGTTGATTCGGGCTCTATACATGATTTGACTGAAAATTACACGTTTATGTATTCATTTGCTTTAAACCCATAATTAATACGCTTGTTGCACATGTAAGAAGAGCACTCATGGTGATTATTTTGTATATTTATTATATATGTGTTGTTTTACTGGCTGTATATTGATTATATTTGTGTTGTCTTACTGGCTGTATATTGATTATATCTGTGTTGTTTTACTGGCTGTATATTGATCATATTTGTGTTGTTTTACTGGCTGTATATTGATTATATCGGTGTTCTTTTATTGACTGTCTATTTATCATATTTGTGTTGTTTTACTGGCTGTATATTGATTATATCTTTGTTGTTTTACTGGCTGTATATTGATTATATCTGTGTTGTTTTATTGGCGGTCTATTGATTATATATGTGTTGTTTTACTGGCTGTATATTGATTATATCTGTGATGTTTTACTGGCTGTTTATTAATTATATTTGTGTTGTTTTACTGGCTGTCTATTGATTATATCTGTGGTGTTTTATTGGCGGTCTATTGATTATATGTGTGTTGTTTTACTGGCTGAATATGGATTATTTTTGTGTTGTTGATTATATTTGTGTTGTTTTACTGGCTGTATATTGATTATATCTGTGTTGTTTTATTGGCGGTCTATTGATTATATATGTGTTGTTTTACTGGCTGTATATTGATTATATCTGTGATGTTTTACTGGCTGTTTATTAATTATATTTGTGTTGTTTTACTGGCTGTCTATTGATTATATCTGTGGTGTTTTATTGGCGGTCTATTGATTATATGTGTGTTGTTTTACTGGCTGAATATGGATTATTTTTGTGTTGTTGATTATATTTGTGTTGTTTTAATGGCTGTATAGTGATTATATTTGTGTTGTTTTACTGGCTGTGTATTGACTATATCTGTGTTATTTTACTGGCTGTTTATTGATTATATCTGTGTTGTTTTATTGGCTGTCTATTGATTATATCTGTGTTGTTTTATTGGCGGTCTATTGATTATATGTGTGTTGTTTTACTGGCTGTATATTGATTATTTTTGTGTTGTTGATTATATTTGTGTTGTTTTAATGGCTGTATATTGATTATATTTGTGTTGTTTTACTGGCTGTGTATTGACTATATCTGTGTTATTTTACTGGCTGTTTATTGATTATATCTGTGTTATTTTACTGGCTTTATATTGATTATATTTGTGTTGTTTCACTGGCTGTATATTGATTATATCTGTGTTGTTTTACTGGCTGTATATTGATTATATTTGTGTTGTTTTACTGGCTGTATATTGATTATATATGTGTTGTTTTACTGGCTGTATATTGATAATATTTATGTTGTTTTGCTGACTGTTTTCGTGTGACTACTACGTTTTCTGTTGATTATTCAATATCTTATTTTTGTATACAGAGTTTATTCAATTGTCGATTTCCGTTACTAAAAATAGTTCAACATCGTTGTGGAATGAGTAATGAAAAGTTTTACCACTGTGTGTACTGATGTGTCCGCACCTCGAAAGTGACATTCCTCCCATACAGAAGTAACGTCAATCCATCTTAGGGAACCATTCACCGTATTTTAAAAACAGTGAGCCGGGCCAGGCTAGTTCAGTCAGTAACGCTTCTGACTGTTTATCCACGGGTTTTGAGTTCGAAACTCCGCCTAGTCCCGGTCTTAATGACGATTGGTCATGCATTTTTCGCATCATCCATGAGTCTCCCACCTCTGAAATTGTGGGGAAAAGTAGTCATTGACTAGCAGGGATAATATGTGTTCAGTGCTCGTTAATCTAGGAACGATGATTAGGTGTGCTGATTGCTGTTTAATAACTGAAATACTGTTGACACAAAAGACGTACATTTCCACACAATGATTCAATATTTATTTGTTATCCATTCTAAATTTATATAGTTTAACTGATTGCTTCGTACTTTTATTTGTGTATTAACGTGTTTATTTCAATAATGTATTGGGACTCTTTCAATAAATTTCGTATGTTCGGAGCAAAACTAACCAATCTACTTTATGGTCACTAAAGGCACTTTAGGCACGTGCCTACAAATCGAAAGAGTTAAAATGCCAAATAATTCAATTTCATTTTTACCTTTATTGAAGCAAACAAACCTTAAAACATTAAATTTATTTGATTATAAAACTGCGCATTTATTTCAATGTTAATATTAAGAATAACCAGGAAAATATACGTCAAAACACACCTGCGTCAGTCTAACTGATTTCTGTTTCGAATGAGCTGCCCCCGGACACCCTACAATTGTGCCCATACATCGTTTTCAGCAAAGCTAACAACCCCCCCCCCCCACACCACAACCACCACCACCACCACCGCCACCACCTCCCACCCACACACACACACACCACAACCACCACCACCACCATCCTAATCGTTTCATATTTAGCTTGATTTGTTCTGCACAGAACCCTCGATATACAGATGCCCTTGTATGGAATGAATGAAATATTCAAGACACGGATATACGGTGACATTGTTTAGTTTGTTAACAACAAAGACGTTCTTTAATGCTAATGTTTATATTTTAAGTGCATTTTTAACTGTGTTTGGTCTTTTACTGAGGTAAATGTTATTTGATGAAAGTTTGTGTTTATACGGTAACGCTTTTTTACAATGTCATGTCCTTGTTAGAAGTAACCTTACTGCAAACACACAAATCTACATCCGTTGTCGTAAACGTCGACTGATTTTTTTTTAAAATTAAAACTTATTTAATTTTGTCAAAACGAGATCACCGCCATGGGGGATCAATAGCAAACCTCGCAACTGGGGAGTTTATACATCGTGGTGAACTGTTGCACACGACCTTGCTCTTACCCTATAGTCACATCTTAAAATGAGACATTGTATATAAAAAAAGCCAGACACGTCTCTTAACATATACACCGCCATGCAAATGTGAAATGTGTGTAAACAGCAGACACGTCCCTTAACACATACAACACCATGGAAAGTGTGTAAACAGCAGACACGTCCCTTATCATATACAACACCATGTAAATGTGAAATGTGTGTAAACAGCAGACACGTCCCTTATCATATACAACACCATGAAAATGTGAAATGTGTGTAAACAGCAGACACGTCCCTTAACACATACAACACCATGGAAAAGTGTGTAAACAGCAGACACGTCCCTTCTCATATACAACACCATGAAAATGTGAAAAAGTGTGTAAACAGCAGACACGTCCCTTATCATATACAACACCATGGAAATGTGAAACTTGTGTAAACAGCAGACACGTCCCTTAACACATACAATACCATGAAAAAGTGTGTAAACAGCAGACACGTCCCTTATCATATACAATACCATGGAAATGTGAAATGTGTGTAAACAGCAGACACGTCCCTTAACACATACAATACCATGAAAAAGTGTGTAAACAGCAGACACGTCCCTTATCATATACAATACCATGGAAATGTGAAATGTGTGTAAACAGCAGACACGTCCCTTAACACATACAACACCATGGAAAAGTGGGTAAACAGCAGACACGTCCCTTATCATATACACCGCCATGCAAATGTGAAATGTGTGTAAACAGCAGACACGTCCCTTAATACATACAACACCATGGAAAAGTGTGTAAACAGCAGACACGTCCCTTATCATATACAACACCATGGAAATGTGAAAAGTGTGTAAACAGCAGACACGTCCCTTAACATATAAAACACCATGTAAATGTGAAATGTGTGTAAACAGCAGACACGTCCCTTAACATACACAACACCATGTAAATGTGAAATGTGTGTAAACAGCAGACACGTCCCTTAACATATACAACACTATGCAAATGGGAAATGTGTGTAAACAGCAGAAACGTCCCTAAACATATAAAACACCAAGCAAATGTGAACAGTGTGTAAACAGCAGACACGTCCCTTAACATATAAAACACCATGTAAATGTGAAATGTGTGTAAACAGCAGACACGTCCTTTAACATATACAACACCATGTAAATGTGAAATGTGTGTAAACAGCAGACACGTCCCTTAACATATACAACTCCATGTAAATTTGAAATGTGTGTAAACAGCAGACACGTCCTTTAACATATACAACAGCATGTAAATGTGAAATGTGTGTAAACAGCAGACACGTCCCTTAACATATACAACACCATGTAAATTTGAAATGTGTGTAAACAGCAGACACGTCCTTTAACATATACAACACCATGTAAATGTGAAATGTGTGTAAACAGCAGACACGTCCTTTAACATATACAACACCATGTAAATGTGAAATGTGTGTAAACAGCAGACACGTCCTTTAACATATACAACACCATGTAATTGTGAAATGTGTGTAAACAGCAGACACGTCCCTTAACATATACAACACCATGCAAATGGGAAACGTGTGTAAACAGCAGACACGTTCCATAACCTATACAACACCATGCAAATGTGTGTAAACAGCAGACACGCTCAGATAGTACATATTAAAAGGAACTAACGACGCTATACGGAATTATACCTGATGACACTGGAGAAACCGTAGCAGTGAGAGAGCAATGATTAAGGGTACAACAAGGCGGTATTTTGTATCCAGAGCCTCCGTCCGTCCTTCCGTTCAGTGCAATAATCGCAATCTCTCGGATATGGTGAGGGAAAAAAACGAACCGCACCAAGCGTGATGGGGGTATGCTGCCCAAAATTACGAAAGTGAAGAAAAATATGACACAAATTGAAATTATTTGGTGACAAAGGTACATCAATGCATTGTATTGTTCATTTCTGCTTAATATAATGTATTTATGATCGATATTTATCGAAAACTACGAGGGAATTTGATGAGTAGAGAAAAATATACAGTATGAAAAGTGTGGGGTGGTTGAAGAGCGTTCGGTAACATATAACTGGTAAGTGTTTATAACCTGGAATTAAGTAGAGACTTAACTCGATATGGGTGCGTATTGTGTATTGGTTTGTACTTTACCGGTTAAGTGTTTCGTACTGCGTAAGACAATGTGCCAGTGTAGAGAACACTTTGCTAACGATCACTGCAAAATATCTTTTTTCCCCAAATGTTTTAACTGTTTCCTATATTCGGTTCTTTTTATTCTGGTACAGTATTTACTTAAACTGTTTCGGACTTGATATTTTTTAAGCACATGTTTCCTAAAAAAAAAGAACAATTATCTCCAGAACAAAATGCTTTTATATCAATCATCCATAAACGGCGCACTACATGGAAACGAAATGTTTAAAACGGAGAATATAACGATTCAAACACATAGTTTGTTTATTTAAATATTAGCGTCATTTTGTGCCATCGAGGGCTAATAGATGATCAGTTAATCAAACCAGTCTTTCCTGCGATCTTAAAAGGTTAACCAATACTCAAGTACAATCATCTCCGCAAGTAAAGGTTAACTTTTTGCTTGGAATCAGCATAGAGAGACGAATGACAAAGTGACGCAATGTACATGTAGTACATGTATATTTGGCCGGCAGGTGATTCGAAGATTGTAACTTTAACAAGAGAAGTCATGTTAGTTTTGAATGTACCTGTGAAAATGCTTAAACATATCAAATGATATTTCATTGGATTTGTTTTTTGATACTGAGGTATTTAATTTCATATTGATAAGACAAAAAAAAGCATAAGTTTCCGTTGGTTGGTTGACCGTCCTTAATCTTTTCTGCCGACCCTATTTTTTCCCCAAATTTAAAAAAAAATCAAAACGTTGATTTCTTATTGTTATTAATTTTCTTCTAATAATTTCCGTTGCGTAGACACTGCATTATACCTAACACAATGTGGATTTTGAATATTCTAATGTGTATGCCATACGATATCAAACATTGTCGCCGAGAGATACAGAGAATACTTCCCCGAAAAAATGCATATTTTTGTTATTCAGAACAGCACAGTGAATCTTTAACGTACCTATCTCAATAACATAACTTGGTTAACATACAACTACAACCAATGATCGGCTTGCTCTGAACATTACTTTACCTTGACAGTGAAAAAAAAGAAAAGACAATCATACGTGGTATATACGCAATTATTTTTAACTGGCTAATCATAAGTTGATGTATCATTTTGGCCTAAGTAATTTTAGAAATTGCTTTAAGTGAAAATGTATTAAAATAGCGATGTTTCTATTTAATATAATTTAATTTTGTAATTTAAATAATATTTTAGATTTACAGAGAAGTGTTCGAAGATAAGTGGTGACCGAATTTCTATCGAATTTTGAGTTAGAAGAAGAAGAATATTTTATTAATATCCTTACATAACATAAATAAACAACAAATATTTACATATCAGTTATCAGAATATAAATATCATACACTGTCTTTTGAGATACATGTGCATTACTACCATCAATTTTTGGAGGGAAGAAAAAAAACACATAACGGCCGTATGTACAGGCGCTTTTTGTCCGCTTCATGCATTTTGTCCGCAGAAAAAAAATAAAAAAACGTCATATTTTGTCAACATGAAGCCTTTTGTTTGCAGAAAATTTAGGACAATGAAGACTTCTACCCACAACAAGATAAAAGTTAACGTATTTCTATTTTTTCTTGTTGATAAAAAAGCGTTGCAAACAAAATGCGCCAAGCAGACAAAAAAGTCACAGGCGTGCAAATAGCCGACGTCAAGAAAACGCTGGTTTTCTCCTAATTGATTTTTACATAATACAAGTGATTTTTCATAGACAATAGAAATATGCGTAAGTTAAAAAAGGTTGTTGGTTGAAGGCAAGACGTAGAACTGATCTAGAGCTTTAATGAAGGATAAAAAACAACAACAAGGGATGTTAAGAACATCTAAGCAAATGATGATGATGATGATGATGATGATGATGATGATGATGATAACGGTGATTGTGATATTTTGCTTTTTTATTACGATGATGTTGATCACGATCTAGTACGCGTCTCACACCACTATTACATTTCCCATAGGGCTCCATTGTAACATTTATGTCCAAAACACAGTGAAAATAAAACTCTGCAGCATGTGTCTGGGCTCAAATTCTTAACTGGTTCAAGATATGCAATTATAAAGAGAAAAAAGCATACCTTAACCAGGTTTTTTTTTTATTCAATGCTTTTGTGAGACCTATCAATTTCCAGAGCAATAATATGTCAACTATTCGCCCACGATGCAGTTCGAACCAACAATTCTGAAATGACAAATAATTGACCAGAAAGCTGGTATCAGCATCAAATTTTCAGTGGTGATTCTAAAGAACTGACCATTTATCTCATGCTAGGAAAAAATAAATCATTGCAGTACAAAGCCCTGAAAAAAAGAAGAAAACGGAACTAAAGTTTTATGTGTACCTCCTTCATCTGTAGGTCCGGAGTGCTCAAGGGAGATAAAAGCGGTGTGAGTCCTGAAGGACCTTTATCCGGAACGTTTGTCGACTTGCTCAAAATAATATGCCACTAAACAGTAGTGCAACAGTATATATAACTAGTGTGCACACAATACTAGTTTTTGTAGAATGAGGTTAAACGTCATTTTCAACACATTTATAAGGTTATGTATTGCATAACCAGTTTTAGTTAATGATCACAAACCCAACATTTAATACGCTATACCAACGTTGACGTTTTGCTTTAAAGCATTTTTCGACGTAAGGAAGGGTTAAATAATTGGATACTATTAAAAATTCTAGTTTGTCAATTGTTTTGAAACTCTAACAACAACTGTACAATATATTGGATAAAATCATATAAAATTATACATAAATCGCTCGGTTTGTTTTTAAGTAATTTTCATTTGAAGCTGCTATTTTGAGAAATTCGAGGAAAAAATAGTTTTCGATTTTCGCTGATATTTTCCGAACTTGGCGTTCGTCGTAAATTTTGTATTTGTAAATCCATACATCCGTCAAATGTGTACGTGATGATATGTTTCGATTCTGTACAGTTGGCATAACTCAGCTGAGGTCGAAAAACGCGTGATATTGCTACTGTAAATTGGGACGTCAAAATTGCTGAACATGGCCATGTTTACGACGTCACATATAAATATATGTTATATTTACCGCAGAAAAATACATATTCATACTGGAAATTACTTCTACCTTCATTTTATACAAATATACTACTGATTTCGAAAATAATTTAAAAGGTATAATCCTCTTTTACTGCGAAGTGAGACATTAAATCATCGTAAGAGATGTATGTAGGTGACCACGAAGCCGTGGATTCTCCCGGATGCTGATAAACTATTGTGTGTCATACATTTTGGGTAAATCATTTGCTTTTCCTAATATATGTTCCATTGCTAGTTTTATTTATAATATTCAGTGGACAAAATATAAAATATTGCCATGTATAAAATTAATAACTTAAACATGACTAATAGTCCCATATGGCCGGGTTGTTATATGTTAACTTTCTAACTATTTATATACCAGCTGCCTACCCAATTACTTCAATTCGTCGTATTTTTTATTGTTTCTTCAGTCATTTAGCGCGTTTTATTATATAGATAAACAACGTTAATATGTAGATAAACAGTCCAAACTTTACTTTTTAAAGCAGTTTAGAGATAAGTCGGAAAACCAGTCCAGTGTTGTCAACTGGGTCAACAGACGCTTCGTAAACTGCGTTCTTCTTGCGATACAGATCCATGTTAAAACCATTTCTTGAGAGTAGCAAAATATTTATTGGTCAACCTTCGTGTCCGTCATTAGTCATTACATGTGAGATAACGTATAAATATGTTGGTACAAAGAAGAGTATTTAATGACTAGATGAAATAACTTGTTTTTAAATTAGAGTTTAGAGAATGGAAACTTTGATATTGTTATCATATGTGATAAGCTGTTGCTTGTGTTTGTCGTCTGGATTTGCTAGTATCCCTCTGGACATCAGTTTAAATCAAGGTAAGTCGCATTTTATAGGTTATAAATATTGTGTAAATGGTCCTATGTATAATATATAAAAATTGGTACTTAGGTTAGATGGATTCTATATATACATGCAAATCACGGATAACAATACGTGTGTACTTCAATACCACGTAATATGTAAACATTCCTATTTGGATTACATGTATTTACCATTTACGCAAATCTCACTTTTATATATTCATTTAAACTAGTTTCATTTGAAAACGCCAATACTTTTATTGTTTGATAAAAAGCCTTGAGCCGGATTATTTTTTACGTTCCTACATGTAGTTGTAATGCTTTTCTACACGTTTACTATGCAGGGGATAGTTTAAATTTACATTCATAAACTTTATTTCAGGGGCATCTTTAACAAAGAAATATCGTCAGGTCTGGAATTAAAAGGATTTTTTTTTCTGTTTTTATGCATGTGCAATGTATGTTGAATCACATGTATAAAAACAGAAAACAGATGTAGTCTTGTAATGAAATTTATAATATACGAATGCTAGTTAATGAATAATACTAATGTTATTCAGTTATAAAAAGAAGAGAAAGGTGTTCTAACTGAAAGTGTGTGCTTTATAGTTTCTTTTCATAATAGACACTGCAATGGTTGTATAATAAAAAAATCGAATGGACACGCAGTCCACCGGTTTGACTGATTGTTAAAAGCTTGTATACGGAAACGTCCTCGTCCTAGGCTCAGGTCGTTTACATGACAACTAACCACCTATATTTGATAGTACACAGGTCGACGGCTTGTGTCTCGTAACTTCTTGAGTGCTGCAGAAGGTATGTGTAAAAACCGACGACCATTGACCATCGCAAGTTCTGTAATCAAAATTCGTTCTATCTACCAGTAATAAAAAAAATCTATGCTATATTTACGAGTGCATTTAATTTGTGTGTACTGATTGATAATATCTTATAAAAGGGTTTCTTGGAACCACAGAACGCAACTAATAGAAAATAAATGGCAGACGATTCAGTTTACAAGAAACTATGTGGTAGGAGAGTAACGCGGTTTTAAACCGGCCGTTTCGAAAGTTTTATAAACTTGTCACAAAATCTCTCATACTATGAACAATTATATCATTTGAAATCACTAGTAAAAATAAACGAATGTGTCACATATTTTTTTACAGAGGACGTTAATATACAAATATTAGGGTTCACTTATAATGGACGTAGAAAGAGGTCAGGTCCGCTGTTTCCGACTACACTATCTCTTCGAATAACAAAAGGCGAACAAAACATATCCCTGAAGCTATTGAAAAACAGTGCTCTGACTACTGGTATTCCTTTGACTATAGAGCGACAAGGGAAGATAATTCATCAAAATATCAAACAAACGCAGGTGAATTCTGTAATTATTAAAAAGTTGTATTTTCCGATGGTATGGTAGTACGGTGAGTAGTTTTTGGACACAATTCCTTATTTTGTTTTAAATATATTTATATTACATCGATGATTCTATTGTTGTTGTTTTTTTAAAACATATATAAACCACGCGTGATGTCCTAGATCATGTATCGAAACCGTACTAAGCGAATGCTTGTAAATAAAGTGTTTGGAAGGCTATACGTAGCTGTAACTTGGGAGATAACCTATCACCGTCACATATAAATAAGTCTACGTTTGTACATTTATCAGTTATTCATATTGCATTACAATACCATGATATGTCTATATGAGCCATATTATTATTTCGTTTTTAAATCAAAGATATAGCCAATACGAGCGATATTGCATTAAAGTTTCAAGCGAGCATGTGTTTTGGAATCGGAACAAGGCCGTTCCCTCAAACATTGGAGAAAAGTGACGGAATTAACCACTTTCAGATTGGAAACACGTTATTTACAGATTCATTTATAACTTCGGAAGCAATTATGGGACTACTTTTGTGTTTTATCATTGTTTTATATATATCAATACACCAAGTTATATTGTTAAAAGTACAAGTTGAGGTTCTAAGGCGCTAAACGCCACAGTTGCTAAGTACTTAGCATAAGTAGGTGCCTCGTATATTGTACGCTACAAAAGTTGAGGCATTGTGTCATTCAGCAGTATTGTAATTAGATGAAATACTACTTCTATCCAACTATTTGAGGGTTGTTATTCAGTGTTTAATTACTTATAAACGCCATTATGCGACTTTCCAGCAGAAACGCATCCTGTTCCCAATGTGGTGCTTAACGTTCGACATTAGGCGGCAGATGGGTTTGAAACATTAACGTCTCACACCACTATTACATTTCCCATAGGGCTCAATTGTAACAATTATGTCCAAAACACAGCGAAAAAAATTTGCAGCATGTGTCTGGGCTTTATTTCTTCACTGGTTCAAGATATGTAATTATAAAGGAAAATCAGCTGACCTTGACTATTTTTTTTTTACTTCAGTGGTTTTGTGACACCTATCAATTTGCAGGGAAAAAAATGTCAACCATTCGCCCACGATGCGGTTCGAACCAACAATTGTAAAATGACACAGAATTGCCGAAACACCTGGTATCAGCATCAAATTTTCTGTGATGAATTTTAAAATACTGAGTATTTAAGACAATGTAGGACAAAAAATAAATCACTGCAATACAAGCCCTAAAAAAAGAAGAAAAAGATAATTAATGCTTTGTTTCTACCTTATTCATCTGACATATAACGTCAGTTGCGACATGTATCACCGGTGCGATAATTCACGTTACCGCAGAGTGATCTACCTTAGTAAGAGTGCTTGTTTAATACAACACTCATTGTTTTTGTATTCATTTTGATCGTATATTCATAGGTGTAGCAGCGTTTTAGATATGGACGGTTTTGTATCTGAGCAAGTATATAGAACATGAGTAAGCAACACTCCAGAATGGAAGATATTAGATTTAGAAAAACAGACTAATACGGAAAAATACAGAATAAAAAGCTTTAGGATGAAGAACGAAAGTTTCATCAGACAAATCTGAAGCCAGAACAAAGTTCTAATAGTGTTTAAAAAAACAGTTATAGACTATGATATCCATATTAAATTCGGACTGAAACCGGTTTTATTCAAACGCAAGAAAAGAAAGTTATGTTATTAGACATAAGAAAGATAGAGAGAAGACAGTAAAAGACGCTCAATCCTCCACGACCGGTGATTGAAGCAATTGTAAGACAACCACATCCCACTGGATGGGTTGATCTCAAATCCATAAGAATTTCAAAAAAAGGCTATTCGCAATACTAGCAAACCGCAAAAACGTATGGATACAACATACACGTTTCGAGGTATTTTATAATCACCAGCAAAAACTTTTAGTGGGTTACAACGATTTGCATAACATAAAAGGTATACCTAACGTATGAATTAATTCTAGTTCCGGTCAACTAGAATGACGCCCCTTTCAAGACCTAATAGCTATAAAAGGTGTTAACTCTTACACTATTATTAGGCTCCAAAGTGGTCTAATGGTGAACGCCTTTGACTGTCACTCAGGATGTCGTATTTTCAAACCGCAGTCAATACTAAACAAAAATACATATATTTTAATATTTTTCGTGATGTAGAAGTATACATGTGTTTGTATGAATATAGATATTATTATGCTGAGGTATCGGACATGTTGAAGTAGTTATTCTATTATACTGTCCTGTTTGATTTGCACAATCACAACTTTGCTAGGGGTGTCCGGGGACAAGCTGCCACGAAAGGATATTTAGCTCGTTGTATGCATTTCCTGCATTTTTCAGATATTTTAGACATTTTGAGCCGTTCAAACACAAACTACATTTTATACTTTTGCCCATTTTTACACTTTTATCTTGAATACACATTGGTGGCTTTTTAGGCCCGACATAACAGTACTGTGCATATCAACTCTTTTTTTTAATATTTCAATCACATTTATTTGTTATTCGATTTGACTTGCATAGGTGCAAAAAATTAAACATACAAAACAGGTTAGTTATACGTTAAATATTCACTATATATACTGGAATATCGGCTCAGACAAAACGTACAAGCTGATCCTTACCGATATCCCAGCATAAAGCGAGAATGTTTAGTTGAATTAATACTTAATATATATATATATATATATATATATATATATATATATATATATAAACTACAGGACAAAGGGGTAATCTTATAATACTTATAAGCAAACAACTGCCGTCCTATATAGATACAGTTTGCACAGGCTTCCCGTGTCTATATCAACATTCACGAAACGAAACAGAAGAGTTAAGTAATATTTAAAAGATGAATTTTTCAAGGAATGCAATATTCAACAAATAAAAAATTGTTTGTGTCAATTCTCAATAAGTAATTTATAGCGGCAACGTTTTTTTTTCCTTGGTTTTAAATATACAATCTGTTTTTTATACAACGTATTGTATTAAAAAATAATGTCTCTGAAACATGTATTTGTTTATTAAATTTACAGCTATTCCTGTACTTCCACATATTCTATTTCAATTCAAATATAATAGTGTTAAATAAATTACATTTATTTGGAGTATTGTAAAAAATAAGTACAATGTCGGCAAATTGCGCAAGCCTATACCTAATGTGTCAGTTTCTTTATTAAGTATAATCTCAAAGTTCGCTAAAACGGTTTTTATATTTTTTTAGCTAATGAATAGGTGAACAATAGTTTCTCTTTCCCGTTTGCATATATTACAAAGAGAATTAGATACTCCCATTAGATTTAATCGGTGTTCAATGAAAATTGAATTGTGGATCAATTTCCACTGAAATTGTTTTGCTTTATTTGAGCAGTAAGCCTTTTTGATATTTATCCAAACGATGTACCAATCAATATTTTGTAAGTTTAACTTTTCTTCCAAGTTTTGTTGTGCTTTTGGTTGCGTTGTACTTTTGGAATTGATGTACGTTTGGATTGGTTTCGTTTTTAATTTGCATGGCGAGATTATTTTTTTTGTTAGAACTTAGAAGTTTTGTTCCCTCTATATCTAATGTATACAAGTATTTTATGGAGGTCTCAATTTTTTGTTCTTCTAAAGTGTTGACGTATTTCTGAGGAATTGCACTTTTAATAATTAACCATTCCGCTATCCAATTTTGTTTATATTTTAGTTTCCTCAATAGATCATTTTCAGTGATAAAGGATTTCTTTTAAAAATCCCACACGTCAAAGATTTTGAAAAAGATTGAACGAAAAGTGTTGTTGTTTTTTTTTCTGAAGCAAATTTCACGATTTCCAAATAACGGTAGATCTTTTACGTCATTCAAATTGTTTGGTGTGAGAAAATGTTTAAAAGATGCCCAAGCTGAAATGGAGTTTTTATAGAATGTTGGTATTTTGCTTTGGTTTGATCAATTACGACCTTCGATAGAAGAGCAGTTACATATTATATATATTATGATTATAAGTAAAATCCGCTGTTTTTTGTTTTTTTTTCAAATAGAATTTGCCAATCGAATTCCATTGGTCTAGTTTTGAATTTAATTTTTTATAGATTGTCTTAATTTGCATACATCGTATGACGCTATCAAGAGCGATCATGTCAAGGCCACCTTGTCGTGAACTTTGACATATTGTTTGCAATGCTACTAGCGGTTTTATGTTGTTCCATAAAACGTTCAGCATAATCTTTTGAAGATCTTTTTTTATATAACCCGGTATTCCTCGCATTTCTAGCTCATAGTTTATTTTCGACTATACAAACGTTTTTAAAATAAGGATTTTCCCTGTAAATGTTAAATCTCTTGACTTCCATACTTGTAGACAGTTTTTTTATTTTGTTTATTTTGTCTAGCCATATTGCGTTGTTCTTTTTTTTAATTTCCCTATAAAAAGGCCAGTTGTGTTTTCCTTATTCATTTTTTGCACTGTACGCAGTTTCGTATAGTTCAAATTGTTTAAATAGGTGCGGTAAAAACCTTTTTTTTTTTTTAAAAAAATGTGTGTCATCAACATATTGATTTAGCTTGATATTTAACTGTTTATATTCGTGAATTGGTAGACTTAAACCTTCGATGTTGTTATCCTTTCTTACCGCGCATGCCATGGCTTCGGCTTGATGAATGTATAAAATCGGTGCGATCGGACAGCCTTGCTTTATTGAACGCGAGATATTGAAATACTCTGAAATAAAACCGTTAGTTTTTATGGCCGTTTTAGAATATTTAAGTAGCATATGCACCGAGTTATTTGTTTTTATACCAAATCCAAACCTTTGTAAACACATTTTGACGGTCAAGAAAGACTATTAACCAATCTAAATGTTCTGTATCTGCATACTTAATGATGTCTTGAATCAGCCTGTTGGTTCATTTATGAATCCATCGTTTACATATCATTTTTGATTTGTGATTATGAGCGTTTGTAGGATAGGGTTAAATCTGAGTGCAAAGCACTTTGCAATTATTTTATAATCTACATTTAGTACTGTTAATGGTCGCCACTTTTGCAAGTTTTCGCGTTCACCATTTTTATAAATTAAGGATAATATACCTTTATATTGAGACGATGAGAGGTTGTTTTCGTTTAGAATTTCATGATTAACAATAATGAATTTGTTTATAATAAGATGCCAAAATGTTTGGTACCATTCTGCAAAGATGTCATCTTCACCGGGGGATTTACATGTTTTAAATTTAAAAATTGTAGTTTCGATTTCCGTTTCGTTTAAGTGTAGCTCTAGATCGCGGGCAGTGTCCGAAACCACTTTTATATCTAAGTTAGATAAAATAATACTAGCAGAACCAAAGTCTATTCCTTAGGATGTAAAACATTCTTTGCACGTTTGAAAAAGATGTTATATCAAATTTCATGACCCCATTTCATGAGCCTTTTATTTTTGACCATAGTTTTTGTTTCCTCCTTTGGTTTTCAAGATTAAATTTTTTTTCTATAAAAATAGCCTTAGATCTTGTTCTTGCCGCGTTTGTTTGTATTTCATAGTAATGGTTAATTTCATTTGAAAGTTTATTGAATATTGGCAGTATTTCATAGTCTGTTGTATTTTTGAGATCTTGTATTTGTTTTTCAATATGTTTGATTCTAGCATATATTTTTGACTGTTCTTAACAGAAGTCCATTGAACTCTTGACTATCAACTCTTAGTAATACACTGTAAGGCAAGTATTTGCTGGGAATTATGATACATTTATAATTACATATTATTAAAAGAGTAATTCATATTTTGGAAATAACTTTACTATTTTTACAAATAACACTAATAAACATGTGAAACACCACAAATTCTACCGGAGACAAGTGCCTCCGTTTGCCTCAGTGTGGTTAATATATAATTATAATCTTCAACTCTTAACAAAAAAAACAAAGATTATTAGCACAATGTTTTGTTATATATAATAATTAGCGCCAGTTAATGTCATCGAAGGCTAATAGACGAATAATACAATGTGAATATTGTACATGTATTACATGAAGAACAGGTAATGATCTTCGAGTCTGAAACAGCTGCGATATGTCATACAAAATAGTGAGATGGATGATAATGTTTTAAAGCGGGAAAAATACTTAGTTTATTTGTGAAGTGTAAACAACGATACAACTTGAAAACAACCCTGAAATAGTTGGATAGTAGTATTATTTCATCGTATTAGAATACCGCTAAATGGCACAATACGCTGACTTTTGTAGTGTGCAATATACAAGACATCTACTTATGCTACGTACTAAGCACATTTTTGCGTTAAGCAGCCTTATAACATCAACTTGTAATTTTACTGATAATTTGGTATATTGATTCATAAAACAAATGTAAAACACATAATTATAGTAATCCCATAAATGCTTCCGGAGTAATAAACTGAGCTGTTTTCAATCTGAAAATGTTTCAGTCCGTTACTTTTGTCCAATGTTGCTCGAATGTTTGAGTAAACGATCATGTTCCAATGTAAAAACACATGTATGTCGCTTGAAACTTAAATAGACCGCCGCTTGTATCGGCTATACCTTTGATTTAAAAACGAAATAATAATATGAAAATAAAGGCGTTTTCTTACCTCACTGTTCGACCGCGTGCGCAAAGATAACAGGAAGTACCAGTTTATCGTATGTAGTTATCACCGTTAATGCGGAGTTTTTTTTTTGTAACATATAATAATATTCCAATAGATATGTTTACTACGAGTTTTGTTACCACTATTTTATGTACATGTACTTGCAAACAAAATTACAGTTATCCTACAAATGAAGCATATTATTATTTTTTTTAAAAAAATCATATTATTTAATCAAAGAAATAACACAAAGAAATGTTGAGGTTTGTATATTAATATTGTATTTTCCATTTAAATAACCTGATATAATAATTATATATATTATGTTTTTTATACCAATCATTAATATAAAAAAACATAAACATTGCAGTGTTTATGAATATGTTCCAACAATTAAGTTGTAAGATTACAATGCATGTTTGAACATTTCACAATTTCGATGGCTTGATGACACCCCTTCATTTTTGACAAGTATGCCTATTTGTTGCAGTGTATAACTACATATCTTTATACTACTAGAGGTTAATCAAACAGTACCCAACGTCATCACGACCCGGCAGAAATTATGAAAATGTTCCAATGTTCTCATATGCTCAAAAGAAAATATGACCATTTTATACATTTTCAACAAAAAATAATCCCCTACCGCTTTACACATCTTTGATTTCTTTGGCGTAGGAATCTTGTTACCGGCATGTTCTTTAGTGAGACTTCTAGTGGTAGAGCACGCGTTATTTCTTTCTTGTATAATATGCTAATATAAACATCCCCATCAATATAAACACAATAATGAGTATGATTTCTGTGTTCCTTCAAATTTCAGATGGTGTCATTTTATCAAGATAGCGCAGCATTGGCGTCGTTCGCAGTGACCAGTGACAGGAATGCCAACGACACACGTTCTGCACCAAACTTTAGTTTTGTAATGCTCTTAATAGAATACTAGTATATATTTTTCATATTGGTATATGTTGCCGCTGTCATAATAATTGACTTCGTTCCAGGTAAACATATATATAACATTCTACATGTAGTTTCAACTCATTGTTGCTTACATTGTTTTTATAATAGCATACATCTTTTGAATAGTATTAAAATTTGTAAAATGTAATAAGGTGTAAAAATGCGTGAAAAATGCCAATTATTTTAAAATTTGTTCGGAACGTTTTCGACATATCTGTTATTTCTAAAACGTATAGATGCAGTATTAAGTTTATTTAGCATAAATAACAAATGTATGTCACGTGTTATTTTGTATTTTAACAGTTTGGTTCGTTTTACCACGGATCGAATCATTACCTATTGCAACAGTCTGATGTTCACAAAGGTCGCTACACAGCGTCCAAGACCACACGACCAACATCTGTTGATGAAGATATCATTCAACTAGTTCAACCAGGTTAAAAACTAGTGATACATGTATAACTAATTTAGTTTACTTAATTTATTACTAATGATATAAGTTCATATATCTATCACATAATAAAACGTTATATCTGTGAATTCAGTAAACGAGTAGTATATATTGTACTTCTCATGTTTATATTATCTATTACTTTAACATTGAAATCGTCAGACATAATGTTGAAGTGGCACAATTGATCTTAAACTTGTTTTCAAGAAAATAATGTTAATCGTTTTTACTTATCGATATGTTACAATAATCCCCTCTTCAATAAAATATTGAATTTTGTAAATCATTTCCAATCGCCTGTGATGCGTCTTTCGCCTCATCTGCCAGTCTTTCAAAATACCACAGTATTTTTAGTTCATCTGCAGTACACATTTGGGTGCTGTCGTACAGTCGGGGATAGAGCGAGGTCGGCGCACAAGTATGTCAGGGTTAGGTTAACGCCCCAGTGATAGTTTATACCAAGGTCTTCTATTAAGCATTTATGTTCATATTCTGTATCTTTGTATTGCCTTTAGCCTTTATCATAAATATAGTAAGCATTACATACAGATGTAGCCTTGTTCTTTGAACACGGCGTCACCGTTTAGACTTTTTATTATTGAAAACGTTAAGTAGCGTTTCAGATGGATGTCTGGTAACGTGACGATGGACCAAACACTGTTCACGATATATCATTTAAACCGCATAAAACACGAAAACACTTTTAGAAACCTCTTGCTTTTATAAAATATGTATTCTTTCTTTGTTTTACATGTTTTAGATTTGAGAAAAAAAGCAGAGACACTCACCAGAGAATATAGACACAAAAGAAGTAATAAACAGTTGAATGAAATTGAAGTTGTTGTCGTAGCTGACTATTCCGTGTATGAGTTGTAAGTAATCTATATATCCACTGCGTCATGCAGGCATATACCAAAAGATGTCGTATAACTTAACCGCCGGGTTTAATCGATGATGCCAAGAACTTTCCGAACGTTTACGGAGATTATTTAATACTTATTCCACGGATCAGGTATGATTTAAAAATCTGCGAAAATATTGAGTTTAAACACATGCTTTTGCTGATAAACAATAGTATTTTGCACCAGTTATGATTCAGATAGCCACAATTTGTGCTAAGTATATAACGATTTAATCTTTTTTATTTCAATTATACGAGTCGAACTTACTGGTTACGCCATTTTAATATTTTAATTGCGTCTTCAAAATGTTTATTACTTTATATTTTTAAGCTGGTTGGAACAGACGACATCATCGTCGCCAGTGGAGAGAGACATTGAAGCCAAGAAAAATATTCAGCAGTATTATGCTTTCGTGATGAATGGAGTAAGTAATACTCCTTTAAAATGCAAATTAGTAAATAAAAGTCACTTGATAATCGAAGTAAGGACGACTTTTGTATAACACCTATATAGAATAATGAAAACATCCTCTAGACCGATAAGTCTTGTTTCCTGTTTGGAAAAGTGATTACTCATCTAATCCACATCCACTGGTTTCCATCTCTGTTCTAAACTACCATTGGAATCAGGGAAAAAATGGTGGAAACCAGTTTGAAAGCAAGCACCGGAGTGAATATTTAAATGACATGAAAAATAAAAGTGCCAATAACAAATGGAAAATATTGCATGTGCTAATTTAATAATCTTTTGCATTTGCATATCAAATACATTTTAGGAAAAAAAAGTGTTTTTTTTATTATTTTATAAGAAAACATAATGATGTTAATTCATTGGTAGATGCTGATCTCATATTTTCAGGCTGATATGCGATTCCAAAGCATAAGAGACAGAAACTTTACTATACGGATTATTTTTTCTGCTATACACGTAGTAGATGTAAGTACATTTATACACTTTTACACTTAATAAGCATATAAGTATTTACCTTTCTTTTCTTTGTTGTGTTCTGTGTCGTCAAATGATCTTTGTGACGTCATGTTGTCGCGTGAAATCCGTCGTTTTGTCGTTCTGTTGATTAGCATTCACGTTCGGTAAACCAGGGTTGTGTTCAGTGGTACACTTTACATTTCAAATCTGAACATTTTATGACCTACTTCATTGTTACTCAAAACAACTTGTGGTCTGATTGTGACGCCCTGTTAAATCGCTGAACAAAAGAAATCTATAAAACAATAACCCGAAGAAAACAGATAGGACTAGATCGTTGTGTTTTGTTATTAAAAAAGCTTGGAACCGTTGTGACCGTCATTGAATTTCGTATATTGTTAAACCGACCATCAAAATGTCGATGCTTCTTTGTTAACGCAAGAAACGTAAAAGTAGTCCGGCTCGCGGATTTCATCGAAAAAAAAAAGTCTTTAAAAAATTGACATTGTCCAATGAAAATGCATTATATACCTTTATGATAATGAGATTGGAATTATTAACAAATCAAAACGACGTCGTGCTGGCGGATGACGACACGACAACACGCCAAAATGACAAAGTTTTGACGGGCCCGACACAATAACAATTCAAAACGACGTCGTACTTGCGGGGTTCCGACACGACAAAACGTCAAAACGACGTCGTTCTGACGGGCGCTGATACAACAAACCGAATCACGTCGTGATGGCGGTGTGTAGACACGACCACACGCCAAAACGACGTCGTTCTGACGGGCGCCGATACAACAACAAATCAAAACGACCAACACGAAAACTCACCGCGTGCTAAAGCATCAACACGCAATTGTGTTGACGCTTGAAATCGTTTTGTCGCTCTGTAGTGTTCTCGTGCTGACGTCTTGGCGCCCGCCATAGTGAATAAATCCATAACATATATTTGATATAAACCCAGTGTAATATCACTTCCGAAGCATCGTTCGAATACAATGAAAAAGCAGGGAATTCTATGCCTGTCCCACAAGCCATAACCAACATGACTTCAAACGAATCATTTGACGACACAGAGCACAACCAAGAAAAGAAACGTGAGCGTTAATTCGAACGTTTACGGAAATGGCCGAACGATGTTCTGATTGTAGCTTATTAAAACAATGACGTTATTCTCTAGAGTAACATACCAATCAACGTGCTCATATCCCAAATCGATGTAACGGACTCAAGCTGGAATAGCTGGAACCGTTCTATAGTCGCAGATGAAAGAGTAGCAACCTTTCTGCAAATCTTATATATTTGGTGTTTTTGTTTTTAACAGTAAGGATTATACTTATAATTTATCGCCAGTACGATTAAATGATATTCAAAGCATTTCGTTTTAATGACGAAATTAGACTGCCAGCATGTATATGTGTGTGCATGCTTTTATTGAGGCAAGGACTTACATAGAGTAAATATGAGTTCTTGGTTGAAGTTAACAACTATAAAAATATATTGATTAATAGAATCACGTGTTGCGCTAATTTTAGTGACCTTTGCGCTAAAATTGTCCATGCACTTAGTTTAAGACTATTTTCAAAATGGTTCATAGACAATACGATTTCCTGCTGTTGATTAATAAATCAATGTTAACATAGCATAATACTGTGAAACCCGTCTTAACCGGAAAACCAATGGAAGGAGCAAAAGTGGCATAATATGACAGGTTGATGCTTAATGCAGGTAAATTTGCTATGAAAACATAGAAATAGAAAGTAGTAAATAAGCCTGCTTAAAACAAGTGGTTGCTTAATAGAGGTGACCTCTTACACAGGTTTGACTGTACAATATTTTATTTTTTCTGCCTGTTATTAGAATGGTAGGGGGACTAACCAAGGTCAATTACTCTTACTCCTGTGAGAACAGCTGCAATTATAGCATAATATACTATCCATACCTTATCAATACGTGAGTGCCGTGATACGCGTACAATTTTACCAGTTGGGTCGGAGATGTAATCAAAAGCTGTTGATGACTGCTTTTTAACAATAAAGTGCACTCTTTTTAAAATAAACAACTGTTTAACGCACCAGTGTTTGTGTACTTTTATCTCCTTATTTGGAGATGAATACCGTAACGTTAAAAACGTTTATATGTGGAAAACCTAATTAGAGATGAAGATATTAACCTTATTTTATACTAAACACATAACAAAAGGTATTGATACTATTTTTATGTATTTTGTTTCCATTTCAGCATTCTTTATAAATGGATCAGTCGAAATTTGTCCCTTCTTGTATTGTAGTGTCCGAATGACGATCCACTGAATGACGCAAAACAGGCATCCGTAGGTGGTACAACTCGTATCCAAATTAACAACAACTCAGGGTTGTCAAGTTTCTTAAAATGGATAAGGGACAGAACAAAGTTCCTCACACCCCATGATGACGCGGTGCTTTTTACAAAGTAAACATATGTATTTCTCTATGTTGTCTCTTGCGTAAAGTTATGGTTGAAACAAATGCTTTTGGGTTGGTTGATTCTATAGTCTTATGTACTTGGTTTGCATTGTATCCAGGCGCTGTATTCTGGTCTGTAGATTTATTCCTCTTGTTCAAAAATAAGTATCCCCGTATACTCTATATGTTGAACAGCAAAATATTAATTGTTGTGTGAGACGTTAATAACAAGTAATAACGGATCAACCAAGTTTGTGAAAACATGAATATGTGAGTTTGTGTACACATAATTATGTGAGTTTTTGTACACATGAATATGTGAATTTGTTTACACATGAATATGTAAATTTGTGTACACATGAATATGTGAGTTTGTGTACAAATGAATATGTGAGTTTGTGTACACATGGAAATGTGAATTTGTGTACACATGAATATGTGAGTTTATGTACGCATGGATTTGTGGGTCTGTGTACACATGATTATGCGAGTTTGTGTACACATTAATATATTAGTTTTTATAACAATAAATATGTGCATTTGTGGCACATGAATATTTTAATTGCGTTAAATACATATGTGAGTAGTAACACATCGATATGTGAATTGCATATAAATAAATATGTGAGTTGTGTACAAATCAATATGTGAATTGCGTACAAATACATATTTGAGTTCGTATACAAATCATTATGTGAATTGCATAGTAAATATATGAGTGTGTGATTATATGAGTTGGTTTATATGTTATTTCATTTCTATTGTAGACTTGATTTGACGATGCTTAAAGATGGACAATTCATAAATGGTGTTGCAGGTCTAGTCTTATTCGATATATTCTACATTTACCACGTACCGAGTCTGCTATTCCCCCACCCCACATTTTTATGCGTTCTATGTTTCCAATTATATCAGCACAACTTTTATCAGCACTTGTTGTCTATCACAACACCAACTATAAAGCCTGTGAAACGGACCCATCTCTCCTGATAAGTCCGCCTCGCATGCGGAAGGGCGTGGGCCGGGTCATACCAAAGACTTTAAAAATGGTACCAGAAGCGTCCTCGCTTGACGCTCAGCATTTAGAGGAGTGTTCTAGGTCTGGTCTGCCCGGTCTCAGTATAATGTGACTGGGTGGGGTATCATACCATGTATCTACGGCATGATACTCCAGTGTGACAGCACTTAGAATACTGTCTCAAGTAGACACCGTCGCGATATGACTGAAAAATTGTTGAAAGCGACGATTAACACCATACAACAACTCTCCTGATAAGGTCCGTTAAATAGCGGCGCATTTGAACACGATGAATGGTCAGTTGCTTCAGGGAAAGTTTGAATGACGTCATCCTTTAGTAAGCATTCAAATGCTATGAATTGTGGGACAGGCATATAATTCCCTGCTTTTTATATTGGGTGTTAACTTCTGTTGATTGTGTTCTTCATTTCCAAAGGACCTTTTATCAGATAGTATCACAAATCACTTAAATGTAGATTCGAAAGTTTGTGGCCTTCGTTTGAATATAACAAGGACTGTATATATGGATGCTCTACATCAAACAAGTAATAACAAAGAGATAAAGTATTCGATGAGTGGGTAAGATATCTTTTTTCGCATAAAATCAGCACTCGTTCTATCAAGGAATTCGAGTGTGAATTTGTTGAAAGCGGTAAGAATTTATTTAGTTTATACTATTTTTTTTATATAATTTTGCTCGATTGTGAGGAATCTCAGAGCTTATTTGAACCGCTCTTGTGTCCGTTTCCTGAATAGAACCTGAGTGTTCTTTTTCATCGGGTCGAACTTGGGATCTAAAGTCTGCGATCAACACCCTATCCACTACTCTACCTCAGGGCGTATTACACACTTGATGTAAAAAAATAATTATGTTTAAACTAAACATTCATTTTTACAAATAACAAGACAAATCTAATCTAAACAATTAACACAGGTCAGTCGTAGGCAGGAGTAATGGACCCGAGTTAACCATCTCATAACCAAGGCCAGTTACTGTTACTGCTTTGAGAACAGCCGCAATTATAGCATAATATACTAAATGTCCATACCTTATCAATACGTGAGTGCCGTGATACGCGTACACCGCTATTACACGATGTTTCCTTTTTTTCTAAATGGATTTGCTTTCGTTATGACTTGTTCATAATATGTTTGTATTTTGTTATTTTTAATACAAATGATGATGAATATGAAACGAGAGCTTTGTCGTGCTTCGTTCGTTAAAACCATGCTTAATTAAGCAGGCTACCACTTACATGTAGGTGTCAGTCTAGTCCGATTTCTACGAAATGTGTTGCTTCGTTTATGTCTCTAAAATAACGTTATTCTAGAACCATAAAGAATATTTTTTTCGATGTCTTGTCTTTTATATTTCAATTATCTGGTCAGAAATAGAATGATACAATAAGCTAAGCAACCAGTATCAAAAAAGTATTGATCATCTTCAACGCTTGCTTTTATAACATACAAACGTCTGGATCTCTTTGTGTAGAAAACATGCAGTTTCCTTCAATAAGTAAGCATTTATTGACAAACACGCGTCTACAACATTATATTTAAATGAATTAAGCAATATTTTATTCCAACAAAATCCATGCTGATATATAAAAAAGGTATACTAATTTGGGTATTATAGTGATGAAATACAACGGAAATAGCCGAGATTATCCGATTGTTTGAATCAACCAATCAGAAACTTTATAAGAATCCCGTTACAATATTTCCCCAAAAAGAAAACGTCAAGACGTTTGTCTTATAGAAAAACAAGAGTTATGGATGATCAAGATCACGTACAAACATACTGTACCCATCATAACATATTACGTAAAATCCTTCTTCTTTTATTTAGGCAGTGGGTATCCGGGAGGAATATGTTTCGGTACTGCACAAGCTCTTGTTGAAGACAACTTCAATGCAGAAATTTCTGGAATAGTCGCTCACGAAATAGGACACAAGTAGATACATTTATTTTCTCGATGTTTCATCGTAACTTACTACAAATATACTTCTGTTTAACCAACAGTTTACTTAAATACTTTAATTTTGTCTTGATTTGTCTATAATTCGTATATCAATGAAACCATGCGATCACGTACCTTGCACCGCTAAGGTTGTAGGTTCGAGTTCCGCTCGCTTCAAAATCTTTATGTGAGAAAGTTTCCAGTTACTTGCGGAAGGACTGTTTCTACTCAGTCTGACTCAGTCTGAGGTTTCCTCCACAAGTAAAACTGGATATGCCATATATAACATGAAATGTGTTGAAAATAGCGTTAAACCCACTTAAAAAAAATAAAAAAATTTAACGATGGCATACTTTAAGAGCTATTTTACTCAAACTACGCGGTAAAGTGTATTTTGATTGTCATTAGAATATGTATCAGAGAGTATTTTGTGAGGTTTTAAGCAAAATTTATAAATATCAAAATATTAAAAAAAAAAACTAAATTTTTATTACAAAATTAAAAAACATTTGACACTCTACCGATATGAATTTGTTTTTAAAAACCCTAAACAGTTAAATTCAAGCTCATAATTATCCTGTCAATGTAAATAAATATTATTACATGCATGCATATATGTAAAGTTTTAATTAAATACTAGATGTAAACAATTTTAATTATTTTTTCGCATTGCTTATTATATCTACAATATTTAGCCAACTTTCAAGGACGGGTAGGTTTATGAGGATGTGTTTCTGATATAACATGAATAAATGTTAAACTTAAATATTGGGAAGATTCATGAAATTCTGTCCATAGGAAAAATGTGACAAAAATTATAGTAATCGTCTTTAAGAGATAAGAATCATTTCTAACAAACACACACTATTAATATATAGCTTATATAGTTACATATCACTTTATTCGTGCGACCAAATGATGAAAGTTATCATTTTAAAGAGCTGGTGGTGATAAATCCTACACATGTCTAATACAATACTAGTTTTTGTGAGAAAAGAAATCAAAGCACTCATGTACGAGTGGGGATCAGAAAGTTCGTAGACTTTTGCCATAACTTTTTTATTTATCATTGTATTCTAATAATTCTCAGGGAGCCCGTGCCGCTATATATTTGCAGTAATTTTTCAAAAAATTGATTTACGTAGTCGGGGCAGTTTTTGCTTTTTCCTACCTCTACTATTCAAACAAGCGTAGCGTTGCCAAAACGCGTTTTATTTTTAAATAAAAAATATCAATGTATGCTGTTTTGTATGTTTGTTTATTTCCTTTAAAAAATGACACCAATTATGCGCATCGCAAAAGACGTCAATATTATGATGCTGCAGTATGCCATTTTGTTTGAAACAAAATGACATCGGGGCACTTGAAAATGGACTAGCATGCGGCATACCGAAGTTCCGCAAAGTTCTGCTCCATGTTAGGTTATACACCTGTCCAAACAGAGAAACAAAAGTACGTAAAGTGAGTCTATTGTTTTAAGGTCTCTAGTGTTTAATTGTCAAAAAAAATAATGTTTTTGAGATGGCCGGGAATCAGTCGTTGAAAAAGAGCTAATGGGAACCGATTTGAAGACATATTAGAATCAAAGCATGTTTTACAGAATTTTGTGTCAAGTATACATCTTGAAATTTCGTTGACACATTTGCTCAATGGTGTAAATGGTGCCAAAAACGTAAAGACCATGGATGAGAGTATTTTGAGTAGGAGTGACTCAGTAAATTTGATACAAAAACACCTGTTTAAAATATTGACGTCGGTTTTTGTTGAATACAACGTCATCATTTTGCCCCGACATATCTAACTGCTATGCTTTGAACTGTGCCTTATTTTCTTAATAGTTGACGTTTCATGCTAAAATTTTCAAAATATGTCCCATATACATTTATTTCAAATACAATAACACTATTGTGCATTATATAATTGATATAAATAAGTTATGGCAAAAGTCTACGAACTTACTGATCCACCCCTCGTATTACATGTATAAATTAAACTGTACATCTGCCTGAGAAACTGATTGTTCTTGTTTGTTTGTTCTAATACTGTAGTTTAGGGGCTGTACACGACGAGGACGAGATTTGTGACAAAAAAGAATACAGCTACGTGATGTCTTCGCATATAACTGATCTTAGGTTCAGCGGCCCGTTGATCAGAAGGCAGTGGAGGTTTTCGAATTGCTCAGCAGATCAATTTGGACAGTTCATAGACAGCCTTAACAGGTAGCATCACCCACGCAATGTGACAAAAGGTTACTGTGGATAACAAATCGAAACATTTAAAGTGTGCATCAGTAACATATCCCGTGACAAAAAAAGATCGCCACCATCGAAAGAGCAGTAGCAAAACAGTGTCTATGATCATCTGGGATACGTTCAGTTCCGTTAAATGTTTGCTAATGTTATGTAATTTAGTTTCCTGGATTTCTGCTCAACTTCAAAGTAGCACGCATAGTACGATACATTTAAGAAACCAGGCAGCAAAATTCATTGTCAGTTTTACGGTTTTGAACGCAGCCCTGAGCCCAGTTGTCCAAAGCACTATCTATTAGATTATTACCATGTTAAGATGGATTTACGAATCATTGTATTTTAAGTTTAAATACATTCAAGTTATCAATGTACTAGTAAGCATAACAAAATGTCATTCTATTCAGATAACCAACTGCAAAACTAGCAGGACCAGATATGATTAGTTGATTGATTGATTGATTGATTGATTGATTGATTGATTGATTGATCGATTGATTGAATATTTTGCGTTATTTCTATGCCATCGAAGGATAACAGACGATCAGTTAACCTAACTACTGTTTCCTGGGATCCTGAAAGGTTAACCAGTACTCAAGCACATCCAATCTCCGTAAGTAACTGATACCTTTACCACTTGAATCAGCGATGAGAGACAAATGATATACTGCGAGTCCCAATTTTGTATATAAATCATCACGGACACTGTTCCCGGGCGGAGATTCGAACTCACGACCCCTGGATTGATAGTCAGACGCGCAACCGACTGCATTCATCGAGCCCTGTGACCAGATATGAAAACGTTTAAAATATTAAAGATATTTATCATACAAGATTTCATCCAACGGAGTGTTTAGCAAACGGAGCTTTGAATAACTCAGCCCTGGTCACCAATATAAACATAGTACGTGACAGAAACAAAACATGTCACGTGATCCAATCAAAATATGTCACGTGATCATTGACGACATTTCTTATTATATTTACCAGCGTGGGGTTGTCTCTTTGTTTGTAAATATGCAAATATCTTGTGGAGCACAAGCACTTATAGAACCTATGGATATATGCAGTTGTTTTCCCAAAGTTTTCATTCAAAGGCTATCGGTTGAAGAAGTCATGTTTGGTAACGTAGTTATGTTCTAAGCAATCATATCAACCATACGTTTTGTTTTCAGAAATGACCATAACTGTATGACGAAACGGTCACATAAAGGAAAACTAGACATGCATGCAAACCAACTTCCCTGACAGATATATAGTCCAGATATACAATGTAAAAACACTTACGGAGAAAACTCTGCCTTAGCTACGGTAAACAATACAGTACTAACAAATGTAGTGTTCTTCAATGCAGCAACGTGTTGAAATATTTTGTTTTAATACTGAATTGACGTTGTATTTATAAGAACTATCCAAATATTCATTCAAAACGTAATTTATGTTATTAATTTTGTACGTTCTTGTGTCCCGCCTTCTAAAAGTAGTTTAAAAATGTATTCAAAGGGAAGTAACTACTTCTATCTTGATTAGTTTAACTTATTTTATATCGATTGGAAAACAGGTTTTTACAACTCAGATAAATCACGTTAGGAGTCTTCCTGTGTAGAAACAGTGTTAAAGATATGTGGAAAGAGTGTCTCGTTCAAGGAAACAACATATACCCATGATGGGAGGATCGAACCCAGTACCCTCCGATCATAGGTTCGGTGCTCCACCATCGAACCACGCGCTCCACACATGTGCACACATTATGATTCATCGTTACATGACACTTCAACGCCATTTAAAGTTCATTTGGACTGTATAAGCACCTTGGGGCAGTAACATAATGGTCTGTAGTACGAACCAGTTCTCCCGATTGGGTCCGTTAAATAGCAATTATAACGAGCGCGCTGATTGGTCTGTTGCTTCAGGGAAAGTTTCAATGACGTCACAGTTTTGATAGCGTTCCATTATATCATACTGAAATGACTATATCACTGATATAATTTGTCTTTGTAAATAATACATGTAAAGGCCACAGAGTTTTTAGAACTTGAAATTCTGGCTTATTACCTTTGTTTATTTGTTAAATAGAAAAAAAAATAATATAAGATAATAATTTACACATAATTGAAACTTCAGCACTGTGGATGTACTCATAGTGTCACTTGTTTGTGTTATGGTTGTTTTGTCAACTGTTTTTATTTGAAATTCTATTGTTTTGATGAACGTGTGAATGCTTTGTCTCCGTTCTGACGTATAACTCCTTGTTTTTAACCCGAATATTCGTTGAAAACGGAGTTATTGTACTCGTCCCAGCGTCCGTGTCTCACCTGCGCTAAAGTTTTAGGTAAGTGTGCATTAATTCCTGCAGTTGTGTGAGTGACACTTTGCACATGCTTTTAATTTTTGGTAGTTTATAACATCAAAGGATTAAAAGGACACGCTGGCCTTTAAAGTCTACGTTTAAAAGTTGGTGCAGGTTTTAATTAACTGTGAGTGGATGAAATGTAACAAAAGGATGGATGCTTATACAATGGCGTCATTCTGTTTCATCACACGGATGCTATATTCAAGAGTTCAAGGTCAGTTATCAGTGTAAAAAGATGAAATTGCGATTATGACACTATTTTAGAATTAGGTTATTTACAAAACAATATTTTCAGTTCCACGTTATTTTAATTCTCATATTATTTCTCATATTCCAACAAACTGTTAGCTCATTTTATTTTACTACTATTTACTATATGGAACTTGTAGGACATATATTCCTCACTCCATGGTGTCCAAAAAAGTAAATGTATCCAGCTTGATTTCTGATTGATACTTTGTCATATCTCTACATTCATTTTTATTAAAGTCTGCTTGTGTAGCATTGCTACAAATGCCCACTCTATTATACTTGGGTGCCGATCCGAGTCTGACAAACTATATCTCCATACCCCTACCTCTCTTTATTGTTGATGTATTATGTTTTGATTCAAGGATATAATTTATGTGCGTATACTCCTGCCTGTTTCTACTTTGGTCCCCCACTGTTCTGTTCTGTGTTATTAATATTATTAATAATATTTACCAACACATAGTATATACTCAAGCATATTCATATTTGCATATACACATATACATGTATATATACTATGTCATTGATGAATGTTGAAACATATTCATATTTGCACATACACATATACATGTATATATACTATTTCATTGATGTAATATATTGTTTGAATGATAGGTTTTTGCCTTTTTCTTGTCGTACACATTTGGGACATTGTGTAGTGTTATATTGATAGATACATATGTACCTGTCTTCTGATGGTACACATTTGGTATATTAAATATTGTTATATTGATAGATATATGCCTGTCTTTCTGACGGTACACATTTTGGTATATTAAATATTGTTATATTGAAAGATATATGCCTGTCATTCTGTGTGTGTGTGTGTGGGGGGGGGGGGGGGGGGGGGGGGAGGGGGGCACCTTTTAGGTATATTAAATGTTGTTTTGTGGCAAGGCAAAGTTGTTGAGTTGTTCTCCGACAGCTTTTGTTCTATATGCATACATAAAATCCGATTTGTCACTGCACTGATGACTTTTATTAACCTTTTTGTAGGAGCTTTACAATGGTAATTTGACATCGATATGTACAAGATTGTATTGCACGTATCCAGAGACGGAGTATGTCAACTGGCTAGTGTACATTATTATGGCATGGGAAGGGACATATTGTGGAAAAGGAAAGGTATTGTTGTGTAGTGTTAATAGTGTGCTTCTCAAATAATATCAAAAAATATGGATATAGTTCTATTCTACTTGTTTGTATAATATAATCAACGGTAAATACAACATTACGTAACCTCTGTTGATTTTTTCTTCAATACATAAAACATTGCTAATAGTGTTTAAACTCCGAAACGCTAAATATTCAAAAAGTGAGTTGATATATCCGAAAAATTGATACGCCATTATCGTAGAATCTGTATGTGAAAAGTACATTATGCAGAGAAATAACGGTTACATAATCATTGCACGTTGTAGACTTATTTTTAATATTTGTACCTCTTTGTTATTTGTATATGCAATTAATGATTATACCTGTTTGTTATATGTAGACTCATTAAATGATAGTACATCTTTCTTATATGAAGATTCATTTAATAAGTGTACCTATTTGCTATCATTTAAGAATTGTACCTGTAATAAGTGTAGATTCGTTTAATGATTGTACCTCTTTGTTAGATTTAGACTCATTTAATATTAGAACCTGTTTGTTATATGTAAATCCATTTAATAATTGTACTTATTTGCTATATGGAGAGTCATGTAATGGTTATACATCTTTGTTATATGTAGACTCATTTAATGATTGTACTTGATTGCTATATGTAAATCAATTTAATGATTGTACCTGTTTGTTATATGTTAATCCATTAAATGAGTGTACCTGTTTGCTATATGTTGATTCATTTGATTAGTGTTGCTCTTTGTTGTATGTAGAATTAATTAAAGATTATACCTGTTTGTTATATGTAGATTCATTCAATAATTGTACCTTTTTGTTATATGTAAATCCACTTAAATAGTGTACATGTTGCTATATGTATATTCATTTAATGAGTGTACCTCTTTGTTGTATGTAAACTCATTTAATGAGTGTACATTTTTGTTATATGTAGATTCATTTAATGAGTGTACATCTTTGTTATATGAAGATTTAATTTATGAGTGTACCTGATTACTATATGTAGATTTATTAAATGAGTGTACCTCTTTGTTATATGTAGATTCATTTAATGAGTGTATCTCTTTGATATATGTAGATTCATTTAATGAGTGTATCTCTTTGTTATATGTACATTCATTCAATGAGTGTATCTTTTTGTTATATGTAGATTCATTTAATGAATGTACCTCTTTGTTTTATGTTGATTCACTTAATGAGTGTACCTCTTTGTTATATGTACACTCATTTAATGATTGTACTTGTTTGTTATATGTAGATTTATTTAATGAGTGTATTTCTTTGTCATATGTAGATTCATTTAATGAGAATATCTCTTTGTTATATGTATATTCATTTAATGAGTGTACATCTTTGTTATGTGTAGATTCGTATAATGAGTGTAACTCTTTGTTATATATAGATTCATTTAATGAGTGTACTTCTTTGTTATGTGTAGATTCATTTAATGAGTGTACCTCTTTGTTATATGTTAATTCATTTAATGAGTTACCTGATTACTATATGTAGATTCATTTAATGAGTGTACTTCTTTGTTATGTGTAGATTCATTTAATGAGTGTACATCTTTGTTATATGTTGATTCACTTAATGAGTGTACCTGATTGCTATATGTAGATCTATTTAATAAGTGTACCTCTTTGTTATCTGTACACTCATTTAATATTTGTACCTGGCATAGGGTTTAGGACGTCCGCCTCGAAGGCGGCGGTTAAAGTTTTGAATCCTGGTGGAAGCACTCATTTGTATCAATCTGATATGGCCGGTTGCTCATCCAGCAGCCAGTTAAAGTGATGGGAACCGTTGTCTTACAGCCAAGCGTCTGGCAAAGATAGCTTTCCGGGAGTAACTGTGTCTAACATATCTGATAAGATCATTGTGGCTTGCCTTTTTATTAGGGATGAACACTTGACTGGTAATAAACAAACACTATATAGAGCTATTTAATAGTTATAGCCCTTTGCTGTATATGAATCATTTAATGAGTATACCCCTTTGCTATAACACTTGTTCCGCTTTGCTAAATGCAAAGTCATTTAACAATTATACCTCTTTGCTATATGTTGCCTGGGTCATTTAATAATTATACCTCTCGTTATATGTAGAGTTATTAATTAACTATACCTCTTTGTTATATGTAGAGTCATTTAATAATCATACCTCTTTGCTATATGTAGCCTGAGTCATTTAATAATTAAACCTTTCGTTATACGCAGAGTCATATGATAATTATACCTCTTTGCTATATGTTGTCTGAGTCATTTAATAAGCATACCTCTTTATTATATGCAGAGTCATTTAATAATTATACCTCTTTGTGATATGTAGAATCATTTAATAATTATACCTTTTTGTATATGTAGAGTCATTTAATAACTGTACCTCTTTGTTATATGTAAAGTCATTAAATAATAATAGTTCTTTGATATATGTAGAGTAATTTGATAATAATACCTCTTTGATATATGAAGAGTCATTTAATGATTATACTTCTTTGTAATATGTAGAGTCATTGGATAATAAAACCTCTTTGATATATGAAGAGTCATTTAATAATTATACCTCTTTGTAATATGTAGAGTCATTTAATAACTGTACCTCTTTGATATATGTAGAGTCATTAAATAATAATACCTCTTTGATATATGTAGAGTCATTTCATAATTATTATACCTCTTTGTTATATGTACAGTCATTAAATAAGTATACCTCTTTGATATATGCAGAGTTATTTTATAAGTATACCTCTTTGTAATATGTAGAGTCATTTAATAAGTATACCTTTTAGTAATATGTAGAGTCATTTAATAGGTATACCTCTTTGCTATATGTAGCCTGAGTCACTTAATAAGTATACCTCTTTGCTAAATGCAGAGTCATTAAATAATTATACCTCTTTGTTAAATGCAGAGTCGTTTAATAATTATACCTCTTTTTATATGTAGCCTGAGCCATTTAATAATTATACCTCTTTGCTATATGCAGAGTCATTAAATAATTATACATTTTTGTTATATATAGAGTGTTTTAATAATTATACATCTTTGTTATATGTAGAGTCATTTAATAAGTATACTTCTTTGTTATATGTAGAGTCATTTAATAAATATACCTATTTGCTATATGTAGCCTGAGTCATTTAATAAGTATACCTCTTTGTTATATGCAGAGTCATTTAATAATTATACATCTTTGTTATATGTAGAGTCATTTAATAATTATACCTTTGCGTTATATGTAATGTCACTTGATAAGTATACCTCTTTGCTATATATAGACCATTTAATAAGTATATCCCTTTGCTATGTTTAGTTATCAAATGATATTACCCCATTGTTGTATATAGACTCATTCTATAATTTAATCCCTTTGGTATATATAAGGTCATTTAATAAGTATACCTCTTTGTTATATTTAGAGTCATTAAATAAGTATACGCCTTTGCTATATGTAGATTTATTGATCAATTTTATCCGATTGCTATATATATAACCATTTTATAAGTATACCCCTTTGCTATGTATATTCATTTTATAATTATACCCCTCCGCTGTATATATAATCATTCTATAATTATACCCGTTGATATTTTTAATAAATATATCTTTTTGCTCTTTATAGAGTCATTCAATAAGTATACCCCTTTACTATGTATAGTAATTTAATAATTATACCCCTTTGCTGTATATTCAATTATTCTAAATTATACCCCTTTGATATATATAGTGTCATTTAATAAGTATACCCCTTTGCTATGTATAGAGTCATTTACTAATTATATCTCTTTGCTATATATAGAAAAATTTAATAATTATACCCCTTTGTTTTATATAGAACCATTTACTAAGTATATATCTTTGCTATATATAGAGTCATTTAATTTTTTTTTCAATTTCAAAGTTTATAAGCAACTCGGCAAGACATTTGCATTGGCCCATTTAAAACGATTACAGAAATATGGCAAAGACAATAATATACAGTTAAATACAATGCAAATAAATATATGATGAAATAAGAATATAGAATAAGAAACAGTCAGAGTTTCAAGAGTAGTTTTTCTAATGATTAATACTTCTTTGATGATTTTTGAAAGTTTAAACAACATTTTTTTTCTTGCCATAAAAGTTTTGAGTTTGTATACTGAAGGTCATGAGATATGCCCTAAATATGTTTTCCTTATACCAGTATACCTTAAACAACATAAGATGAAATGATACTCAGATTAAATTACATGTTGATTACACAATTTACATAAACGGTTTTCTCTATCGATTCCATTAAATCTACCAAATTCAATTTCTAATGAGTGTGAACTTAACCTAAGACATGAAAACTCTTTTCTCAATGCATCATTTTCTATTTTATCAATATAATCTTCGTAACAAAAAGATGTCTTTAATTATGTATACTAATCAAATTTAGACAAATTATGTATGCAGGCATTCAGTTCTTGGATGAATTGGTCACGTAATCCTCCCTTTAAAAATAAAAAATAGTTAATATTAAAATCGAAGTAATTAAGTACATTTAGGAGCCCAAAGTGCTTAATTATTGAATTCATACGATTAGCCCAGCAGCTACTATTTATATTTTCACACTGACCTATATACATTGTATGTAAAGGTGAGTTCACATTTTTCATAATTTATAACCAGAGCTTTATTGAACGCTCCTTACTTATTATTGATAATGGTAGTCTCCCTAATTCGCCATGGACGGCCATTTAAGTTTTGTTGACGGACACCCAATATGTATTTACAGAATGTAATATGTGGTTTATCAACTTCCTTGTAGTTATAGACTTTCCACACTTCGGAACCATATAAAAGAACAGGAACCACCATACTATCAAATTTGTTTTTTACATTTAATTTAACTCTGTCAAAAAGTGATAAAAGATTATATTAATTCACCCTAAGGGCTTGGTCAGCTAATGTTTTAACAGTACCAGACATATCACCTGTATGAACAAACATGACACCTAGATAGATAAAGCTATCTACTATTTCAATTCTTTCATTTTTGCTAAAAAAGTTAACATTATGGAATTGTTTCTTTTTTTTGAAAAATGCAAACTTTTGATTTATTAACACTAATTTTAATCCCCACTCTGATGAATAATGAGAAATATTATCAATTTGAGCTTGTAAGCTATTGGGATCAATGAAGAGCACGATATCATCAGTCAACAGAATTAAATATATTGATTATATATCTTAGTCATTTTCAGTCAGTGTATTGAAATCTATTGTTATTTGTATATCATTAATCAATAAAATGAATAGTAAGGGTGAGAGTGGTTCCCCTTGTTCCAATAAGTATACCCATTTGCTATATATATATAGAATCATTTACTAATTATATATCTTTGCTATATATTGAGTCATTTAATAAGTATACATGTTTGTTATAAATAGAATCATTTACTAATTATATCTTTTTGCTATATATAGACTCATTTACTAATGATATGTCTTTGCTATATATAGAGTCATTTCATATGTATACCCATTTGCTATATATAAAAACCATAATAATTATATCTCTTTGCTAATTATAGAATCATTACATTTGCTATATGCAGACGGTCATTTAATAAGACTACAACTAACTTGTTTATTGCATAATTGTTATAAAATGTTATCATTTCTTTAGATTAACTATTTCCTTTAAAATATATTTTGGCAGATCTGTCGAAAAGGAAATTGTGTTTCTGAGAATTCATTAGATACGGGAAAAAATACCGAACTCCCAACTAAAGACAAGATGCAAGAAAATGTTATAGGTAGTATCGCCCTTCTTTACAGTAAACAATTAAGATTCGACATTGCTTTGCTTTAAAATAGAACACTTGCTCTAAATTTGTTTAACCATTTTAGTAATATATTGGAAATAAGTATGATGATTTACGTAAAAAAAAATTCAACTTTGATTAACATTACCAATATTAAGAGAATGTTTAGAAACTGAATAATTAAATATTCAAAAGTGAAATAACCTTGTATATTTTTTTTCACAGACACGTGTATCTCTACAGTAATAAACAGCATGTTGCACAATCAACCTGGATGTTAATATTGCATGTTAACTGTAAATTGCCCGGATGTACACGGTAAAGACCATTGGACAGAACGACTGGATTTTATTACATTTAGCATTGTTCCAAAATAAGGAAAATAATTTACATATTTCTGATGAATTAACATTTCACTTGCAGTTTCGTTATTATAATTATGTCACGGAATACAAATCAATGATTGCTTGTTTTGTTTGATTACTAGTATTTCAAGTCATTTTCATGCTATCGAGGATTTACAGATTATCAGTTAACCTAACCATTTCTTCTTTGGATCCTGAAAACTTAACCAATACTCGAACACATCCATCTCCGCAAGTAACTGATAACTTTCCCACTTAAACCAGCGGTAAGAGACGAATGACAATGAGACACGTGTCGTGTATCATTCATGACGGATAACCGGGCGAGGATTCGAGCTCACGACCAACAGCACCAACAGGCAAACAGTATAAATATGTATTACAATAATAATGCAGAACTGCTCCTTTAAGTGACGTGTTATTCACATAGTCGTACACATTAGAACTACCTAATTAAGGGCCATGTGTTAAGTGTTTTGACCACGTCATCTATAAGTTGATATGTTTTTGTACGGAGGTGAGAAAAGTATGCAATTTGGACCGAATATTTCATTTTTAAGACAAACTTTGTTATTTTTTTCTCAATTAAGATTATCTAGAATCATAGAATTTCTAGTAAAATACGGCATGGTATGAATGTTTTATTTAATTAACACATTCAATATATGTCAAACATTTGTACGTGTACACTTTGATAATGATATGTATAAACTGTGAAATTTATTATGCTCTGATATCAAATTAGAGTTCGAATATTCGCGGCATTTCTTAAATAGTTTGTTTTAAAGAGGCCTCACCTATATCGCCGGTATTTTAACTATTGCCCTGCTTGTTCTTCACATTTGGTCAGCTACCACCATTGAGAGGAGCTCTCTGATTGGTTGAAAAATGTATAGGGGTGTCCAGGGCATATATTTTTATAGTAAGCTCATTTCTGGTTGGATGAAAATGTCAAACTGGCAAATGATCACAATAAAATATAAGTTTATTATGTTTGTGTCAATAAACAATCAAAATTATGTTTCTGTGACTGACGAAATTCATTTTTTTTTTTTTTCAATTCAAATTTTTATTGGCAATTTCGGCAAACATTTGCCTTTGGCCATTTACAAAGTTTTTTTAATAAATATGGCCAAGACACAATACACAATCAAATCATAAATATCATTCACATACAAGTTATGTACTAAGTTATAAACATATTGAGTATAAGAAACAGTTACATTATATAGGGATTGTAAAGTAGTTTTATTGTCAAATATTATTTACTTGTTCTAGTGCTAGTTTTCTTATCTTAAAAGCTTCAGATACATATTTTCCTATTTTTAAAATATTTTTCTTGTTTTTATTTGACATAATACATGAAAATTTCTGAACTGTATGCCAAGATGAACTATTTAAATATAATATTCTGATACTATGGTATCTTGGGCAACATAGTAAGGAATGATATTCAGTTTCAACAACTTTCATGGAACATAATTTACATAGCCTATTTTCTCTATCTATATTATTAAATCTTCCAAACTCAATTTCTAAATCGTGGGAGCTTAATCTAAGGCACGTTAACTGTTTTCTAATGGCATTATTTTTTATGACATCTAAATAATCTTCAAAAATAAAATGTTTCTTGAATTTCCTAAAATATTCCAATTTAGGCAATTCTTCAATGCCAGTATTCCAACTCTGGATATACTGATCACGTATTCTTTGTCTAAACATGGGTAGATAATTTATGTCTGTATTAAAGTTTAACCATAGTTCACCAAATCCTAGTCTATCCAAATATTCCTTCACATTACTCGCCCAACATTTACCAGTGATAGATTCACATTGATCAATAAAAGATCTATATATAATAGAATTTGGGCTTTTCAAAATCTTAGTCCAGAATTTTAATGCTCTCTCTTTAGCTATAATTGACAGTGGATATCTTCCTAGTTCCCCTAATACAGCTAGATTTGAGGTTTGCTGACGAACACCTAAAATACGTTTGCAGAATTTAATATGAATTTTATCCACTTCCTTGAAATCATAGATACCCCAGACTTCCGCCCCATATAAGATAATAGGTACCACCATCGAGTCAAAAAGGGATAGCTTGTCGAGATTAAGTCTATCACAAACAGATAGTAAGTTGTTATAAGCCTTCAATGCTTGTTCAGATAACGCGTTCACAGTTTGTGTCATATTACCCGTGTGAGTTAATTTTATACCAAAATAACAAAACGTGTCAACAACTTCAATAGGTTCCCCGTTAACAAAAAAATCAAAGTTATTAATTTGTTTTCTTTTCTCGAAGATACATATTTTTGTTTTATTAACATTTATTTTGAGACCCCATTTACGCGAATAGTTTGATATTTCATTAAGCTGAGTCTGTAAACTTTTTGAGTCAGTAGTGAATAGCGCTATGTCATCGGCAAATAAAATCATGTATATAGACAGTTGATTTAGATCATTCTCAGACAAACCTTGAAAGTCAATACTGTACTGAATATCATTAATAAAAAGTATAAATAAAAGAGGCGAGAGTGGCTCCCCTTGCTTAAAAACCAAGCGTAACATCGAAGAATTCCGATAAATTACTGTTAGACGGAATTTTTACACAAGATTTAACATTTTCATAAATACATTTAATGATTTTAACCATTTTACAGCTTAATCCTGATTGTATAAGTTTAACCCAGAGGGCATCCCTAATAACGGTGTCAAAAGCTTTTTCGTAGTCAATGAATGCACAATATAGTTTGGATTTATTAGCTAAAATCTTTTGAATAATTGAATGAAGAATAAATATACTATCAGCTGTACTTCGTTTATCCCTGAAGACAAATTGTGAAGCGTTAAATACATTTTCAGATTCGCACCAGCGATTAATTCTATTCCGTAAAACCAATGAAAATATTTTCGAGATTATATTTACAAGAGTAATTCCTCGAAAATTACTAGGGTCAGTTTTATCTCCTTTTTTATGAATAGGAACTATAACTCCCCTACACCACGCATCAAGGTATATACCAGAGTCAAATATATGATTAAAAATATGCTTTAAATATGGACTAATAAAATCTTTAGAATCAATAAAAAAAGTCAGCAACATTATTTTCAAAGTCACAACTTTTATGTGTTTTTAGACTGGAAATGGTTTTTGAAATTTCCTCAATACTTATTGGACAGTCAAGAGCATCAATAGACAGTGCTTCCGGTTGCATATCCAGATCGAACTGCCCATGCGGTGTATTTGAAATATTTTTAAAATGGTCCACGAAATCTTGCATATTAATATCGCTTGAATTATGACTATTCTTTTTCTTGTATTTATTTATATGTTTCAAGAATTTCCTGGGGTTTTTCTTGCTTAGAGACGATAATTTACTTTTTTCGATTTGATGGAAATCAATACCCTTCTACTATTCAAAAATAATAATCTATTTTCTTCATTTTTGTTAGATTTAAAGACCCTTTTATCATTTAGAAATTGTTTTTTGGCATTTCGACAAGTTTCATTAAACCATGGAGATTTTTTTATTTTATGTTTTGAATTTAATTTAGATGTTCTCCCATTTGTTTTAAAAGAAATATCATATATAATACTAGATAAATTATTTACACATGTGTTAATATCAATTTCGCTTTGTAATAATTTATCACAAATATCATCAAATACATGTTTATTTTCATGCAATGAATTGTTAAAATCATTTAAATCTGAATCGTTCCAAATGATTTTATCATATGTTAAATTATCAGTTTTATATAATATTATTTTATTATATTATCTTATAAAATTATTCAATTCAGTAATTAAATAATCCACAACACTCGATGCGGTTCGATTTCTGATCAAATTAAAGCAGGTAAATTTACCTTGCTCAAGGCGACCGTTCACAATAGCTAGGCTATTCTCTTTACAGAGATTTAACAGCTTGTTGCCAAACGTGTTCACTGTATTGTCCAGGGAATACCGTAGAGGTATGCCTTGCACGGGGAAATCACTTAACGGCATGTCAACATATCGGTCAAGATTAATACTATCGACTAAATCTGACCGTTGACCTACTCTGGAGTTGAAGTCACCTGTGACATAAATATCACCATAGTATTGATATTTAACAATATCGGTGTTTAATTGGTTAAAGAAGTCGTATTCAAACAGATTTGAGTTTGCATTTTTATAAATAGTTGAGCTCTCAGGGAGGATATAACATGTGCAAAAGTACAGATCGTAAGCGCTACCAACAGTTTTTGTTTAATCCCCTGTACATTCCAGAGTAGGAATTTCAACTGTTCTTTGGGCCTGTCCTAGGCATCTGTAAAATTGTCCGCTCTGTACAAAGAACCGTTAATGTAAAGTTTGTCATAGGCTAATACAGCCTTTTTGTTTTCAGATTTTGCCTGAATCATGATTGGAATAAGTTTTTTTTCTGCGTTCCTGGATTGTTTTTGGGTACTGATCGCTAGTTCTGATGATTGAGTCCTTCAGTTTGTCAAATGACGTTTGTTTGATACGTAGCTTGTCCTGATGGTAGTTAAATTTGACCACGATTTGGCGTTTTTTCCCTGCTTGGAAATGGTCAATACGGTGAGCACGGTCGATCTTGATGGTATCAGCATCCGGTATATCGAGAGTTGATTTTATGAAGTCGGTGATTTTTCGAGTACAGTTCTCGTTTGCACGTTCCTGATGGTTGGATATTTCATCAAAATTGAAAAATAAAAGATTGTCCATCATGGATCGCTACTGCATATCTATCATGCCTTCCGAAAGACGGGTATTATCAGATTGCATCTTATTGCATTCCTTTTGAATTTCTGCATTTTTAGCTGTTTCAGTTTTTAACATGAATTCATTTATTAAGGAAACTGTATGGAAAGTAAAATTAGTGATTGTTTTTTTCATGCTGAAAGTGGGGGTACCCAACTTCAGGGGGCAAAGAGTGGTAAAAAGTGATATTATTTGCCCCATTTTGGGGACATTTTAATTTGAGTCTAGGATAGTAGCTTAATAATTATGATGAAGGACTTTGTGATCCGCGAATCGTAGAAATAGTGAAAATTAGGTCAAACGTTATAATGTAAGTCCATGGAAAACGCAATGGTGGTAGCCGACCATTGATAAATACACATCAAAGGGTCCTCTGTGGCCAAGTGATCTAAGACGCCGTCTCAAGATCACTTAGCTCTCGCCGCTAAGGTCGTAGGTTCGAGTCCCGCGCCCACCTAAATGTTTATGTGAGAAAGTTACATGCGGAAGGACGTTGATTTTACTAGGTCTGGCTCAGTCTGAAGTCTTCCTGTACCGGTAAAACTGTAAATGCCATATATACCATACAATGTGTTAAACCCCATTCAAAAAAGATATACGTCAACAGTTTGTTTTGATAGATGCTCGCGGCTGTGCGAACATATAAGGTGAATGGTCAGTCCATACAATAATAAATATTCATATAATTCATTCATTTTAATGTTTTTGTGCACTTTGATCAGACCAAGTCTGATTAAAATTCATTGTTAATCTTTGTTTCTCAAACAATTTATAGTCATTTAATTTCTTCTTCCTTTAAGCCCGTGTGGTTCGGGCTAAGAATAGAATAACTGGCGTTCTCTGCAGAGGGATAGGAATCCTCCGAATGAGTGTCATGTTCATTTTATCATTTTTTGTCATGTTTACTTTTGTTAAATTATCAACCTCTGCGTGGTTCCAGTGATCCATGTGAGTGATGGCAAGAATAGAATCACTGTGGCTTAAGCATGTCGTAAGAAGCGACAATTTGATTAATACGATATAATTTGCTGAAACTCTGCAGTTCTGCAGGTATCAAGGTTCTAAGTTCACTCTGCATATTCATTTGTTGATGTATTTTTTTAATCTGTATGTTAATTTGTTGTTTTTGTACATGTAGCGTGAACTTGGAATCGTCCTTCCTATTTGCGTCGAATAACGTATAATGTGTTGATACGCCGTAAAACACTATTTATTCATTCATTCATTCATTCATACTTCTTCCTTTAATAATTATATATTGAAATGTCTTAATACTTCTATTCATATCGAAACATGAAACAATCTCACGCCGTAGGACCCATAATAAGAATTCCACAAAAGTGTTCTTTGATCTTTACGTCTTTACAGCCAAAAAAACACTGCCCAAATGATAGTAAGTAAGTAAGTAAGTAAGTAAGTAATTAAGTAATTAAGTAAGTAAGTAAGTAAGTAAGTAAGTAAGTAAGTAAGTAAGTTAGTAAGTAAGTAAAGTTTATTCACGTACATATGAACATCTGGCCCTTCATACAACTATACAATAAAAACATACACAAGAATGACTAACAAAATTAATGTAAGTACATGTATAATAGTGTTCATGAAAAATATTGTTTTACATATTAGTATACGAGCTGAAGTATAGCCTTACCATTATATTAAACTATTTTGTTTTTCGAAAGCACTATACAGGAACCTTGCAATTTTGCATATAACAGTTCTATCATCATTGGACATTAACCTATGAAAAGTGTTTGTGTCTCTTAAATTTAAATAGTTTTCACCAAAAACATCTTAAATTTTCATAAACTGTACATTCTAAGAAAAAATGAAATTCAGATTCAATTACTAAAATATTTGTTTGTAAACATATTGGACAAAATTTAAAATGTCTATCTAAACCAATATGACTAACATTTTAATCATAAGATTATGCGTGGACATTCTAAATTTTGTCCAAGTTTGTCTTAACGGAATTGAGAGGTCTAAAGATAAATATTTTTTCAGGATTTGACAATGGTTTAAAGTTCAAATATGTATTGGCTTTTGTAAATTATGCTAATGTTAGGCAGCTTATGTTATGACACAGAAAGGAACGCTATGAACATGTGTGTTTTAGAAATAGTTACAAAGATGGCTTCCAAATCAGCACAATGTTCCTTAAAGGGAATACTAATAATGTATACGTGATACAGTGCATGCAATTCTTTAATTGTCAGTAAAATATTATAATACAGCACATCCAAACACTATGTATGTAGCATTTATGATAGTTTTCAATACACCGCCACATGTCAAAAGAGTTGAGTGTGACCTATCTCCATAGAAGCTGGACCTTGTAGTTGGCTGGAAAGTCTGATCATGAACTCAGACCAGCAGCTGTAAATCACAACTACAGGTAAATTTGAATTTTACAATAGTGTTCAAAAATGTATTTTGAATGTGACACTTATAAAGTATATTGTTTGTTTTAAAATTCACTTGACATAAACAGCATACATTCAAGAATTGGTCTGTGAAGTTTCAAACAAATCATATTTGATTTAAGTATATATTTGAATTTTGAGCAAACTGTTTTGATGATTGTATTTAATTGTATTGTCAACAATTATACCAGCTTTACTTTGGTACCATAATCATTAAATTACGATAATCTTTTGAAATGTTATGGAAGAAATGCCAAGGGTGCCACCCTAAATTTCAGCTTTGTGTATTGAATTGATGTTTGCCTCCTCCGATCTCTGCAGTGATTTTGGAACGAGTCTTCTGATTGGCTAACCCCAAAGACCCTAGTACAGCTGTCAGGCGATAGCGGTTAATCGATATCAAATACCGGTGGACCGATAAATAAGTAACGATGCGCTGTTAATTTAATCGGCCCACCGATAAAAAATAGCGGTACATCGTTATTGTATAGCGGTGGACCGGTATATAACGGTGTACCGATATATTGTAAGGATAGAGAGCGACTTTTAAGTATATTTTATAAATGCACCATTAAAACAAAATATCGGTCTACTATCATAATAGTGGTGCACCTGTGCCGGTGCTTTTGACCTTGATGTTACACCATACAATATCGGGTTAGACTAAAATATCTACGAATAAAACGGAAGATGCCGACCTGTGTAATAACAAATTTCTCATAAACAAGATAAACTAAAAGGACGGAATAAAATATTATCTTCAAATTGGACCTTCCTCTTTGTGATTCAATAAACTTTCAATCTTTTGCTGAACAGACAGTTATAGGTGATGAATCTTTAAAGGAAAAATGTATTCTTTTTGCACTGTCCTGACCGTTTTGTTTTGTTTGGTCAAATGCAACAAATCTCCTGCTAACGTCACAAGTGGTCAATGATTAGCCAATGGAAATCGTCCTATCTGTCAAAACATCGAAGTCCTAGATGCCATCTTGTTTTATTATATTTTATAAGTATGTTTCAATGTCGAATGCGTATGATTTCGTAAGCCAATTTGCACACTTATGATAAAATATATTGCTAAGACTCATCTGATCAAGTTGATAATATCAGACACTAACACGAGGCTCGTTCTGGTTTTTTTATAAGCCTCACCTGATAAAGTTGATAATATCAGACACTAACACGAGGCTCGTTCTGACTTTTTTTCTAAGCCTCAACTGATAAAGTTGAAACAATCAGATACTAACATGAAACGCGTCCATGTTGTTTTTCTAAGCCTCACCTGATAAAGTTGATAATATCAGACTCGTCCTGTATTTTTTCTAAGCCTCACCTATTACAATTGATACTATCAGACACTAACATGAGACTCGTCCTGATTTTTTCAAAGCCTCAACCGATAAAGTTGATAATATCAGACTCGTCCTGATTGTTTTTTTTCTAAGCCTCACCTGATAAAGTTGATACTATCAGACACTAACATGAGACTCGTCCTGGTTTTTTTCTAAGCCTCACCTGATTAAGTTGATAAAATCAGACTCGTCCTGAGTTTTTTCTAAGCCTCATCTGATAAAGTTTATAATATCAGACTCGTCCTGGGTTTTTTTCTAACCCTCATCTGATGAAGTTGATATTATCAGACACTAACATGAGACTCGTCCTGGGTTTTTCTAAGCCTCACCTGATAAAGTTGATAATATTAGACACTAACACGAAGGTCGTTCTGACTTTTTTCTAAGCCTCAACTGATAAAGTTGAAACAATCAGACACTAATATGAAACGCGTCCATGTTTTTTTCTATGTCTCACCTGGTAAAGTTGATAATATCAGACTTGTCCTGTATTTTTTCTAAGCCTCACCTATTACAATTGATACTATCAGACACTAACATGAGACTCGTCCTGGTTTTTTTCAGCATTTTAACCATTTGGACATGATCAGAACTATATCACCAATAACAGTGGACATATATATGATCTGACCAACTTGCTACCTTGCGCACGCTGGCCCTCTTGTGCACTTTTAAACTATTTTAAATCTCGCTAATGGTTAATTTGAGTTTCATGATTCTATTTTCCGGAATAAAGATAGTTCCATTAGCAGAGTTCAAGTATGCGCCAAAATACTGTAAACTCTGCACTGGGAGCCAGCATGAATTCACTACTTCGGGAACCAACCCGGGAGATAATAGATCCCACTTTATTTCTCTAGCTAAAATAGCCGTACTTTTGAAGTCTCTACCACAAGACAACCCATCATCCAGAAACATGAGGGATAATTTTTCCTTCACTTCTCCATTTCTTGACCAAGGGCCTCGTGACCTTTGCCCATATATATGGAACTGTGCTTAGAACCAAAAACTTGGAAAAAACTGTATGACCATGTTCATTAACCCACGAAAATCCTAAGAGGTTAAAAAAAATTAATAAAGGATATGCAGTAGTGATGTCAAATTTATCATGAAAAATCGTTTTTATTTAAATACGATAAAGCTATTCTCAAAACATCATATTTGAACGACATTTTTAACAGATGTTTGTTTACTATTCTCAGATCAAGAATCAATCTCTCTTTACCGCTACTCTGTACCGATACGGTCAAAGGATTTACTACACTGGGTATATTTTTCACACGTTTACTATAAATGACCTATCCAATAAATCATGAACGGCTTCGCTCATTCATAAGATTTAAGATTTATTTATTTGTGACTTAAAACTATAATGTTTCTCATTACATACATATATTATACATACATTCCATATTATTATTTATCACGTGACACATATTATGAAACAATTCGTAAATATAATTAAATATTTGTAACAAATAAAGTAGCATGTGTACATCTGTAGTTAATATTTTATAAAGAAGTTGGACTTATCTCAAATGAATTTCGAAAACAATTTACATTTAAATAAATATCTACAATCCCATAAATCATCTATGTTAGATAATATATATATACACTCATATTTACACACATAAGGCCTTCAAAAGATTGCTTTGTTAAAAGATTTCTAAAAACCTATTTACTTGTTTCAGGCACAGTATAAAAAGGAATCTTATAACCATTAATAATAGTGTCTAATACAAAATCGCTGGCAGCTATATTTTGCCAAACTAGAATATTCTCTCGTAAACGGCCTTTAACCAAAATGTTTGTTCTCCCTTGTCATATTCGAAATAATCACGGGTAAATCTTTGCGAATCGATTACAAAACAACTTTACTTATCTCTTAAGTCAATGTCATGTAATTCATCCCTTTTTGATGTCGACTTGCTGCCTGATCCCTGGTCGCTGGCTGGATGTGTAAGGACAGTCTCTTATGAAGTGACCGAACTAGTCACATGCGAAACATGACACACCTCCTGGTGCACGCTGGTTAAGGGGTGATCCACCAAAGCCACAAAAACTGAAACTCTGCTGAATCGACGTTGGTGCGGAAAGCCTGGGAACGAACCCGGCACCAATCCCAGGTGTAAGCTGCTGGTACCTAGACTGAGTTCCATTGCCAGGAACCATCATAGCAGAAATACTGCTTTTCTGTTTGGCGTCTCACACCTTCCTGCGTTTGATAGCCCTGTTTTTGGACTTGAATATCTTGCTCTCATCCTCCGAATCGCTTGCGACGTGATTGGATTCATACTGCCACACGGTCAATTTTTTCACTTCACTTGCCACAGTATATGAATTTCTTTGCACTTCTCTCAAAGCTTTCGTTTCTCCCCTCTGGCTTCGAAACTCACCTAACAACAATTTCTACTGTGTCTAAATGTTTGTAGAATTGCACGCAGTCTCGCCTCCAGTCATAACTCGACAATGACCTAGCTATTTAAATCCACCTGTACTGGTTGCCCTGAACCAGTACCGTTGGTATATCCGCTGTGATTTATCACCTAGTATAACTATGGAATACCAGGTTTGTGTATTTCCAATGCACCTATAAATCAAAACAAGGGTGTATATGAACATTCTTTTTGAGAGTATTTATAAGATCACTTTTCAAAATAAGTGCGTTTTTGATTACTTTGTTCGCGTATTAACGCGCCGAATAGTTACCTATCTGTATTGTTGCTTACTTGATCACAGTTTTTATCAAGGAAAAGTAAATGCGAATATATATTTCAATGCCCGTCTTTGAAGCTTTTAAACTCTGTTTGACAGAAGACAAACCTCCATAAAATAAAATTTTGAACATCTTATTGTATCATACGTCCTTTGCTATGGTAATCATATTTTGAAAGTTTTAAAGACTGTTTCATCGGTTGGAGAAAATCGTGGCCAACAGTATAACAAAGGTTATAGAACAAAATTATTTTTTTACAAAAAAATGTTTTTATTTTAAAGTTTCGCTTAAAATGTGTTTATAAGCCCTGTGGTGGGGATAATTGAAGTCGATTTACATCATGCCGACTCAAGAACTCGTCCGTTATTTTGAAGATCATATTGCGTCTAAAACATGTTCCCTATGTCAATCTATCCAAAAAAGTGACCCCTGTGGTAACCCCAAATTGTAACTCCAGGGATATGTTGGAGACCTCAATGCAATGCCACATCTAAGGTTGAACATTCCGAGAAAATGTTTATTTAAAGTTTTGCTTAAATTGTACTTATAAGCCCTGTGTCGGGGCAATTTGTGGTCGAATCACACGAGTCAAGAACTCGTCCGATATATTGTGGTTATTTAACTGCTGTGCAAGTTTGATTAAGATTCAATAAAAAAATGAAGGTGCTATCGCGTCTAAAAGTAAAAGGCTAATGCAATGACGACGGACGGACGACGGATAATTTACCATGTCATAAGCCATGCTGGCTTTTGGACAGTAGAGCTTAAAATGGGAGCCCTAGAAACAATATTGATCGCTAATTGGATTATCTTTTTGTCTAGTCCATTACTTTACAATGATCATCCGTTCAGCGTACATGATGTATTATTGTTATGTTCTTGTTGATACTCTTGTCGCTTTATCCTAGACGAAGTATAAACACACTACACCAGATAGTTTGGATTGCAAGGTCCAGTGACAGAGAGTCGGACCCAGGATCGGAGGTTCGGGGGTTCGATCCACCACCACGGCATTCTGTAGTGAAGTAGGTGTGGTTTAGCATGGCACTTTATCCGCATATGTTAAGTACGGCTTCTACCTAGGAAGATAAGGAACGTTGTCTAAGTTGTAGAAACATGTTGAGTTAAAATAAATAAGTTTTAAACAAAAAACACTAAGTATGTAAAAGGCATTTGCTTCACGGTAAACAAGCCATGACAATGACTTAATTAGCGATTTAAATGAATAAGTACATATAATTGCATTTGTCTACAACGAGGTTCTCTAAACCGATACATATTTGAACCGGATACTAACGCTATTTTGAAATATCAGGGAAATATCATTCTTTGGACGAAGATGGAATTTTACCCAAATTGTATTGTTGTTTTTGGTGAGTAAACGTTGGATTTAAATACTAGCCGCCACGTGACTTCTTTCTTATCTTTTTTATTCTTCAGATCTATTTCTCTACGTTTTTTCACCAGAATTAGATCGACATTATTTATTCACTTATCTTAAATCAATTCTAATTCTTTTAATTTCATTCTCAATTTGATTATCATATCCCATCTTGAAAAATGAAAATTGTATAAATAGGTGTATATAAAACAAACTGACATACACAACTATACATACCAACACTATTAAGTGTCATTCTGATGCAATGACACAAATTCATGAAAACACAGTTCCATCTTTCATCACTTAATTATGATATAATGGATAACTGATTTAGGTTGTCAAGAATTTTACTTTCTCCGGTTATGTATTGATATGTAAGACGGTCCCTGATTTGAAACATTCATAAAATTATACTGGTTATAAACTGGTTACAAAATACTTATCGGCTATGTTTTTTTGCCATGACATATAATTTCATGTTACACAGTGTGTGCAGTAGAATATATACCGTGTAGAAGAAATATTCATATATCTTACGCACTTTATTCATGAAAGTTCGCACCTGTACGCTTTATTGTCTGTTTTATGTTATTGTATATTCTATGAAATTAATGTTGAAATAATTATCAATTAACTGATTATATCTGATGTCATTAATGTATTTTGTGGTACTACCATCTCCACAACTGTCCCTACTTGATCTTTTTTATCATTGAGACCTTTGGCGAATATTATACTTTTTTATTAGTCGAGAAGGTGGCATTTCAAGACAAGTGGTCGCTTAATAGAGGCGACCCTAGCATAGGTTTACCTGTATCTCACATGGCTCTATGAGCAGGTTTTTCTACCCGGATCCGTCTCAGTGACTGCTCATGCATGCTCTTATTTAAAAATATATGACGTGATTAAAACTTAATTGATTATAACAATTTGAACATTCAACATTTCATCATGTAATCCATTTTTCAGCGCCATTCAACATAAGCAATATATGCTCGCCACACCTCATCATTCTCTTTTCCACCTCTCACGAGCATTGCGTTGGCGATATAACACTCAATCTTCGTGGAATACAGATTCAGTTTTTGTACATATAAGTATGGTGCATTCTAGAATTTACGTTACAAGGCCTGTGTTAAATATAAACACATAATTAAACGCATCATGTAACATTGCGTTTTGATCCATAAAGACGATTTATCAACTTTATTTCCTTGTATATTTCCAGCAGTTTTTCACAATATCACAAAAACATAGGCAGTTTTATCCAAGTGAAGCGTGCATGTTTAACGTAAACATCCAGGGTAATGCATTAAAAACATAATAAGATAGATTACTTAATTTAAAAATAAAGGGCTATTGAATATTTTAGGAGTTCCTACCTCCCGGTATTTGAGTTAATAAATTGCTGTATCTATATTGTTCATGTTTACGAATTTGACGAAGCTTAATTATTTACAAAGATACCAGTACGCATAAATTATCTCTTAATATTAGTATGGATCATCACAAAACACTCGACGTTGTAACAAACGCTCTCAAGTTTTAGAATAAATGGGACTACGTCGGAACAATAAATACATCATGTGCGGCGTTCCACAAGTCCCAGTCCTTTGGCTTCTACTACTCTTATTATTCATAAACTCTGTCTAAATGTGCCACAAGTAGAGATTCATATGCAAATGATACGACACCTTATGGCATTTAATCCGATAAGGCAAATCCCTGACAAAATTGACAATGTTACAAATAATGTTTTAAACTGACATAAAGAGAACGGATGCTTTTAAACACCGAAAAACCAAAACTCATGTTAATAACTACAAGACGGGAACGTATAAACATGTAAAACAAATTGATTTTATCATAAGTCATAAGTTAACTGTATATATAAACTATTAAATGGAATGTGCCCTGCATATTGAAACGCATTTTTAGAAATGACAAGCAAGAAACACAAATACACTTGAGGTCTATATCAAACAGAAACTTGTCATCTAATGGAGGACAAATACGGAACGCCGTTCAACTTGAAATTGAAAATGGTGACCCTTTAAACATATTTATATATAAATTCCTGAATTGGGTGGAATACAGAAGTATGATTTAAATACGGGTTTATTGCCATAATAAAAAATAACGTTGATTGGTATAGCTTGTTTGTTTGTTGCTTTTCAGTTGTTTCATTACATACGTATTTGTATATTTATCACACATTTTATATAATATGATTTACTTTATTATATGATGTACTTATAACAGAGTGTCTCTAGGAAGATTGATTTTGTCAATTTAGTCACACTCTATAACTAGAGCATATACTTACTCTAAATTGGCATCCTGTTGACTACAAGTTTGTTTAAACAATGTCATTGTTAGTTCACATAAACCAAATGCTCAAGTGAGCTATTCTGTAATCTGTCTCTGCTTCTGGGATGTCAATAATTTCTTTGAATATCTTCTTATCTGAGACCACAGCATCGACTTTTATAAAACCTGGATATAATAATCTTTAGCTCGAGCCTTTTAATGTTAAAGCTCTTATGAACATCTCATATGGAACCACTGAACCATCTTTTGCCTCTTTCAATTTTTTGTTGGTTGAGCGTCAAACAAAATGTCCACAGGGGCCCAGCCAATTACTACGTATGATTTAACACTCGTCTGCATCTTCTTCTCTAAAATTAATGACTCAACTTTAATAAAATAATGTACCTCCGGTGCTAATATTTCAAACTTGTGTTTGTTTACACCGGTCATACAATTTTAAGCGACATCTCCACTAAAATTAATTACCTTTTTTCATTGAAACCTTGATGAATTGTTACCCTTGCTTTTTTATTTGTGTACGAGCCATAAACAGTATGGCTGCCATTAATCGGCATTCTTTGCATCAGTAATATAGGGCAAATTTTAAAAAAATAATAATTTTCTGAAAGAACTGATCAATTTTAATCAAACAAGTTCACAATGAGTCTTAAGTGGTGCCCAGAAACGTTTCTATCTTGTATTTATGCTTTCGTATGTTGTTGAATGAGAATGGTTCATTGACCTCTGCCATTGTCAACAATATTTAAGGTACAAGAACAGTTCGTCTCACCACTAAAGATTATTCAATAATTGGGGTTAAATTGGGTAGAATATGATTGCACTAAACTCATCGACTCAAATGACAGAATTTATAATTATATAAAACTGATTACATTATAAAGACTTCTAAATAAATATCCATGATGATTAAAAGAAGTGCCGCTCCGATATGCTCTTGTGGTGCAGTCAGTTAATACGTTTTGATAAAACTATGCATGTACAGTAAGTACTCGGTGTAGGTTTTATTACACTCTTGCGTTTCAACCTTTTTAATTCATATCTAATGCATTAGTTCTCCGGACAAAGATATATATTAAGTTCATCGTTTTTAAACTATACATACATGTAAATGCATGTAGCAACACATTAATAAATATCAGTAGCATGTTAGGATAGGCATTTTTATATAAACAAGATCATTCAGACGATTATGATTTATTCTAACAAGAAATACATGTAGTTAAACCGTTCACAACAATGATAGTACTTTTAAAATAGTGAAGAATCTGAACATTATCACATTATTTGTTTATTGCACATTTATATTACACGTTTACTTTTGGTAACTAAGTGTTGTCACAATGCGTTGAAATATGAAATGCCTGTATGTATAAAATAAGAATAAAATTGATGTATGTAGAGAATAGAGAAGGGATAGTAGATAAAAGAAAGACGTTATTATAAAGAGGAGAAGTCGTTGACACTCAAAGTCTACATTCAGCATGATGATGCCCTTAATAAGTTGTAATATGGTCCATTTGCCGTTATGTTGTCCAATTTCGTCTTTTGCCATTGCTATGGTTCTCTCTATCTTTTCAATATGTTTTAAATATTGTATAACTCATACAGACAGAGAATTGTATTTTTGTATTAAGCGTAAATCAACATAGACTTAAGTATCTAACAAGTTTGAATGACTACTCGACTCGATAAATCCAAACGATTTTACTATAGTGGCGGATATTACACTAACGTAATAGTCAGTAACGTGTATAGCCTTTCTATATTTTTTTTATTCTGGGTTCAAAAAGTCTTGCAGATTGGCTATTGATGTATCTTGCAACCTAGGATTTTGCAAATGTAGTCGTGCTAAAATGGGGAAAACATCAGGGAGTGTTTAACATTTTCCAAGTGTAAATATAATGATGATGCGTTAGCTGCTGGTAAAACATAGAACGGAATCTGAATACTGATACATCCTTAGACAGCCCGTACGGGGAGGTATGCAAAAGGTCTACCAGTTCGACGCAATGCTTACAACCTTTTGACAATTAAATATTGTCATGATAAATAAGAATATCTTCACATCTAAAATACGATACCAGAAAGTATGACATGAAGGTTGTTGTTGTATCATCCTGAGCATTTGAAAATACCGGGTAGTGTCTAACAGTTTCAGAATAATATCCTATGATTAAATTGAAGTTCTACATTTTTTTAAATAAGTAATGACAATAATATCATATAACAGCTTATGCATGTCGTAAGATGTGACACATTGAGGACTTTTGGTTTAAATTTTATGTACGAATATGTTGTCTTTTTTCAATCGGAATTAACAATATAACGAAAAATGGTTTATTCACTTTGTTATATGCAACATTTAGTGGACCTCTCACATAAAGTATTGATAGTATATATATTCATTTGAAATGCATCTTCGTTGGGCTGACGCAATTTATAGAAAACATTGGAGCATTAAACATAATTGTTATTTTAGCGAAATTTTTGAATAAGCGAGGGATGCAACTCGCGAAAAATAATGAAAATAAAGTTCTCGCTAATAAAACGTGTGCGCTAGTATACTTTACTGTATGTATATCCATTCGGCATATACATTTGTTTATGTGTTGTTGTTTAAAGTGTATGTTATTTTTGGCAAGTATTTTATTTTTGTACATGGGGTGTGGTTATCCCAGAGCATCTCCCTTTCAATGTGTAGGTACACCCTAAAACCGGAAATTAACTATTCATTATTTCATTGTACATATTTATACGGGGGACTTTCACTAAATTCTGTCACGATTGGCCTTCCGTAGAAACACTGTTGCATAAGAGCATGAAAAACTCGTGTAATCGTTTTGGGATGTTTGTAATACACCTGCGATTTCTCAATTTAATCCGATTGTAACTGACTAACATATTTATTGTTGAATTAAACACACTTATGTAGAATGGCAATATTTCAATGTCATAATGAAACCTGAAGAAAAAATAGAAATATAGGCTCACAACAAAGCCCGAGTTCCGTTGCAGTTATCGCCAAAAGAGATTTATTCTGAATTGTGTCGTATACATGATAGTTCTACCGTAGCGTTGTGCTAGATGAATCCCCAACTTGCTGATACCTGATCAAAAGGCCAAGCGTTTAGATTGTGCTAAAAAAATCTGAGAAAAATATTAAAAATGTAATCATAGGAACATTTCTGACTTGCTCACTTGGGATTAAACTTGGGTTTATTATTTTGAACCCGAACGGCGCATCAATAACAAACAATGGCTTAGTAAAAATCAGGCTAGGCCGGTCATAGCAAAGAGGACAAGAAACGCTAAGAAGGTTTTATATGCCATTTTCTTCAATACAAACGGTCCTTTTGTACACATTCCTTGCAAAGAGGGTTGAACAATTACAAGTAAGTTTTACAAAGATAAAGTACTTAAATCTGTCAAACAGTTTTATCAAAATAAACGCCCAAGCAAGATTTGGAAGACATACAGCTTATTCATGACAATGCTTCTGCCCTTAAATATCCGAAGATTAGTGACAGAATATATTGAATGCTCCTCTTACAAGACTATAATTATACATGTATCATTCCATGTTACAATTCATGTATATTTTTCAGCTTCAGAATATTGCGACAAAAGTCAGGGAAAATGTATGGTGCGCTGTATAGGTATTGTTAATTATTCAATTTGATTATTTTAAGTTCAGTATAATTACGTAAGATTTACTAATAGAAATGTTGTTAAATATAACATAACTATATTGTTAAAGTAAAATTTTAAAAAAAATGTAGTCACTTTCGTAAATTTATGTTTTCGATTTTAGTTTGGTGACATTAATAGACTAAGGTCAATTTGGACCCATTTTAGACCCAGCAAGTGAGCTTTTGTACTGACATAAGTATATTACAATCTCATTATTCCATTTTTTCTGTAGAGCTTTTATTGAAATTGAAACCTGAAGAATTATCTTGTTATAGCAAATTGATTTGGTTTGTTAAATTGGATTCCATTCCCAGTGATAAAGGGATTCTTTCATCAGCTAGCATTGCTTATATCTGGCATCAATAATATCTATATTAACAGATAGTCCAAGCTGTTCAAATAAAGGGTTGTGTGAGATCAAGGGAAGTGAATTAAGCGTATTTGCCTCTTTATAGATTAATAATCTCAATGACAAAGAATGATCATGTGTATGAATGTATGAAATGCATATACAATGTATGTATAATCTCATTTTTACAAACCCACACGTGTCGAAAGCTTTAATGGCCATTACCCTTATTCTTTGCCTGTATTTCTATTCATTTCCATGTTATGTGTCGATCTCGTATTGTTACAAACCGACAACATGTTGTGGGATAAAATCATGTTGTCCAACTAATTCCACGTGTTGTGGGTCTGTTATTACATCATGTTGTGCAGAAGATTTCAAGTGCAAAAACGGCAATTGTGAAAGCAGGTTTGTTTGTAAAATGATTTCAATAAATTGTTGACAAAAATGTTAATTGTATCAGTAGTCTGTCGTTGTAAAAAAAGGTATCCTGTTTGAAGGTTTTTTAAAAGTTATAATAGTGATTACATATTTACATATATACTGAGAATTGTGCCCAATGTACTAGATTTATATCTAGAAGAAGTTCTTTGTTTATTGATGTTTGCAAGATGACACCTGATTCGAATACAGCTTTATCCAAAAGTATTACTGAAATTTTAAGTAATGACTGCTGGTGAAGTTCTATGAGACTTCTGAGGGACAGATTATATTAAGATCATTTGACGCTACGGCTCGTTACTTTCCTATATATATTTACATAATGCAAATATGTATGATTCCAAACCCTTAATATCTGTCTATTTATTCGCCTATTTACATGTATAGTTTTGATGATATAAGATATATAATATAAAATTGATGTTATCTTAAAATAATAAAATATAAAGTTCAAGGTAGAAATACTTGGTGATACGTAATACGTTTTTAGGTGCAACGAATGATTTACATGAGTAAATTGGATTTTAACATTACCTTGAGTTCCCTTTAACATGGTTGCCATTCACTATGAAAATTATATATGGCGTTTAAGTCATTTATCAAATAGGAATATATTTAAATATAACTCCCCCTTAACTAAATGTATGGATCTCTACCAGTGTATAAATATATGTTGCAATAGAATCAAATAATATTCTCGAATGGGGAATACTGTAACTGTATTATATGATTCAGCGATGAGTCCCTCACAAGTCTAAATGAAATTTATATAAGTTTGGGCTTAGAGACATTTTTGTATCAAACTGAGATGTTATTTCTCAATGAAATGGTCCCAATAATTAATCATCTTATTGATGAAGCCGGACTTTTAAAAAAAAAAGTGCTATTGAAGCAGATTGATTTTTGCATTGCCAACTGTGTCAAAAATGTCAATATTTGTTGGTTTGTCCGCCGTCCGTCTGCCAAATACATACTAATATAAACATATATTCTCGGATAATTTATCGTCAACCCGACATTAATAACTGATGTTTAACTTATAGCCCCTGCATTAACAAACATTGCTGTGCTTTGTACTGTATCTTTTGCCAAACTTAACGATTTATAGATATCATAGTCCTTTTGTTTTGTGTTAACTTGAATGTTGTTATTAAGTCTTTAACACCAGCTCATCGTGAAATTATACATGGATCTAAAACTAACATAGATTCAAAATATTGTTTTACGAATATTTAGGCAAACACACTTTGTGTTATCTGTTCATATAAATTAGTATGGGATTTATTTGAAATAAAATTGTTATACCCCATTAAATGGGCATTGTTTTGTTTTTTGAAAACATTATTTGAAATGTCAGCTAATTGAAGTAATTTTATAGTTTATATTTCACTTACATTTTGGTTTTAAAGTCATCCCTTCAGGGTTACTTTATGTTGTTGTCTTAAGTTGTACTAGCGAAAGGTATGACATGACTCATGTCACGGTAACGTGTTGTGTTTTCATGTGTTCGTGGTACTCAAACGTTTGATCTTCTTCATTCGACAAAAGTTTTCTTCTCATTTAAGTTAAATCAAACTTGGCAATGTTATCATTATGCATTAATCAAGATCGAGTGTCAGAGCCGACTTATCTGTTCTTTAATTGTAAAACATGCTGCTAATCTTGTTCATAAACGTTTTAAATGTTCACTAGTCTTTTATATATTTTAGCGATGGTGTATATAACCGAGCTCGAAAAGTATTTAAGTGTTGAATGCCATCAGTTGCCAAAAATTAAATTTAATGTTTGATCTTTGTTTCGACTAACGGTTTTACTTTGTATACATATTTAATCGTGGGCATGGATATGTTGATTATATAAAACTTAGGTTCAGTTCAAACACAATCCATGTTTACAGCTGTAAACTGAGTAATCTTCCCTTTAACATATTTTTTTTATTTAGTGCACATTACTCCTTTTATGTACGAATAAAATTGACTTCCTCAAATAGGGCATTTTTAATAGAAAACATGCACTTTTATCATCAACCATTCAATAACGCGACTAACCGTTCCCTTATTCTTTATAAATTTATACCTCAATAATAAAATACAAGTCGAATACAAATCTGTTGGTCTTTACATAATGAATATACAGGGGAAAATCTGATATACATGTATTGTTATTTCGAATGAGTTGATATCATTTCAACTAAAACTACGTCTTACAGACCCTAAACCGCTCAAGTACCCCAATTGCACGCAAACGGAGTGCACTCAGAGCGTAAGCGGAGCGCGAGCGTAGCGCAGACGGAGCGCGAACGGAGCGCAGATTGAGCGCTGACGGAGCGGACCTGGACCGTAAGCAAACGCTGGATTTTGAATAATAAACGCACTCCTGAACGCATGAAATAGATCGAGTGCACTCAGACACGCTGAATGCACTCAGATACGCTGAGTGCACTCAGATGCGCAGTATATGCAGTATACGCTAGACACTGTAAGATAACTGATAACAGAACTATTCGTGCGCTACTGAGAGCACTCGTTCATTCGGATACACTCTTTTTTATTATTTGATTGTGAAGTCGATACTTAAAATCGAGATAACAAAGACATTTTTTTTTACATAAATATAAACCATGTAGTTTATATAAATGTTTTATTGTAAAACGCATGATAAAACTTATTTTGGTCAACACTTTATCAATTATAACATAAATATCAATATTTAGCTGATCAAACAAAACATAGATATGCGGAAAATTATATGATTATGATTCTGTTTGTTTGGGTATTTCGGCAAAATAAAAATTACCAATTTTCAATTTAATTTGAACTTTAGTTTTATATTTTCCCCAAACATAGTTACACTGAGTTTGTGCTTAGTTGTGAACAAATCTACGTAAAACTGTTATATTGCAATTAAAGTGGAAACATTTTACTCGTGTACATCTCATTAAAATAATAGTAATAAATTAATTGTATTCTAAAATATAAAGTGGGTCAGTAGTATAGCGGATAGGGTGCTGGCTTCAGACGGCAGAGGTCGCGAGTTTGACCCAGGCTCTACTCGACCTCTCGAAACACAATTCAGTACCAGACCTAATAAGGGAATGCACTGGAGAATGCATAAGCTCCGAGCTTACTTCACAATCAAGCTAAATTAAATTAATGTAAAATAAATGTTTGTATGCCAAATTAACACGACAGACCGAAAAAACACATTAGACACAAGAAATAAAAACTAGTAAACGTAAATTTCTAGGTGACCTTTTTGAGGTTGTGATTTTATATTGACTAAAGAACAGCTTTTGATCATGAGGAAGGTTTAAATAAACAGAAAAGAACATGTATTCACTGCCTATAAAATAGTAAATATATTATTTTCCCGCTTTCCTACAAAATCGATACGCCTGATCACGTGCACGTAAGCACGTAACAATTAAGCCATCATAAAAGCTGTGAAAGGCGCAACAAGTAAGAAATGACAACAATAATAATAAAGAAGAAAAAATACTCAGATAATAATAATATAATAATATAATAATATAATAATAAAGTAATATAGCAATTATAACAATAATATTAATAATAATAGTTATCAATAATAATAAAATATATAATAGTTATTAATAATAATGAGGATAATAATAATATTATAAAAAATCTGCATATTTAAGTATTGATTGTGACTATATATTTCTTATCCAATCACATGCCGCGGGTTAAATAAAGATTTATTCATCGGGCACAAATTATAATCAAAATGAAAATTACACACCGGCAGGGTTCTTCGTGATCAATGGACCGATATATCACCAATTAACTATTTATTGACACACATGTGGTTCTCACCATGGGTATCTGTTTTGATGATTGCAATGCAACTCTGCCTTCATAAAAGTAATTAAATTGTTTTATTAATTGTGAACGACTGACCAGATGCACGTACGCACGTATCCAATATAAAAGCTGTGACAAATCAATAAGTCAATATGTATATTATAATAATAGCTCCAATGATAATAATATTTAAAAAAATAAAACAAATAATGAAAGTAAAAAATAATACAAATAAAATATTACATTTTTACAAGGAATTATTTAGAGACATGTCTTTAATTTTTATTAGTTTTAAAATTGTAGGATTGTTTTATTTTGTAAATTAACAATTCTGATCTGTTTTTTATAAGAACTCGCTATGGCAGCTGTGGTAAAATGACAGCCCTGAATATACATCCCTTAATACGTGTATGTCACACTTTCTACCAGTCATTCAGAACTGGCGTGGGGTTTTCGGTTCGTTAATTTAATGATATTAACATCATGATATTTACATACTTAAGCGTTCTGAAACTTCGAATAACCAATATCTTAAATGATTTTTTTATTTGTTGTTAATTGGCTAGCAGATTTTCTTTTTTATCGTTTCTTTTCAATCACATAATGTTGGCTCAATTAAGATTCATCCATCTGGCACGAATTACAATCAAAATGAAATCATACATATCTTCCGTGGTCAATAGACCGATAAGTCACCGCTTTAGCATATAACTTAATTGACACGGCTCTCACTGGCATGTGACATAACGTAATTAACACCACGGGTGTGTTGCTGCGTGTCATATAATTAGCGGTATAGCACAGTGGGTTTAGTTTCAAACAAGTTTATTATAGTTTGTCATTTTAAATAATGTATTAACATAAAGCATACTATCAGTAAAAGGATAATTTGAGAAACCCACTGAAAAAAAGTTCATTGCAAGTATATTTATATACATAATGATAACGAAAATAATTATAAAACTTAAAATATCAGAATATCTTTTCTAAGTTTAGTGAAGCTACATTTGGACCCAAATCGAGAAAACACTACAAGATTATTATTTTTCAAAAATCATTTATTATAATGTCAAATTGCATCGCACGGATTATAATAAATTTTCTATCACCCATGCAGTGCATATTATTGATTATAAAGCTTATTTTAGTTTGAACATTAACAAAACCAGTGATATATCCACATGTTGTTAAGTCACTGCTTACACTGAGCAGATTTATGGATTTTTATAAGGCCAACGAGGTATCAACAGTATGGTATTATTAATTAAATTTAATTATTAATAACAATATATTTAGTTTATGTTGATGATGTTTATGTAAATTTTGTGGACAAACTTAATTGATTTCCTGTAACGAACGGCTAACGGTATATCAAAGAAGATACTGACGCAAACACATGTCGGTCTGGATAACAGAAGCCGGTATAACGTGCGATATTCTTTGATCACCCAGACCACTGATCACATATCAAAACATAGACACTTCCGTTAAACATGCCTACTATCGATACTAGTTCAACCTTTCGCACAGCGGGTGACATAATATGTAGACAAACAATCGGATTATGAATTAATTTACCTTGACTAAATCCCATGGATACATTTTATTGCTCCATTGGAACAGATTAAATTAAAAAGTCAATATAGAATCATTTTAAAGAGTTGAGATGTTGCGATTGGTTATGGGCCGGAAACCGAGCTGAGCGAACTGAACGTTGAGTGAACGCTGAACGAAGCGAACGCTAAGAGGAGTATTAAATAGAGCACTCAGCTATACAGCGCTCGTGAGCGAATACTTGCGTTTGTGAGTGCATAAAATTAACCGCGTTTAATCGAGTGCACGCAAACGGAGCGCGAACGGAGCGCGAACTAAGCGCGAACGGAGCGCGAACGGAGTGCAAACTGAGCGCAAACGGAGTGCAATTATGGGGTACTTGAGTGGTTTAGGGTCTGTATTAGCTCGTCTTTTTGAAAACAAAGATTTATTGTCATGAACTTTGTGTCTGCGTCGGCGTTATTGTCGATGTTGTTTACGACGTCGTTGTCATTTGATTAAAAGCTCACGGTTTCTTTGATTCCAAACACACTATTTACATTACAGTCCATTAACTTTATAAATACATTTATATTATGTTCTAAGAAACAATGTATATAGGTTTGTACCTAAGTTTCCATAGTTCATTCTCTGCAACCTTGAGTTAAAGTTTTTGCTTAGATCGGGTTTGTATTTTTATCGTAATATTTATTTGATTATGAAAACACCATCACCATCATGCTTATACACTAACAACATCGACCTTGGTCTACTTAATGCTTCCTGAATAGAGCCCGCACAGAGTATTCAAGAGCACAGAGTATATCAAGAGGGCATCGGGTCGAACTGGGGATTGAACCCATCACCTTTAGTGCGTTTAGTTTTCAAAACTCCAGCTGTTGTCTAAATTACATAAGTTATACTCTTTATTTCTAATTAATTACATTTTATTCAACATTATTCAAGAATACTGTTATTTAAATAGACAAACTAGTTAAATGGTTCCTTAGACACGATAGACGAATGGGATTTTGAGATTGATCAGGTCATGATCAATGTCACTGTCATTTTAAATTGAAAGAAAACAGTGTCAGTTCTATAATTATAGTTTCCTTTAAGAAAGTTTAATGAAAATCTGAGTACATTTCCATAACACGAAATGGAAGCTTGGGATTTTGAAGCTAATCAAGTCAAAGTTCAAAGTCGTATTATTTAAAACAGAATAAAAACATTTTACACTCAGTACCTTTTGCTTCCTTCAACTTTATTTGATAGCATTTTCGTGTATAGGTTTTTAGCATCCACTCCTACAGCTCTCGTCTAAGTAAATATCTTTTTTTTTATATTAATTTGATTATACGTATAATTAATTATTGTTTTTAACTGATTATTTCTTTGTTATGATACATGTCTATTATTATTTATTATTGGTAATTACTATTGTCGATGGACATATTAAAACAAATTATAACTATAGCAAAATGTACTGTCATTAAGTTAACGAAATGTATTCATTTTGCTGTCCAATTAAGAAAAAAAACTAATGTATAATGCATGTTTATAAACAAAGTAAATACAAACATAAACAAAATAAATGTTGTGCTTCATCAACATAAATCAGATTTAGCTTGATAATTTGTGTAATTGTTACTGTTTTCATTATATATATACGGACAGGATAAAGAAACACCTGGCGAATGGGAGAGCCACATTGCCTAACTAATGTTAGCGATATTTACTGTTTTGAAATATGTATGTAAAAGTTTTTCATCAATGGGCTTTCTTTCAATAATAATGATTGTATTGAACAAATCAATGAATAAAATACATAATCATACCTATTCTAATTTTTTTTATAACGCTCAAAAAAGTTGATAGTATGGCTCTGAAATTTTAATAATATTTGTGTAGACTAAAAACATGCTTTATGTTTAATTGCTGAAGATATTTGTGTTCGTTTTTTTTGGTAGTTATGAATTTTCATTTCCTATCATAATCATATTTTCAACATTGTGCTTTTGCATTAAATCGTCTGTATCATCCGTATCGTCAAGTGGGTACATCTTTTTCCTGATACCAATACCTTCTATGGCATGTATCTGTTTCATTTGCCGAAGAAAATCAAGAGGTAAGACAATGTCCATTTGTCCGTTTTACACTGACCAGAACCCAATGTTGTTCATTCAGAACAGTATATTTCAATGAACTTTGTTTTAAATCTTATTTGTACATTTTTGTAAAATGTATGTTCTTTACGTGAAACGTTCTTTTATCTATTTTTAAGATAAAGGCAACTGCTGTTTCAATTCTTATATTCCTACAGACTACCATGAGACCGAGCAGCCAGCTCCACAAACATGTAATGACGTCATGCCAATGTCACAAATGCCTGCTACAAACGTCACAAATGAGGTTACAAATACGTTATCAGGAACTCTTCCCGTGGGAGAACCGCCCGCATATGGAGTGCGGGAACCACCAGCATATTGAGATGTTGTGAAGAACGTCGAGAACGTCCGATTCTAAATATGGAAATATATTCGAATAAGGAGGTTATACAATATGAAACATATCACGACTCTTTCTGAATATGCCAAATAATAAAATAAATGCAGTTTTAATTTAAATGAGGATTTGATTCATATTCTTATGTTCTCGCCATATTTATAGAGAACCGAGCTTTAATATAATACATTTAAGGGTGCCTAGATATATTTTGATATTCACTCTATGAACATAAAAATGCGTGTAAAACAGCTGGAAACAAGTGTTGATGTTGACAACTATCCCATCTGTCATTCAAGTTGCACCATATGCGTAATATTTATCAAATCGGCGCTTTGTTTTTATAAGACAATTTCAACTTAAAAAAAACAAGACTTTGATTTTGAAAACGTTTTTGATATGTCAAAACATACACACCCACTTCATTGGGTCGAACTAAGTCGTTGATCCAGTACAAAGTTAATTTCGTGTACATGTTTAATTCTGTACACTGACGAGATAAAGAAACGCCTCATCGAAAATTTGCGTTATTTCGTTACATAGTCTAAATTTTGGGGTAAATGTCAGAAATGTACATGTACTCTGGCCGACAAACCCAACCAACCGAAACTGGTACGATTTTATTCAGCTCATTGTTAAGTTCATGATTTCCTCGTGCAGCCCGTGCGTCTCTTCCATGTGGTTTTATCGAGTGAATTTTAGACAGGTACATGTGTTTGCCAACATACAACCATATTTTCAGACAATTATCCAGTTTCTGATATGCCGATGCTAAATTTCGAAGAGAGGGCCCAAGTTTTGAACATGCTTTAATGTGGGTGAACGCAAGAACAAGTCGCTAGACGTTTTAACGTCTCTCGTTCGACAATATTGCGTCTCGTTCGCCGTGTCAGAGACACGTGAACATTTGTCGATAGGCCACGTTCAGGTAGACCGCGTGTAACGTCAGTTTAGTTTAAACTTATTTATTTTACTTTGATTGCGAAACAAGCTTACAACTTAGGCAGATCACGCTCGAAATCTTCATAGTTAGAACCAGTACTAAGCATATGTGGAAAAGTGTCTTGCTCAAGGACACCACACATTGCCATGAAGGAGGATCTAACCCACGACCCTCTGATCATGGGTTGGGTGCTCTAACACTGGACCACGCGCTCCACTGTAACGTCAGTACGGCAGGATAGTTACACACGTCAACGCCATCTTCGTAACGTCAGTACGACAGGATAATTACACACGTCAACGCCATCTGCGTGACAGATTTCTGACAGCTGAATCCACGTCATGTTTAGTAATAAGTTACCGTGGACGACCTGTTAGTCGACACACAGTCAGAAATCGGCTAAGAGAACGGGGAATAAGCTGCCGGAGGCCACACCGCGGTCTAGTTCTTACGCGACGTCATCGTCACCAACGTCTTATTTGGGTTCGCAACCATCGCGGTCAGCGTTGGGAAAACGTAGTGTTTAGTGACGAGTCACGTTTCCACTTGTCGAACGCCGACGAACGTATGTGTGTCTACAGACGACGTCATGAACGTAGCGTTTAAGCAAACAATTGCGTTCTGCAGCTCAACCGTTACGGTGGGGCGGAGTTACGGTCTAAGCAGTCATCAACCATAGGTTTAAGTCCCAACTCGTCGTGTGCCAAGGTAATCTCACAGCCTGGCGTTATATCAACCAGATATTACGTCCTGTGATTGTCCATATGTTTTGCCAACGTCACGATCTGGTCTTCCAGCATGACAACAGGTCACGTTGCAAGATTTTTTTACAGACCCGCAACATTGACATCTTGCCTTGACCAGCGTGTTCACCTGACTGCAATCCGATTGAACACGCCTTGAATTAACTTGGACGGCGGTTACGTCAACGTCAACCGCAGAATTCCAAGGTCCAGGAACTGACAGCAGCGCTCCACCAAGAGTGGGCCAGAATCACACGGTATCTGCTACGTTACTGGTGCGGTTCCATGGGGCGACGTCTTGCTGCTGTGGTTGCCAGTAGAGGTTGCCACACGCGCTACTGATTGTGTCAGTGAAATTGCTTTGAACAGCCTATTGAAATTCAAAATTTGAAGCGTAATGCGACCATGAAATACTGTCTAATGAACCATCAATTATCTTAAATGATGAAATTTGCAAATGAAATTGTTCTTTTCTAATTTTGAATCACGGTGAAAAAATTAGTGTACAGTAAGTTAAATAAGGCGTTTCTTTTTTTAGTCAGTGAATATTATAATATGTTATTATATCACGATGAAATAGGGTATCATAATTGAGCGTCTTTTGCAAAATGAATTCATTTCAAAATGGATTTGGTTATGTATTGGGGCTATAATTTGTTATAAATCACAATATTCAAGTGGGAAAGTTATCAGTTATTTGCGAAGATGGGTTGTACTCGAGTACTGGGGTCAAAATACTATACCGGAACTAATGCTGAAAGTAGCAGGTTGAATATAAGAGACAATATTATCTCTTGGATTTACCAAACCACTTAAGCTAGAACAAATTAAGTGCACAAATACTGTTTCTAAGGAAAAATACTTCCTTGCGGTAATCCTGACTCGTTACCGAAATTAACGCGACATAAAATAGTTTTACTGAAAATAAATCCAAGAGTTCATGCGTTGGGACACAGGTCAGCACGTAAGCGCCACCTAGTGGTAACACGATGATGTCACTTCTAAATTTAGTCTTACTCGTCTATTTAGACATTTTATATATTTAAAATATCATAAACGTATTCATGGTTAAGACACGGTGATACTAGGCCTTTTATTGTTTAATACATTTGAATAAATAAGCCCAATTCGAACATCTCGGCCAATTCCGTAATCCTTCGGTATTAGGATAACCGGCGAGGAATTCGGAATTAGCCATACTGCAGGCAAAGAGAGCTTGACGTCATCATGTGATGGTTCAGCGGCAATAAAATTAATAATAATAATTTCAAAGTTGATCAAATATTTTATCGATTTCAATTGTTTCACATTAAATATACGGGCTTACTACAGCTTGATGTCATTGTGAAGATTTTAATAGAGAAACTATAAATAAACATTGAATGGGTGTTATTCACGCCAAGACTAAACATCATAACGTGTCTATTTTTAACGGTACATGCTACAAGTTAGGTGATACAGATACAACCGTATTAAGTGTCTATTTTTATCTTTACAGGCTGCACGTTATGTGATAAAGATATATCAGCATGCTTTACATGGTACTAGTAGTAGTAATAGTAGTAGTTGTTGCAGTAGTGGTTCTAGTAGTAGTTGTAGTAGTAGTAGTTGATGTTGTTATTGTTGTTGTAGTAGTAGTAGAACTAGTAGTAGTAATAGTAGTAGTATTAGTAGTAGGAGGAGGACGAGGAGCTTTTATTGTTTTAGTAGAAGTTATAGTAGTAGTAGTAGTAGTAGTAGTAGTAGTAGTAGTAGTAGTAGTAGTAGTAGTACTTGTAGTAGTAGTAGTAGTAGTAGTAGTAGTTGTAGTAGTAGTGGTTATAGTAGTAGTAGTAGTAGCAATAGTACTAGTAGAAAAAGTAGTAGTAGCAGAAGTAGTAGTAGAAGTAGTAGTAGTAATAGTCGGAGTAGTACTAGTAGTAGTAATAGAAGTAGTAGTACTAGAAGTTTTAGTAGTAGTAGTAGTAGAAGGAGGAGGAGGAGGAGCTTTTATTGTTTTAGTAGAAGTTATAGAAGAAGTAGTAGTAGTAGTAGAAGCAGTAGTAGTAGTAGTCGTAGTAGTAGTAGTAGTAGTAGTAGTAGTAGTAGTAGTAGTAGTAGTAGTAGTTGTTGTTGTAGACATAGTGGTAATAGTAGTAGTAGGAGCAGTAGTACTAGAAGTAATAGTAGTAGTAGCAGTAGTAGCAGTAGTAATAGTAGTAGTAGCAATAGTAGTAGTAGTAGTCATAGTAGTACATGTAGTAGTAGTAGTAGTAGTAGTAGTAGTAGTAGTAGTAGTAGTAGTAGCTCATATCACAGTCGTAATCAAGTAATCACAGTATTTTTAAAGGTACACACGAAATATAAAAAAAAAAAAATTAAAATATAACATTAGAACATCTTCGTCTTTAAAAGGGACATAACTTAGCTATTCTACCAAATCGTTAGAAGGAATCATATTTCGGAAATACTTGTGGTATTTTATCATTCAAAATATATTACTTATAATTCTCTTTATTTTAACACCCAGATTGACGCCATTTTTTAAACAAATATGTTAATACTGTCTTAATTATAAAATGTAAACATTTCCAACAGTAATACTAGAAGATTATAATGGTCCATGATTATTCGTTCAAATACGTGAACATGATTTAAATGGGTGTTCAAGAACAGGAAAAGGATATATTCCAACATTACCGCAAATTGTACACACTGTATCATCCTTATATCATCTAAACAAAGATATATCACACTATATTTTATACCGGCTCATTATACTGGCGAAAAAGCCATACTTGCTATCAAATCATTTTTCAGTGATAGTAATCAATGTCTGGAATAGACCGAGCATGTGTCAGGGAAAAAATAGTCAATACCAGTACCTGATATTTCCTGAATACGGTCTGTTCAACCCTAATGAAATAGCAGGTAATTATATTCGTATGTCTGCATTGCATTCGGACCACCTCGCCAATTATCCTAATTATCTTATACCGAAGGATGACGGAATTGACCGAGTATGTACGATTGGTATGTCTGTCCCACAATTTATAGTTATTTAACGCTTACACAACTGTGACGTCAATGGATCAATAAACGTGCTCAAATCTCATTGCCATGTAACTGGACCCAGGCGGGACAGCTGGTTTCATTCTACAATTAAGGAAATATATGTAAAGAACATCATTTCATAAATAATTACGCTGGGTACATTATAGGATAAGACAGTCGAGGCTGCCTTGACATATAAAATAAATGACAATCGAGACTACCTTGACGTTCAGAAGAAATGACAATCGAAGCTACCTTGACATTCAGAAGAAATGATAGTCGAGACAACTTTTACATTCTAAAGAAATGACAGTCGAGACTACCTTGACATTCAGTCGATATGACAGTCGAGACTACTTTGACATTCAGAAGAAATGACAGTCGAAACTACTTTGACATTCAGTAGAATTGACAGTCGAGACTACCTTCGAGACTACCTTGACATTCAGTAGAAATGACAGTCGAGACTACCTTGGCATTCATAAGAAATGACCGTCAGGATTACCTTCACGTTTAAAAGAAATGACAGTCGAGACTACCATCATATTCAGAAAAAATGACAATCGATACTACCTTGACATTCAAAATAAATGACAGTCGAGATTACCTTGACATTTAGAAATAATGACAGTCGAGATTACCTTGGCATTTAGAGAAAATGACAGTCGAGACTACCTTGGCATTCAGAAGAAATGACAGTAGAGGCTACCTTGACATTCTAAAGAAATGACAGTCGAGATCTACCATGACATTCTAAAGAAATGACCGCCGAGACTACCTTGACGTTCAGAAGAAATGACAGTCGAGATTATTTGACATTCAGAAGAAACAACAGTCGAGACTACTTTGATATTTAAAAGAAATGTCAGTCGGGACTACCTTGACATTCAGAAGAAATGACTGTCGTGGCTACCTTGACATTCTAAAGAAATGACAGTCGATACTAGTTTAATATCTAGAAGAAATGACAGTCAAGACTCCCATGACATTCAGAAGAAATGACAGTCGTGACTACCTTGACATTCAAAAGAATGACAGTCGAGATTACCTTGACATTTAGAAAAATGACTGTCGAGACTACCTTGACATTCAGAAGAAATGACAGTCCAGACTACCTCGAGACTACCTTGACATTCAGAAGAAATGACAGAAGAGACTACCTTGACATTCAGAAGTAACGAAAGTCCATACATCCTTGACATTCAAACGAAATGACAGTTCAGACAACCTCGAGACTACCTTGACATTCAGAAGAAATAACAGTAGAGACTACCTTGACATTCAGAATAATTGACAGTCTATACTTCCTTGATATTCAGAATAAATGACAGTCAAGACTACCTTGACATTCAGAAGAAATGACAGTCGAGACTACCTAGACTATCAGAAGAAATGACAGTCGAGACTTCCTTGACATTTAAAAGAAATATCAGTCGAGATTACCTTAACATTCAGAAGAAATGACAGTCGTGGCTACCTTGACATTCTAAAGAAATAGCAGTCGAGATTAGTTTGACATTCAGAAGAAATGACAGTCAAGACTCTCTTAACATTCAAAAGAAATGACAGTTGAGACTACCATGACATTATAAGAATGAAAGTCGAGACTACCTTGACATTCAGAAAAATTAATGTCGAGACTACATTGACATTCAAAAGAAATGATAGCCGAGCCGAGACTACTATGACATTCAGAAGATAAAACAGTCCAGACTACCTCGAGACTACCTTGACATGCAGGGGAAATGACAGGAGAGACTATCTTGACATTCAGAAGAAATGACAGTCCATACTTTCTTGATATTCAGAAGAAATAATAGTCCAGACTAACTTCGACATTCAAAATAAATAACTGCCGAGACTACCTTGACAATCAGAAGAAATGACTGTCTGACTACATTGACATTTAAAAGAAATGTCAGTCGAGACTACCTTGACATTCAAAAGAAATCACAGTCATGGCTACATTGACATTCTAAAGAAATGACAGTCGAGCCTAGTTTAACATTCAGAAGAAATGACAGTAAAGACTCCCTTGATATTAAGGAGAAATGACAGTCGAGACTACATTGACATTCAAAAGAATGACAGTCGAGACTACCTTGACATTCAGAAGAAATGACAGTAAATACTTCATTGACATTCAGAAGAAATGACAGTCCAGACTACCTCAAGACAACTACCTTGACATTCAGAAAAAATGACAGTAGAGACTACCTTGACATTCAGAAGAAATGACAATCGAGACTACCTTGACAATCAAAAGAAATGACAGTCGAGACTACTTTGACATTTAATACTTTGATATTATAAAAATGTTAGTCAAAACAACGTTGACTTGACAGGAAAAGTAAGTCGAAACTACGTTGACATTATAGGAAAAGTAAGTCGAAACTATGTTGACATTTCAGGTAACGTAAGTCGAAACTACGTTGACATGACAGAAAAAGTAAGTCGAAACTACGTTGACATCCGAGAGAAAGGATAGATAGTGATGATAAGAATACGCGATTCGGAAACTGATATCAGAAAGACTGTAGAGCGCATAAAGCTGTTCCTCTTGAGTTCGTAACATAGCAACGAGAATTGAGCACGAATGTTGGTCTGTTGCGTCAGGGAAAGTTAATGACGTCACAATTTGGAAAGAGTAAAAGTGCTATGAATTGTTTGACAGGCACTTAATTGCCAGTTTTATAACTGGGATTGAATAGACCGGATTCAGGAGATTTCAGGGACCGAAATAGACTAGATATCATGTTAATGGTTTGAACTTGGAAAGGATGCAACAAGTCACCATGAAAACACGACTTCGTTCAGTTTTATTTAAGAGACTGATCTAAACATATTTTCCTTTCCGCCGATCTGATATGCCCTTTCGCTCAATTAGTTTCTCTTAATATGTAATACTCATACTTCAGTCTCAGTTACTCAGTAGAACGGACCAAGCTCTCCCGATTGGATCCGTTAAATAGCAATGTTGGGAAAGCCACATTTGAGCATGTTGATTGGTCAGTTGTTTCAACTAAAAGTTTGATTAACTCACAGTTTAGTAAGCGTTCAATTGCTATGAATTGTGAGACATGTATAGAATTCCCTACTGTTTCATTGAGGGTTAATAGACCTGATTCGGGAGATACCATGTTTTGAATAAACTACATCTCAGTTCTTTTTTTTTTCTTGGTATGTATGTATGCTGAGAGTTTGTTTAATCCAGTTTTAGTTTTAGCCATCATGTGCAATTGTGTATCCAATAACAAATATATGTGTTGATAAAATCTTATACTGAAGTATTTTTAATTCCAGTATTTAGTTTCAGTAACGATGAGGAAATATGTTTCTGTATTATATATATATATTGATAAAATCTACTTTATTTCTGTACGCTATGTCGTTTCTTATTTATTCTGTAAGTTATTTTGATTTTTATGTAATTCTAGTATAACATTTCAGCCATCACAATACGTACATCGAAAGTTTGTTTCGTTACATACACACTTTTGTGTTTAAATTGGCAATGTGCATGGAATTTGTTTCTGTCAGATATTATGTCAGATATACATGCTGACATAATGTGCTACTCTTTGTGTATGATTTTAAGCAATGCTAAACAATTTACTTATAATAATATATTCTGTTTTTTAGTTTTAGTAACTCTGATAAAAAGTATTTACAACATCAAAGATATATTGATCTGCTATTCTACCTAAATGCTCTACGATGTTGTCAATGTTACGCTGAGGTAGTTTATGTTTCAGTTTTTAATTTTGATAACCATGAGGAATATGGTCTCAATATCAAATATATATTGATAGAATCTACTGCTCTTAGTGTATTATTTTTGGTGGGTTTGCTTTAGTAATTTTGAAGCTCCTTAAAAAGTGTAAATATCACATACCTTAATGTACCAGGACACCAAAAATATAGTGCAAAAAATTTCCAAAAAAGTGCATAATGTTCCATATATAAAGACAGACAAACAACTTAATATAGGTACTCGAATAAATTAATATCAATTGTTTGCTTCAAATGTATATATCATCTGTTGAATGTAAATAGCATCTGTTGAACGTTTATGAAATACTACGCCATTGCAACCACAGATTGTGTACGTTTCATCAATATATATATATATAATACAGAAACATACATATATTGAACTTTAGCAGACGATCAAATATTGTTGACTAGTATTTGTTAAACTATACATGTACTCGTATAGGTAATAGCATAACTAAATGATCCTTTCCCATTCTTTTATTTGTTCATTTGCAAAGGATGGATTAATGATATAGTCTATAAAGGGCTATGCTACAACTTACCACCTACTGTTACATCGTGCAATTATGCCCTGCTGTCTGTATTTCTGACACTGCACGATCCAAACAGAGTGTGTATGGGTCCTATTATCGCCTGATAACAATTAATTTGATAGTGTCCCAAATGTAAACGATATAATATGTGGTATTTGCATGAAATGCAAGTTTTGCTTTTATGATGGATTTACCAAATTATATAAAATCAATTGTTGTAAAGAGAGTATCAAAAACTTACTATTGAAACTAATGAAACATTTTTCAATCATTAAAATTGCGAGTTTAAAGTAACAAAAGTTTTAAGTTTGCTAAATGTGTATATGGCTCATGGATACGCCAAGTATTTGCAATAAGAGCAAGATTGAAGAAACTCAGTCCGTTCGATGTGTTTGAATAGTTAGTGTCATGTGTATGTCATCGATGGCTACAGAGCGAACAGTTTATCTAACCACTCTTACCTGGGATCCTGAAAGTTTAATCAGCACACCGTCTTTACATACGGTTAAAATTTATCGCCTTTTACTGTACATAACTTTAAGGTGATGATATAAAAGCATCACAAGCATCATTACTACTACAACATCATTATCATCTTCATTATCATCTTCATTATCATCACCATCATCATCACCATCATTGTAACAATTATCATCATCATCATCATCATCGTAAACAACAACAACAATATTGACAGCAAATGGTGATTCGTATCCAAAAGCGGCATAAGAAAACTGGTTTTGCGAATCAGACATAAAAAAGGTTAAATCGATGTTTAAAAAATGTATGCCGGATAAATTGAAATCACTTGAAGAAAAAGCAAATCATAAGAGGAGAGAGCACATATTGATGAAACAGTTGAACGTTATAAATTAAAGAGATTATGCTAGTTTGGTATCGAAAACCTCCTGATATACTGTGGACAGGCCAGTGTTGATGACTGAAAGTTTGACTGAAAGATTATCTTTGGCGTGGTTATATATTTGCATGTTAATAAACTTAATAGATCTCACTCAATAATTTTATATAACATGTTATCCTAACACTTATATTCTTGTCAATCATCACTACCAATCTACCAATTAAATTGTTTTTCCAGTTATATTTTCCAAAACATTTTCCCTCACTTGAATGCTAATTAAAAATGCAGTGGAAACAAGTATTATAAATATGTATACGTTATTGAAGCATAATGTGGATATTAGATATGGATATAATTTAGACATCATTCAATAATCAGTCCATGAGCAAAAACATTTGACAACACTACTTTAATTGTATCCTGCATTTATTCGATATTTGAAACCAGTGTCAGTATAATGTGAATGGGTAGGGTATCATACCATGTTTGTGTGGCATGAAATTCCAATGTGACAGCGCTTAGAAAACTGTCTAAAGCAAACACAATGGCGATATAACTGAAAAACTAATAAAAGCAACGCTTTACACTATACATCAACATTTCATAGCGTTTAAAAGCACTCCATCATTTAGTATTCTGAGTAATGCCGACCTTTTAAATTATATTGCGTTTTTTTAGTTTCAATGAACATAAGAAACATTGTTTCCAATATCAATATATAGCAATAAAATATGCTTCGTTTTCTGTAGCATATTCTACTGCTTCTCGGTATCACTGAAGGCTTACCACACCCATTGGAAATATAGTCTATCCCGGAACCTGGCATCTCCCGATTCTGGTCTGTTAACTACGGTGTTCCGTTAGGGCCATCGTGCTATCGCTTTGCCAACAGTCACACGCGATGCCATTATGACACTATGGTAATGGCACGATAGTACGATAGCACGATGGTGATGGAGCGATGACACGATGGTGATGGAGCGATGGCACGATGACGAAGACGCGATGACACGATGGCACAATGGTGATGTAGCGATGACACGATGACAAAGACGCGATGACACGATGACACCATGGTGAACGAGCGATGGCACGATGACGAAGACACGATGACACGATGGTGATGGAGCGATCGCACGATGACGAAGACGCGATGACACGATGGTAATGGAGCGATTGCACGATGACGAAGACGCGATGACACTATCGTGATGGAGCGGTGGCACTATGACGAAGACGCGATGACACCATGGTGATGGAGCGATGGCACGATGACGAAGACGCCATGACACGATGACACGATGGTGATGGAGCGATGCACGATGACGAAGTCGCGATGACACGATGGCACGATGGTGATGGACCGATGCCACGACTACACGATGACGATGATGCGATATTACATCGCGTCATCGTCATCGTGCCATCGCTTCATCAACATCGTGCCATCGTACCATCACCATCATGCTATCGTGGCATCGTAGCATCTACTTACTACATGACATGCGCAAACGTATATAAGTAATGAAAGACATCCTGGATTTAAGTATTCGGGGTTATTTTTGTCCGGTTATACATACCTGGAGATACAAATGCTGCTGAGCATGGAAAAGAATATTTATGTAAGATACACAATCATGTGTTTTCTTTTTATATTATAATCACTAAAAGTTAGTTATTCACGCGTGCAAATATGTTATAACGTGAATAGTAAATTATTGAGAAGGTACACATTCTGATTATAGACATTTTAACAGATTCACAAAAAAGTTGATGTCGATATCATAGTTAATCTGGGAAACAACAAACACAATCTTAAATGATAAAATCGGAAGTGTATAATACCGATGCGTGGCAAAGTGGTGTTTAGAGTTGACACCTTTTCTCATACAACTGTCTATTTTGGGTTGAGATTTCTTTCTTTTCCTTTCACTCGTATCATTTCATAACGTATTATATATGTATTTTTTTAAATATGTTTGACTTGACGGTTGTGAGTTCGAAATTTAAAAAATTCCAACTGATTATGCATTTTTTGCACAACAAAATCATATTCTGTATATAAATGTGGGGTATATCACTTACCCAGAAAGCCCCGCTCAGTCCAGAACCTCTATGTGAAAACGTTTGTCAATTACCTGCGGAAGGATGGTGGTTCTAGTCAGATTGATTTTGAGGTCTTCATCCACCAATAAAACCGGTTATGATTATACTATACCATGTGCTGAAAATAGCGTTTAAGAAATTCAAACATGACATTGCTGTCAAAATATTGATAATAAACCAATAACGTCATTTAAATAAAAAATGAGCTTTAAGCTTAAGAGAATGTATTTTTAAAGAAGAAGAAACAATGTTTATCTATAACCGCCATTATGCGACTTATCCACGGAAGCATTTCCTGTTTCCAATGGTAGTACTATGCAAATAAGGAACCTTTAATTTATTTTACATTTATAATGACCTACATTTTCAGCAAAAACTATAATTTTGCAGTAATACTGCCAAGTTTCAGGCATTAAATACAGAAACTTTTGTCAGAATATTTATGCCATTTTCCACATGGTCATATATACAGGCGCTAGACGTCGGCCGGAATGCATTCAACTAATTTTACCAAACAAACTTATTTAAATTCAATCCAACCCAAATTTTACACTAAAACAGTCTCATAACACATTAAAGACATTATCTTATAATATAATATTTAATGTTGGGTAATTGCTAAAATTTGTATTTTCAATCTTTCAAAAATAAATCCTGATTCAAGACGGTGTAAGACTCCACATTACGAATATGTAAGTATATACGAATAACAATGGCGATATCTTATTATTAGGGTTGTGTAAACAGACTGGTAAGTATCTTTAGAAATTTCTTTTATAAAGAAATAAATAAATTGTGACAAACATTTTCGTGAAATCTAGCGGCTTTTGATGCATTTATAACAATCGTTATCCCTCTTTAACGTGAATAAATCGTGTTTCAATCTCAATTTACTGATCAATAATTATAACATGCAAATAAGCTGATTCACTGACGGAAATTATCGTAAATTTTGCGATTAAATCGTATATATTTGGCCATTTTCGTGAACCTTATGAACAAGAAGTAGCTAGACATGTGCAAAGTTATATATTTATATATAGAATTGTTTATAACTTATAAATGCATGATTTTGTATATATGGACATTCTATTTTTTGTGGGAACTTTTTTTTATTATCTTATAAGTCGTTTATGGAGCACTGTAGGAAAAAATAGAGTTGCTAAGGTTATGGAAAAAAATATTCATTACATGATTCCAACTCGGATCGATCGAGCGACAAGTAACAGGTTTAACCATTACGCTTAATAGTAATATGTCAGTATAAATCTAAGTTGAAACTTAAACGCCTTCCTGGATTTAATCGATGATGCCCGGAAAGTCTAATTCATATATAGGAGATAATAGCGAATATGTTTTTAGGCGAGAAACAATTTTTTTTTTATGTACAAGACATGATCGAGATCGGCACAATTTATGCTAAATATTATAGTTATACCAGTTTTTTATTGACTTGAAAGGACAAAACTACTGGTTATGCCGCTTTGAATTTATCGGTTTTGATAAACGGATATAGCAATACACGCTTGTGGGGAGTAAAGGAACGAATGTTTTAGATAATGTGTCTTTATTTTATTGATTTTCTTATTTTAATGTCGATGAACCAAATATGTAGTCAGATCATTTTTACTATTGATTTAGATATAAGATATAAACTACTAACAATACAGTTACAGATGTAGATGTAAATGTTTAAAACGTATCTGTAACTGCGTCGATAGTAAATATATATGGAATGTAGATTTAACAGAAAATATTGTAAGTGCAGTCAATTCAGAAGAAATAACTGGATAACATAAATATAAAAAACAATTATATCTCCCCTTGGTTTTTATGAAGCTTTGAGATAACATTGTGTTTGGTGTAATGTAAAACACAGATAATATGATAATTTAATTCAAAACCTTCAGTCTCGCCTCAGGAACTCAAAACGAATATCTACAATTTGAATTTAAATATTTTGTTTTGAAATCGTACTTGTCTATGGTAAATGTGGAAAAAGAGATCATTGCGTCATCTTGGTTAAGACTCTCATCTCACAATTTACAAATAGACGTTGGAAAATGGCATAAACCTCATAATGGTACCTTTAAATGAAAGTAATACAGGTAATATAATAAATTAAACAATAAAATTCATTACGAAATAAATGTTATAGAAAAGGGTCAAGTATGTTTAAATTTAAGCAGTAATGCAAGGACAAAACAAAGAAAACTATAAAAAGGCTTAAAGCCTCATTAAACTTCCGAAATACACACTTTTTGATAACAACAAAAATGATTGCAATTAGATATGTCGATAGCATTGCTCAAACCATTCCTGTAGATCCCTTAGTTACTGTTTTAAAGAAAGCGAGAAAATAAATAATAAATGTATACTTCTTAAACAAGTGGACCGAGCTTTTAACTTTTGTTTACATTTTTGTAATTTTTCGGAAGTACACAAATGAATACATGTATTTTGATGAATACATTATCCAGATTTTTAGATTTGGCAAAGAAAATATAGAAAACATTGAGACATCACTTTAATGTCACAATGGTAGAAAGTAAGACTATAACATTGTTTGGGCATAATGAAGTGATATATTTAGGTGACGTACAAGTTTATTTGTAAAATAAGCGAACTGCAGTGGTAGTGTGTGTGTACGGATTAAGACCGTGAGATAAGGGAATAAAAACATGACTAGAAAAGTTATGACTTGACTAAAAGTATGCATCATTATTGGGTTTTCTTGCTTTTTAATATAAATATTGATATTTGCAATAAAACTGTATCGAGCGTAGTAAGCATTTTATTATTTATACGGAGTACTAGATACTAGTTTTGTCTGGTAACTACTGCTCAGAATTATACTCCGCATATACCCTTGATACTATCGCACGCGCTTTTACGTCACGATCCACTTATTGAGAGGCTACTAAGGGTTGTTTGTTTTGTAAAGTATTTAAAAAAGTAATTTTATTTTCAATTTTATATGAACGATTTGTCGCTTCCGTGCAATAAATTAGCTCGTGGGTTCCAGTTCATTAATACACTAAGGAGAATGAAAGGGATGTTCTCAAAAGCTTTTTAACCGCAAGCGGTGTTTTGATTTCTAACCGCATCCCCTACAGTTCCCCATACTAAATTTATCTCTGAAGTATTACCGACCGATGCGTTTCCGAACAAGCTTCCTAACTCCCCGTTTTCTGCCAAAGGGGTTTATAGAAAAGAGACGAACATTAATTTGTAAACAAAACCCGTTCTTAATTATAAATTAAAATGTGTTAATATTTATTGTTTCGTTTGCAAAGTTTCTTTGTGATCAAATAAACGTGTATTCTGTCATCTGGAAGCGTAAAATTGACTGAAATTAAAACTAAAAACGACCGTTTCAGAAGTTAAATGAGCCTTTAATGTTTTCGTGTTTTCGTTCTTTAACCTTGTGAGATAAGGAAGATAAATTTCATTTCAACACAACTTGCTTGCAATGATATGTTTCAAGTATATACGTATATCACTTTGAAAAAAAGCAACAGTTTAAATATTTGGAATACTTTCAGCGGTAAATGGTTAAAATAAACTAAATTATAATTGCAATATTTATCACCCTCTACGTAAAATTTAAACACCTATTATTAAAGATACATCACCTATATTCCTGTTCAGTAAATGATGGGAAGTTTATTGAATCACAAAGAGGAAGGTCCCATTCGATAATGGTTAATTCCGATTTTAAATTTTATCATATTTATGAGAAAGTCGTTAATACACAGGTCAGCATTTCCGTTTTTGTAGTCAATATTTTACCATAACCCGATACTGGTCAATGAGTGACTTTATCGCGGGCCGCAATTTAGTATTTTGTCTTAAAGAATTTTGCATTACACAGACAAAATACAATACAAGTTATAGAACAAAATATCCATAATATATGATGTTTGATATAAGTGTTTAACCTCATTCGACAACCAATGGGATAGCTCTTATTTGTTAAAACAAAATATCCATAATATATGATGTTTGATATAAGTGTTTAACCTCATTTGACAACCAATGGGATAGCTCTTATTTGTTAAAATAGCCTACAAAATAATGTAAACTTAAGTTCGTTCTTAATTATTAAGAGGTTCGTGAATGACATTTCACAGACTCTTGATTCAATTCTTAACGAGTCATGTACAAACAACAACGCTATGCTTAGAAACGACCAGCTATGCTTAGAAACGACCTTAGCAAACATCAACTTTCAATCATCTCAGATATCATCGTAGCTCCGCCAAGAGTCAGTCAAATGGCGTCAAACTGTCATTCAAATGACGTTTAACTCTAATGGTCGCTCCCTTAGGGTTTCTTAATTGTTAAAATTTTATTTAATGAACTAGTACTAAATGTGCAATTTTACTGCTAAGATGGAAAATATTTTGGCGATATAGGTGAAGCCTCTTTAAAAACTACCCAGAAGACATCGCGTGAGTGGGTGCCTGTCAGTATTGATATGTGTGGTATATACTTCACATGTAAGTGCCATCTGTTGTGTCCATTGTAATTGTGTTCCCTCAAGGTTCTTATTGCTAATTGTTTTTTCTGAATAGATGAATATAGATATTTGCCGCGCAAGTTTGGGTTACATTTAATGAAATACGATAATACAGGATATTGTTGACACCGACAATCGATAGACATACAGTTGGCACAACACCTAAATTGTGCCCCATTGCTTTAGTTCCAACATCAAAAAAATATAATCTTTATTATTTTACTAAAATATTGTGTTATATTATATATATTATATTAGAAAACGTTTATGGAGCAATATAGGAAAAAAAGTTGCTAGGGAATTGAACAATAATTTAAAAATACTTGTTAAGGGATTCAAACTCGGATTGACTGAGCGAAAATCCGCAGATGTATAAAAGAATATGACATAATTGGCTTTATAAATCTATGTTGAAACTTAAACGATGTTGCCAGGAAATTATCGGACGTTTATGTATATAACTACTAAATCATTAACGTTTTTCCATGGTTCAAGTCTAATTCAAATCCCTACTATACAAGAGAGTTTAAATACACTTTACATGATCCAGATTGTCACAATTTATACTAAATATTACAGTTATACCGGCTATGTATTGATTTGAAAGGACATATTAAATACTTTTTTGTAACTTTTATTTCAATTAAGTTTCACATAAAGACATAAGTGAATACTTGTTATAGACCTGCAGGTACCTCCGTGAACCTTGACTTGATGTGTATAATCATTTTGTTGATTATGTTAGTTTAGATATTGCCTATTGAAAAATAAGTTTGATGACATATTGTCTCCATTGAAAATTTTGAAATAGTCAATATGGCGGCAAATGAATTGAAAATGTTGCTAAGTATTATATTACTTCCTCTTGTCACAATTTATAAATTAATATTCGCATGAAATAGTAAAACGGTAAATATAATGGTCCTGTTAATGGTGTGTGTCGTCAAAATGAACGTGCTTTTATTTGGTTGGGTGTCAAAATATTGAATGGAAAGAAGTTCCCTGATATTAGAAGTGGGTTGTTTAATGCTGAACACTTTAATACGAAGAGTTGGAAACTGCTCTTAACAATCTTGAAGTAGTTTTGAAGAAGATATGTCAAGTATAATTACCAATGATGAATGCAAAGACCTATCGACGTATAAGGAAGAAATGAAATGTACAATAAGTTTAGACTCTGATCAAGGCGACCCAATTAAACACACAGATTCTACTATATAAATATCGTCAGAGGCAAAATAGCTCCCCAGATAGTAAATACTCATAAAATACTGTAGTCCTTGGTAGTAAGCAGATATGATAGAAACAGTTTCCATCAAATAATTTCGAAAACTGTTGAGACATAAACTGTGTCAAAGAGACAAGTAAAGATTACTAAAGTGTTGCTAAATTCTTTCATACAAATCTGATATACTAAAGAAGCATATTTGTGCAGACAATTTGTGTGATATAGATATTAAAAACATGAACCAGCCCCAGTTACAAAACTTGGTTTACTGAATACCGGAGATCTCAGAATCGCGAAATCAAAGTCGGTCATTGCAAAAAGAAGTATTGGTTCGGTATATCTCAAATCAACTAACATGCATAATTGCATAATCATAGATGAGTCTGCTGTTCTGTATTTTCCAATAGGTGGTACTTTGAAAGCTTCTATTGAGAACTTAAGACATGCATAAAAAACACGATGTTTTCAGTACGGTCGTTTCTGTCTGAACTTTGTGTAACGTGTTGGGACTGGTAGGTATTATTGTTGGTGTTGTTGTTGTCTTCGTCTTCAAATAATAACAGAAATTCGATATCCCGTGAACGATTGTTTGCTAAGTGAATACCCCATATATGCTGTTTAGCATGTGTATCATGATTTTTAGTGAAATACGGAAAGTAATGTGTAAGTAACAATTAATTTCTTTCTGTGTATTTATTGTACATCTAAATATTAAATTGTCTATATTATGATGACATATTAAATTATGTGACACAATTGATTATGCATACTACGAATTTCACTATGTTCAAATATAATTTCATGTGTAATTCTCAGCCAACTGACCTATACATATCACAATGCTTTATACTCTTACCTAATGGTTTTGGTTTTGGTAAATGTTATAACATACAATTTAGAACATTCATCATGTTATTATTTTTTAAAAAAATCTATTCATGGCTTGAGACGGGTTATTTGGTTAAAAGAAATAAATTTGGTTAAAGAACTATTAAAACTGTCTTGTTTTTTATCTCAGTAACTGCAACAAACAAAAAGGCTGTTTTGACTATATGTATAATTACGGTCACCTTTTCTTTTAGCTTGCCTCTACGTAGGCCGGCCTAAGTATTAAGATAGGTTTTGATTTCCTGCTAGGTACTCTGTTCAAAATAAAACAAGTCAATACAACGCAATATGGGGTAGGGTACCATCAAATTCTGATACATTTCTGTATTCTATGCTTTATTTTACAACACGGTATAGTCTTGATCATCTTCTACGATTTTTTTTCTTAAAGATCGATTTGTCTCAGTTTATCAAATCTTACTTCCTAAATTGAACTTGTTTTTTTATAAAAAGGCCATTATACTGTATCTAAACATAACAGCGGTATCAGTAAGCGCTATGGAACGTTTATGAAAGGACGCTTTTTTACCTTTTAGAAAAACAAGTGTCGGAGATGATCAAGACTACGAAAGATATATATGCGGACAAGTCTATTTCAATACACAGGTTATCATCGTTCTGCGCGTATAAGCATATTCCATGTTAATAGATAAAGGTCAACCTGGTGAAATCTTGTTATCATTCCCTTTGTTTAATTTGTAGGTGTCGATGGTACTTTTGTTGTTTATTTTACAATTTATTATGCTATGACTGGTGCAAATTAATCCGTTTCCTTAATGGACTCTTCTTGCTTTTTTCTCGCCAAACTGTCAATTTATCTAATGAATATTAATGAAGGGTGAGTCCATTTATACATAGATTGGATATCGTTACTAGAATTTTATTTACTTTAATAACAGATTATTTGGATATTATTTAATATTTTTGGAGTAAAATATTATATCTAGAATACAGCTAGCAATATGCAGGTTATAGATGAAATGATATTAGAAGGAGTCATTGTTATGATAATTTACTCCGATGAAATTGGGTAAAACCGTTAATAAATGTTATTGAGAGCAAAAGCGTAGCAGCCGGGCAGGATGACCCCCTACCACAATGTTCAGGTTGTATTAAGTGAGCGGGGTCAGCATTTACTCTGTCAAACATGTATTTTGATAAAAACTTAACGATGTAGCTGCAAGATACTTAAAACACTGGACATATCGCACTAATTATCCCTGGCAGCAGCGAATCCAGTGCTTGTTATATTACATCTACCTATATTATGCTGGATATTGTTAACAAGTGTGTATGAATGAATTTCAGACAACTATTCATTAACTGGAACGTTTATGTAGTGTAAAATATTTTAAATTGATGGTATATCTTTACAATGAGATGTTAATCAGAATTATGAGTCTTACTAGAAAGTAGAAAAATTGTGTTTTATATATTACAATTGTAAAAACCCCGCCCCGCCCCTTTCACACACACACACACACACACACACACGTAGCTACGCGTAGGCATTACATGCCAAGTCCTGCACTTTTCGCATCAAGAAAAATAAAAGTCCCTAAGTAGTTGATATATATTTTACCTAGCAAAAATACACATAAAACCCCTGATAATGCACCATTGGTCAATTACATTATTTTAAAAAATGAGGAGTACCCAAGAGCTCCCATTAATAATTTCTATTCATGTTTACTTTGACCAAGCCTGGCCTCTGCAATACTAAACCAACTACTCACATTTGCAGAAGGGGGGACACTCTCCATTACGTCTTGGCTCGTAGTACTGGGAGTGAAACTCTAATAAGGTTTACTTTTTAATACATCTTATGGTTTAGTCTAACTTTCTTGTGTGTGCGTTTTATTTTTTAATAAAAGCGTTTTAAAGTCATAAACTATTCGAGTAATTTTTTTTTTCTAAGAAATGAGTAGAATTCATCATTTGGTGTTTAAGATATCAATCATTTTCGGAGCGGTTCCCCGTATCCCAATAGCTAGAGTGGAAAATAATAAGAAGAGAAGGACATCCTTCCCACACACTACCCCAAGGTTGCCTCTCTCCAATAATTGGAAGGCTCTTACGCCAATTAAATTATCGTTATCCTTTACCTATCACATATTAAGCTACTTAAAAAAGCAAACTGTTCCCTTTAAAAGGAATATCTATACTACGAATATTTAACAATATCATATTTCTTGTTCATGCGCACGAGCGTGTGTATGCTTACGTATGTTGATATGTAACTTAATGATTTATATCTTATTTACACCAGGTTCTGCACACTGTTGAATACCTCTAGTGTATTTCGTGTATTAATTACACAGTTTATTTGCAAGTCCCTCAATATTTGCGAGAGTGTATGAATGAACATCTGATATGGATTATTTGTTTCTTGCTCAATGGTTTGATAGTTTATGATTTATATTTTAAATATACAGTTTATCTAAGGTATATATATGTACGAGTGATTTTTCATGATTAAGTTTAATAGAAAACATCACAAATAGTTCAGATTTAATAACTTTTTAATAACATTTTAGTACAAATATCCAGGAGATGTTCCGTTGATCTTTTCGCATTATCATTAAAAATTTATAAAATATATTTTTCTTTGTAAGAATTTGGTACACACAAAACATCAAACTATATATTAATACACGCACCAAAACAAGAATTAGATCCCGTCCTCTTTCGTAATGAAACAACTTTGGCCAATGTCTCAATTAATAGACTAAAATTATATTAACGCATGTATAAAATTAGTTTATTGCCATATTATATATAGAAAATCTAACTGGCCCAGTCGTCGAGAGCATCAGCTATACTCGCCACGGACAAGTGTTCGTGTTTTGCCTCGTGTGTTTTATATCACTGTTCTGAGAGTAAAAAATAGAGTGAGCCATGGAACAAACCTTTTAAAATATGTGTTATTTGTAAAAAGACTCGTGTCCAAATTGTACGTTTGTTTGTGAAATATTAAATGTGGGACTGTATAATAAAACATTCTGACCACAGCAAAACTTGTATGGTAGCGGGGCATATTTTGCCAAGAGGGTTCGCAAAGGTTAGGGTGTTATAACAATTATAAAGTTTACTACTGAAAATAAACAAATTGAAATAAATGAAAGACCATACACCCTGTACTATATTCGAGGAAATATACGAATAGTGATTGAATACATCTTATATAGCGATTGCACACATACACGCAAATACATGTAGAGATAGCACACATACACACAAATATAAGTAGAGATAGCACACATACACGCAAATATATAGAGAGATAGCACACATACACGCAAATATATGTAGAGAGAAAATAACAAAAAGTGCACAGTAACTTGTATTTTTTTAATTTCTGATATTGTTTAAGATAAGCTTTATGGAAAATTCACATTTACCGTTATGGACTGAAATAAAAATGCGAAAATGTACCGTAATATGTGTCTTTTAGAACTGTATTGCCAACTGTTGAAATATTTAAGACAAATGAAGAAGAAATTTGCCAGAAAATTCGCAGACAAAGTTTGTTGTAAAAATTGTATTTCATCTATGTATATAACGCGGTGTCATTTAACGGTATTCGCCAATCTCTCCTAGGGTTCCTTGTGTTACGCTTCATTCACCTCTGTCTATGTTCCAAAGCTAGAAAGAGTGTTGCAATATTTAAACCTACACGTGATACATTGGACAAATTAATACATTCAATTCAAACTCAATATGCACTTTAACTTAAACTATTTTTAAACTTGTCTGTTTACTTTCATTCACTTCCGCACAAAATAATCCGGTGCAATAACCATATTAAAACAAATTATATTTAAGCAAATTGGTGATATATAAAAAATGATTTGATCTGAACAAAATGAAAGTAAAACTGTCATGTCATGATTTTGCTAATTGTGCAAGAAGATTTGATATTGCTAGAATATTACAAAAGTCAAGACGTTGACAGATGTTAATGCAGCGTTGCGCATTGCACCCTGGGAGAGATTGGGTATTTACTAGCGAAAGTAAATATTAAGCATTTACTGTAAAAGTAGAAATTTTTGCGATGATTTAATTTCCTCTATATTCACGAATGGATTGTATTCACCCTCAGGCTGCAAGTTATGTTATACAGATATTACAGTATAACGTGTTTATTTTAGCAACTTTTTGGTGCGCATACTTCTTTTACACCATACAATATATAGCGGCACATTGACCCCACTGTGTTGTTAAACGTTCCGATGATTGTTTCGTTCATAGGAACAATAAAATTCTTACGTGAATAAAGCCTTTTATATAAATGCAATCCGTATAAGGTGGACCAGTTATAGTTTTCCCTATATACCCTCAGACCTAAATAACCCTTTGGTTGGGCCACCGTATACTCCTCCACGTGGATAAGAGAGCCATACTTCTTAGCCAGATTGCTGGGTACTACCATGGCATTATAAGCATATTTGGTCTGATAAGTGCGATAACTTTCGTACCAATATTCCAAAAACTTCGCACGTTTCTTTGCCATGATGAATGCACTTCCCATATAGGTGTGCCCGAACTGCCTTGACATTGTGTAGTCATATTTGCGCAAGGCGTCGATTGATCGAACAAGTATGGTATCAGCGTCCAGGTATATGCCGCCATATTGCAGAAGAGCTTCTATTCTCATGACGTCTCCTGAATTCGCGGGGTATTTTATTTTCAAACCAAAAATATAGGCAGGTCTCGTTCTGTTCACGTGTATAATGTTGGGTGAACGCTTGATGATGTAATCCCAGTATTTACCTCATGGTATATATCCGCCGTGAATCAAAATAAGACATGGCCTAATAAATCTTATAACGCTAATAAAACTGACAAACTCGAAGAAATCCAATTCTTTATCTTTATACCAGACATAATGGACGACATTAGGTACTGGGTTGTCATCTGTACAACAAGTTTGAATAAAATCTTCGAGACAAGGATCTCCGAACTCAAAAGTTGCAATACCACGTGTCCTATTTGTCCATGACGTCACAAATTTAAATGTTCCATTTGAGCAATGCACCGAAATTCTTCGAAGTAACGTTTGCTGTTCATCATCGTCAACGTTCAGTTTCGGACACTGAGATGTGGCGGTGAATGACCAGTCTTCCATATTAACAGTTAAGTTCGACAAACTGAATCTTGTATGCCAGTTTGATTTAATGTAACAACTGTTGTCTTCTGTGGTCAAAAAAGTTTGATATTCTGTTTCCAGTGTACGCATAGTATTAACGTTATAGGGTTGGTATTGGAAAGTAGCCAAATCTAAAATGAAGAGAATAATACCTTCACAGAGACAAAAATATATAGATATACAGAAATATTATAATAATGTACTCCCCTACTTCATGAAGAACGTAATAGTTAAAATTATCACCAAACAACAGAATCAGTGTTCAAATGAATTGTATAATATATTGTTTTAATTTAAATTTGTATTAATATTTGTATAGCTGTTACATTAACATTATTGCTACAATTATGACTATTATAATTATCATTTGTATTAGGGGTAGTAGTAGTAGTAATAGTAGTAGTAGTAGTAGACGTAGTAGTAGCAGTAGTAGTAATAGTAGTAGAAGTAGTAGTAGTAGTAGTATATTTAGCAGTCGAAGTAGTAGACGTAGTAGTAGTAGTAGTAGACGTAGTAGTAGCAGTAGTTGTAGTAGTAATAATAGTAGTTGTTCTAGTAATACAAATGTAGTAGTAGTAGTAGTAGTTCTAGTAGTAGTAGTAGAAGCAGTAGTATTAATAGTAGTAATAGTAGCAGTATACGAAGTAATAGTAGTAGTAGTAGCAGCAGTAGTAGTTGTACTAGTAGACGTAGTAGACGTAGTAGTAGTAGTAGTAGTAGAAGTAGACGTAGTAGTAGTAGAAGTAGTAGTTGTAGTAGTAGTAGACGTAGTTATAGTAGTAGTAGTAGTAGTAGTAGTAGTTCTAGTAATAATAGTAGTAGTAGTAGTAGTTCTAGTAGTAGAAGTAGTAGCAGTAGTACTAGTAGTAGTAGTAGTAGTAGCAGTAGTAGTAGTACTTGTAGACGTCAAGTAGTAGAAGTAGTAGTTGTAGTAGTAGTAGTAGTAGTAGTAGTAGTAGTAGTAGACGTAGTAATAGTAGTAGTAGTAGTAGTTCTAGTAATAGTAGTAGTAGTAGTAGTTTTAGTAGTAGTAGTTCTAGTAGTAGTAGTAGTAGCTCTAGTAGTAGTTGTAGTAGATGTTATAGTTGTAGTAGTAGCAGTAGTAGTTTTACTAGTAGACGTAGTAGTAGTAGACGTAATAGTAGAAGAAGAAGTCGTAGTAGTAGTAGTAAAAATAGTAGTAAATGTAGTAGTAGAAGTTGTAATATTATTATTATTATTATTATTATTATTATTATTATTATTAGTAGTAGTAGTAGTAGTTGTAGTAGACAAAGTAGTAGAAGTTGTAATATAAGTAGTAGAAATAGTAGTAGTAGTAGTAGTTGTTGTAGTAGTAGTAGTAGTAGAAGTTGTAATATTAGTAGTAGTAGTAGTAGAAGTAATAGTTGTAGTAGTAATAGAAGTTGTAATATTAGTAGTTGTAGTAGTACTAGTAGTAGTAGTAATAGTAGTAGTAGTAGTAGTAGTAGTAGTAGTAGTAGTAGTAGTAGTAGAAGTTGTAATATTAGTAGTAATAGTAGTAGTAGTAGTAGTAATAGTTGTAGTAGTAGTAGTAGTAGAAGTTGTAGTATTAGAAGTAGTAGTAGTAGTAGTAGGAGTAGTAGTAGTAGTAGTAGTAATAGTTGTAGTAGTAGTAGTAGTAGAAGTTGTAATATTAGTAGTAGTAGTAGTAGTATTAGTAGTAATAGTAATAGTAATAGTAGTAATAGTAGTAGTAGTAGTAGTAGTAGTAGTAGTAGTAGAAGTTGTAATATAAGTAGTAATAGTAGTAGTAGTAGTAGTAGTAGTAGTAGTAGTAGTAATAGTTGTAGTAGTAGTAGTAGCAGTTAATAGTGCATACATGTGTAGTTTCTCATTTTTAGACATAATGCGAAATAGATTCCATGCTCATTTTTATTTCTTTTTCAACTTGCTTAAACACATTTTTCATTCGTCACGAAAAAAATCTATTTTTTCATATTGAAGATATTTCTTCTCTTTAGGTAAACGAATTAAGGTAACGACATACCAGTTACACATATAAGGTACAGTATATGTCTGCCAATATACTCGTATAGAAGTTATTGATACATAATAACCTGAACCGTGCAAGTATCCTATATGTATTCTGCATACAATAAACATTTACCTTATTAAATGCAATCTTTCAAATTTGAATTGTATTAAACATTCGCAATTAAACGTTCAGAATAATCGTATAATTGTGAAATAGTTTTCATATTTTCTGAAAATGTTATTAAATCTAACGATATCAAATATAATGGATTTCAAAAGCATTTATTTTTATTTTTATTACTTGTGTTATTATTATTATTATTAATCATTAGCATTAGAACAAATAATAGTGTTAGTTTTAGTATAAGTATTATTATCATTATCCTTATCATTATCAATTATCATTATCATCAAAATTTATAAATATATTCTATCTACTTACAGTGCAAAATTGATACTCCTTCGAACATAAATCGCACATATACAGACAACGCAATCAAAATAAAAAAACAATGTTTGAATGATATCGCCATTGTTATCTTGATCTTTTAAAAAACAAATGCAAAACAAAACACGAATTCTCAATAACTGCGTTAAAACGGTGTTGCTTGAAATTACAGCATCCACTCTTTTGAAACAATTACAGAGAACAAGTAACATGCACACAGTATGACAAGTCCGTCTCATTTGCAACGCATGTACGAATATTGATTCCATCCTTGACTGATGATAACTACCTGAATAGCGGGTGTTTAATATAAACTGCATCGTGGCTGATCATCATGCACGGTTCATTTTGTTGTGCTTTTTTTCTATCGTTGAGAGAGGAACACACGCGTAGTCGTAGTCGTGTTTACATATCACTCTTTAAACATGTGTTTATAACCATATGGAGATAAAGTCTTCTTAACATGCCGATGTTTTAGTATTATTCAGACTTTTTTTTAATAGACTAGCCGTATCACACCAGTAAAGATTTTCTCAAAACAATCGTGTGTCATTTTACTCATTATATTATTTGTTTATTGCCATTATTTAAAAAACATCGTATATCAAACTGTAACGCAAACAGACTGAGTGATACTAAACTTCCAGAATGCATCCTTTCTTTAATTTTTTTTCTATGACAATTTCAATCATTTTATAAAATAATCCTTGGTTCAATATGTCTATAATGAAATTGTGTTTTTCTCTTTTTACAAAGTTAATTGCCATGAGCATGATATGTTTGCACTGACTTATACATTATAATGGAATATAAATAATATGCCATCAATTGTAAATATGCTTTTCGAGTTATAGTTAATTTGATCAATTTATTCCATGGCGACAGTCTCTTTCTTGGAGTTTCTAAAATATATATATCATTTATTTATTAAAATGACAGGTACAATACTTGTACAACATTAGCAAAACTGTTAGAAAATACTCAGCCTACTACACGCCTGGTAATCTCTCAAACTATCACATAAATGTGATGCAATAAAATGTTTGGTAGCATTTCCGGGGATGGTCCGGTTTCAAGAAATATTGACAACAAAGGTGAGTCGTCTTCAATGTTTCAGTATTGTCCCTGTGTTTAAGAATTGGGGAATGTTTTACGATATATTTATACATACCATGTTCACGTATTCAGGTTCTTTGCAGATGCAATGCATTGTTTGTCTGTAATCACTTCTGGAAACGAAACGGCCGTGAAGAATTTCATAAATTTTCGGCATGACGTGTGGTTACCAAGTGCTTTTCTTACCAATTGTCCCAATGATTGAATCTTTAATTGACTTAAGATTGCTTATTATATATGAGCAAGAAGGTCTTGAATTAAAAACCAAGCACAACATGCACTTCATTTTCGATAGCAAATTGATTTTGTAAACAGTCCCGCTCGTTCCAAAAACGTATGTGAAATAGTTTGTCAGTTATTTGCGGAAGAACAATCGTTTTACTCTGAGGTCTTCCTCCACTAATAAAACTGGATATGCCATACATAACCTGAAATGTGTTGAAAATGGCGTTTAATACCATTAAACTGATAAAGGCAACAGCGAATTTTCCATCGCTCAAGTTATTTTGAATTCTTAGGCTTAACGCAAATTAAAGCAGCACTAAACTAATATTCTATATATACAACTTTGAATCCTCCATAGGGTTAAACATATACAGAACAGAACAAATTTATATTCAATATAACTTGAACATACATAGTTCATCGGTATTTACACAAACAATTCAATACATGCACGTAGCAATATGTTACATACATGAATATATTTTGAAGTAATAAAGACCCGATGCCTCTCATAAAACAACACTCAATACTGGTCCTACCCAGGAAGCAGACTCGTGAGTGGTTTATATAAGCTTTGAGCTTTCATCGAAATCGAGCAAAAATAAATAAGTATAGACTAAACTAAGTAAACAATAAATCATTTACTTACAAAGAACATTCTCAAATCAGTTGTTTGAATTTTAAGCATTTCATCTTTGCTTAAATATTTAGATACAAAATACAGCTAATATATTTAAAACACTTAGTTTAGACGCGTTTAACAGATCAATAAATCTATACATACATGGACAATGGTATAAACATAAGGTACGTACTGGATTCTTTTTTTTTTTTTTGTCATAAAATATTTTATTTCTCATTATACATATATATATACAAGTATATAGCAAAAGGAGGTGGAGGTTAGGATAGAGAAGAGGAATACTTGACACTCTAAGTCTGAAATCATTTTGATGACGTCGTTAATACAGTTTTATTTCTTCCCATTTGCCGTTATGCTGTTCAAGTTTATCTTTTATCGCTGCTATTATTCTTTCTATATTTTAAAAATGTTTTAAATATTTGATAAACTTGATAAACATGGGAATTGTTTTTGGATACTTATTTTTGTAAATGAAATATTTAGCATAAATCAATATAGTATTTAACAAAACTGCTCCATTCAACATATCCCAGAGATATTATCATATAGTAAATTACTTTTCATTAAGATATACTTCAAGATTTGTCGAAAAGGAACTAGGTACAATTTACATAATATATTTGTATTGAAAAGCTTTTATTTTTTGTATCAGTTAAGGATCTAAAAGGTACGGTGTGTACAATATTCCAGTTAATGTTCGTACGTTATGATTCCCATTTAATATGAAGTTTGATAATTATAATATTGTTAGTGTTTTTTAATTTACTGTTGTATAAAAAAATATTTGGACTCTTGAGGTTTCGGATTTGTTGCAATAAATTAATTTTTTAATTATTATCAGCTATGTGTCGGCTTTCAATTTTTGTTTCCATACTTTTGGTATTCTTTCAATTAAAGTATAATATTTTAAAAAATCTGAACTATTAAGTACGTACTTAGATTTTACAAACTGAAATGTATAAAAAGTTTTGTGCCTTCTATCAAATATTTGTTTGATGTTCTTGATACCTTTTGCATATCATTCTTTATAAAATAATGTCGTGTTATTGTTTTTTGTATAAGTGATGTTCCATAATATCACATGAGTTATTTTCATCTTCGTTCAAAATTGTATTATTTAATTGTGTTAAAAATATGTCATCATTATTTAATGTGGTATCTTTACTGTACAATGTTTTATAAAATGATTTAGTTGTATCTAAAATATCTTTTGAATTCGTAATTTATATATTATTTTTAACTAGTCTTTTGATAGTTTTGTTTTCTGATTTTTTCTTTTCTAAATTGCTTAAATATTTTGTGTGTTTTTTCTGCCTCTTCTATCCATTCATCTTTTGCTCTAAGTAAAAACTCATTTGCTTGTAATTTGATTATTACCTCTAATTCAGATTTCTTTTCTTTAATATTAGTTAAATTTATTTCATTGTTTTAATTGTTGGATAGTTATTTCTCTAAATATCAATATCGTCTCTGAGCTTTATTTATAATTTTACTGTTTTCTTTTTTTGTTGATGTGTATTTCATAGTTTTATTCCTTATTAAACCCTTAATTATTTCCCATAACGTGTAAGGACTATCTTCTTTGTTAATATCTGCTATTTCTTGTATTGAGAGTTTTATTTTATCTTGATAATCTTTTTCTAAAATAACTCTATTATTAAGTTTAAACAGTCCTGGCCCTCGAGGTTGATTATCAGCATTTGTATTAAGATATACAACTGAATGATCTGACCGTTCACCCGTTGTAATTTTACATTCTGTAATTGCATTAACTATGTTGTTTGAAACAAACAAAAAATTCAAGTCTACAAAATATTGGCGGTTTGTGGTTGGAGTGCCTCTGATAGTAATTTGTTTTTGGATTTAGAATTCTCCATATAACATTTATGTCGTTATTTTGTATGATATTATTTGTTTTCCCTATTTTAGTATTGTTGTTACTATTTCCTTTTTTATATTTATCAATGTCAACAATAGTATAAAATCCCCACCAATATTTTAAGTGTCGCTATCGTTTTAAAATAATAAAATCTTCTATTTTCGTAAAAAATGTATAATGTTCTGCTGCATTATTTGATGCTCCGATGCAGATAATATAGCGTTCCTTTGTTAAAACGTGAAAATACTAACTGATACAAATGTGAGACCTGTAGTAAACACCTATGTGTTTCGTTTGCATAATATTAATGAACATCATTCAAAAATTATATGCAAAATAATATTTATCTTTTTCCCTTTTAGTAATGTATTGTTAGAGATTTTAATCAATGTGTGCATGCATGCAACATTCATTATGACCATCCTCTGACTCAATTCAATATTGTTGTATGCTAATACATATTAATACATGTAATAACCTAAATTGATCAAACAGTCATATACAATGTGCAGTATACAATATATGTCCCACTAACTTTGTATTGTAAAGTCTTACTAGGCTCTGTTTGAAAACACTGTTTATAAATTATATCTGATAAAAACATGTGAGAGATGTAATAAACACATGTGTGTTCCGTTTGCATATCAATTATTAATACCATAAGCAACTTATATTTGTTGTTTGCACAAACATGGCGAACTTAAAATATCTATCATTCTTATATCTATAAGATATTACGTAAATAGTCATACCACCTCCAAAACAATATTTTATGCAATGACGACGATAATACAGCATGTCTATGTTTAAAGATGACAAAAGTATAATTTATAAGACAGTATTTGAGAAATGCAATATACACCTGTGTTTCGTTTAAACATCAATAAATAATATAATATACAAAAATTAATTATTATGTAAGTATAAACAATAATAGGTATTACTCTGTCTTATGTTAATGTCTACTAGTATATTGTCATCTATGTACGCATGTACTAGTATTCTATTAACAGACGTTAGTATATGTATATACTAGTATGTTTTATCAAGTTGTCAAAAAGCAACAACGCCTTTTGACACAAATAAAAATCGGATGTCCGTTTAAGACTTTCTTTATACACAAAATACGAAAGAAGTGCATAAAAATTGTCAGGGACTTAAATGTTATACTTAGGTACACTGTTATACTGATATTAATATAATATATTAAATTATGATAACAAGCTCCCTTTGATCATCCTTATATACGAAATATTTCAAAGTTCATATAAGAAGGAAAATGGATGTTTTTAATACCTTTTTATGTTATCCTATTTGTAGTACTCCATGTACTGTTGCTCACCCACACCTGCACAAATAATACATGTATACAAAACACACGCACATACGCACGCACGCACGTACGCATACACACGTACTAAATTTTTAATAGTTCATAGAAAATATATATAATGACAAAATTATACACATCTTTAATGACATTATGGTGACACCAAGTAGGCCTACGTACATTTTCTTTGGTTTGTCTTGGTATTTGTGTCTACCTGTTTCAATATTTAATTGATGAGAAGATAACCTTAGTTTCTCTTAAGTGTTTCTAAATATGTAAGATGTAATATTACTTATATAACTAGACATACTGAAACGTGTTTTAATTGGTTTAAAATATATGATTTCACTGTATCTGTATGATCCAACGGGTTTATAAATATGTTCTTTATATAGCATGTGAGTAGTCATGCATCCTTAACTGGATCCTACTCATATAAAGCTATCTGTTCATGTATGTGAATTGTCCGTCCATTCAAGATGAGTTGCATGTAAATACATAGTATATAAGTCATGGTCGACACCAAATTTATTGGTTTTGGTGAGGCCTTGATATTGAGTCAATGGTTTGCATTGTAGCTGCTAGGCGCACTCGTCGTAGTTTGGTCTGTACACATTTTTCCCAGTTAGTAATTGGTGTGAATCTAGATAATCTAGATATTTGTTATCGGTACATGTATACACATTTTTTTCTTTCCTTTATTTTATCCTTTTCATATTTTGTTATATTCATCATGCGACCTGTTTTTTTAATATTAATGTTTGGTTGTATAATTACTATAGTGCATCTGTTTAAAATTTTTCACTATATTATATAATGATAATTCAACTACTGCTCGTTTACATAGCTCAGTACTGGGGTACTAGCGGTGTGTGAAACTGGTTGTGATTTGTGTACAAGAGTTAACCATACACCTAAACAGAGACAATGTGTAATTATAATTTTTTCTTTTCTATAGTTTGCCCGTGTCATAACATGCACACTCATGAGTATTCTATAAAGCATTTCAGTTTTACTCTCCAGTTTATAATTGGTGTGAATCAAGATGATTTAGATATCGGTACATGCATATAATGTTGCCTGTATGTTAATGGTGTGTTAAGAAAAAACATGCAATATATAGCACTCACCTATTTAAGGCTGACACACATATGTCTTTATATGTTCCTTTTTTATTATAGTTGTAAATACGCTTTAGTGCGTTTGTATATTATTTAAGTGAAATTAAGATACGTTCAATACAACCTGTATAGGTATACTACAAATTGTTCTATCTGTCCTACTTGGCTATTGTTATAAGGGAGTGGGGGTGGCTATGGGGGGGGGGGTGTTCGTTGGGTTTGTTTTTTAATTATTTTATTTGATTGTTTTTTGTTGGTGGTGTTCTTGTTTGCTTTAAATGTATTGCATTCAATCATAAACATTGTCTTATGGGTCTTCATATTATCAGTCATAGAAATACCTCTATTACTTACAACTGACTCTCTAAAATATGCTTAGTTTTGCTATTTTTTGTTTCATTAAATCTTTTTGGAAAATTGCTATTTTTAGCTTATGTTTTTAAAAAACAAATCAACAAAAATCGCAATAACAGTAATAAACCTTTACATTTTTCTCATGGCAAGCGACATGTGTCTGTTTTACATGCTAGGTTATGAAATAACGGCAGTTATTTAAATAATGACCTATATATAAACAATCTAAAATTCAACCCATTCTGTAAATGCAGCGGAACAATTGAGGACGGAGAAATCTTTTTCTTTAAATGTTCCATTTATAGAAATCAAAGACTAATACTCTTTAAATCAACTAGATTGTTAAATCCTCTTAATGTTAAAAAAACTAATATTTGGCGAAAAGAGATTATCTTTAAACGAAAATAAGGAAACTGTTGAATCAGTACATAATTTTATTAAAACAACAACAAGATTTAACGATTAATAATGATTCGATTCTACATATTTGTTTTTATTAAGTTTGAAAAATAAAAGAACCTTTCAATGCAGATTTACTGCTGCTTCTGTTGAAGTTACTTATCACGAGCCGCTGGCTGTAAGTGTGAAGTGCCAAATAGATGAGAAGCTCGCTTAATCTCTTTCTTCTTTTTTTTCTCTCTTCCTCTCTTAAAAAAACTCACCTAAATATTGTTTGTTTTTTCTCTTTTCCATAATATTTGTCAATGATTTTGGTTTTGTAATGTATTTTATGCCATTGCTGAAGAAACGATTATGTAATCTGCAGGGGAAGGGCCGAATCTAATGTTGGCAGAGCTTGTGACCCAACCCCATTTCATGAAAATTTATGAAATAAAATATGTTTAAACTATATATATATATATATATATATATATATATATATATATATATATATATATGATATATATATATAGTTTAAACATATTTTATATATATCAAAGTTTGGACAAACATTATGAACGCCTATTAGTTTAATAGCTTAAATTTTTAACTATTATTTTTTTCCAAAATGTCTTATTCAATGTTAATTAATCAAATATTTGAGCCCACCGCCCCCTTAACTTTGTGATTCTTATTCATGTATCCTATGAAAAAATTGCTACATCGTCGATTCACTAAATACCCTTATTTGGGCTATGGGTTACTAATCCAATTATGCTAGCAATGCAGTGTGGATATCACATGAGAGTTACATTTTGCAGAATTAGGAATAAAAAATATGATATATAGGAATGATGACGTCTCTATTTAATTAGATTAAATAATCTTATTTAACTTCAAGGTTTTTAAAAGTTCAAAAGTTTACAATGCTCTTGCAATTTCTGATTTTCTATGTAAAGGTCAATCCTACAATTGAGAATGAATTGCGGTGGTCCGCAACGTTCTAAGCTTCGCTAATTTCATGACATAGGTCATGTGTCAACCTCTAGTAAGTTTTAATTTTCCATCTCCGCGAGACATTCAAGATTGCCGACTGTGCTTGATTTCCGCTCGTCTATCGCAGTGCCCTGGAATCTCAAAGGTTGTCAATCAGGTAGTTAAACCGCTATAAAAAACTGTTATTCTATTCCTGCCCCATAATTCATGGTCCTTTAACGCTTACCTAATTTCGACGTCATTCAACTTTCGCTGAAGCGTCTGACCAATGAAAGTACTTTAGAGCAAATTGGCAGCCATTTCTGACGCCGTCTTTTTTTTTTCTTTTTGTGTGTGATGAATATCTTTTGTTCCATGTAAGACATAATACAATGTTATACAAAAACTGTTCATGTATTAATACAAGCTATATAACTTTCTTAACACATAACATGATACAACATAACATGCATACAATATCTTACAAGTACTATTTTAAGAATGAATATAAAAAGCAAATATTAAAAACTGATAAAAGAGAGTACAGAAAGAGCAAAGGTAAGACAAGTAGAAATTTATAGTTAAGAAGATGAGAAGCTGTATGCAGTATAATTTTCGTTATTATAGTTTACAAGTTTCCCCATTTATTTTTGTGTGACCTAAGTTTGTTTTTGTTTATTGCAATATATTTTTCTATCTGCTTGTTGTTTTTGTTGATATGGTATGAATACTTCAATACTGGGAACTGCCTTCGTGTATTTCTTCTTAAATATGAAATATTTAGCAAGAAATATTATACAGTTTAGTAAATTAACTGATGAAGAGTTATATAACCCGAACGATATATTTTGATAACAGATGTAGAAAGGTTGATTGTTTGAAATACAAAAGTTATGGATCCGAGTCCAAAAGGCTTTTACATAATGACAATCCAAAAATAAATGTTCTAAAGTTTATGGATATCTCTCACAAAATTCACATAGATGTGAATTAACTATTTTACATTTAGATAAAAATTTGTTAGTAGGTAAAATTCTCATAATGTATTTGTATTGGAATGATCTTAGTTTTGTGTCTATGATACATTTGAAAGGTAGACAGTGAATGGTTTTCCATTCAAGGTTGTTGAATATTTCTTCCCACTTTAGATGAGGTTTTATTTCATTATCGTTATTAATTAACTGAATTTGCATATTATATTTCCTCACTTGATGTAATAAAGGTGTGTTTTTTTTCAGTTTCTATTATATTCTCTGTTTTAATTAATATGTATTTCCATCTTTTTGGTATGCTTTGGGTAATAGTAAAATATTTGAGAAATTCTGAATTACTGCCTTTACTTTTAATGAAAGAATTATTCCATCTATATTGCTTTACTTTATAAACATCTGCGATATAAGTGTTACCTTTTGACCATGATTCTATTATGTACATACAAAAAAAGGCATTTCAATGAACATAGAATAACCATCTTTGCAATTAAAGTTATTTTCAAAGATGAAGTTTCCACCATATTTTTCAATTGATGACATGTAAATATGCTTCCATGCGTCTTTATCGTTTACATCTGTTAATCATTTAATCTGTTAATCATTTAACCCGACTTGCTTTAATTGAATTGATAAAACGTTCTATTTCTCGTTTATTTCAAAATGTTTAATAATGGCAAAGTGTCTCCCAAATAAAATAAAGGAACTTTATATATTTAACAAAATATAATTACTTTACACTCACGTTTGATGTTCAATTAAAAAAACACCCGGATTATCTGCCGGACTATTGTGCCGCTTTAAAACTTATTTAAAATGTAAATTATTTAATCATCTAATTTGACCTTGATGTGTCTAATGTATCATTAAAATTTTAATGAACAACAGTAAAAAAAAACAAAACAATATTTGTAATCATTAACAATTTGTAAGATGACCTTTGAATAATTATTTTGTTCACAACAGCTTATTAAACCGTGGTCGAAAATATGTAATTTCTGAATAAAAGTACAAGTCATCTTCTTTCAACTTCTTTATAATTCACACATTTCTCCAATGTTATTCCCAATATAACAACATAACTCTTTTTAACATTTCTATTTTGTGAGCATCTCTTTTATACAATTCAAGTTTTTACAATATAACTTATCTTCGTTTTTAACACAATAGACGTAGTGTTGATATTGATAACATCAACGTCGGAAACTTTCGGTAAAAATGCTAATTCATCACTTAAAGGGAATATATCAAGATTTTTCAAAAAAATTAAAATTAGCTAAAAACTTTTTTTTCCAGTATACCATATACTCACTGACTCAGTACTGCCACGGGGATGTCTACTTAAACATGCCAAAATAAAATATTAAAAAGGGGTTTCCTAAATTAGGCTATGCGCCTACGTTAGACTAAAATTGATTCCCGCGTAAAATTACAACATATTTTGGGACGTATTAAATGAGTTACGTGATTTCAATATGATTTCAATTTGATCCGTCATACAGGTTTACATGTTGTCAAATTTGTTTTACCCTTCACCCTAGAAAAAGTTAGAATGACGACGTGGAGAACGTCAAGCAGTTTTTATTTTTAGAATTGTGATTTCGTTTCAAGATTACCACTCCGATTAGAATATTGATTTTGTCACGTTTTGGTGGATTTAATACAAAACTAATCGATTTTTATTTATTTATGATTGTTAGATGTTTTTTATCCAATGCATGTTAAAAATAATTTTAAAAAATATCTTATTTTTGTGACATTTATCGCGGGTTTAACTGACATACTCCCTTTAAATACATTATGGACATTTCATAGAGTTGTTCATGCGCACTAATTCCTCGCACGCACAAAGGGAAGTTATTTTGTCGAGACCAGTCAGGGTCACTACTACAACTGACCCTATTTCGGATTGCACACTCATTTACGGATACGCCTAAAATTGGTCTCTTATATTGTGTTCAATGTATGAAATATGCATAATGGTATACGATTCTTGTTTATAGCAATTTAACCTGAATATCAAACATAAAAGAAATCTTAAAATCTATATAACTATGCGCATTTAGTATAAAAACTTAAATTTTGCGACTGCATTTTAATTGACGATGGCATACTTAAAGTGATATTGTTTCTCAAATTACGCGGTAAAGAGTATTTTTTATTTTTACTGTATTTAGAATCGGTATCAAAGAGTATCTTGTGAGGTTTTAAGCAATATTTATTCATACATTATATCAAAATATTAAACAAATCACGCTATATTTTTATTGCAAAAATGAAAATTATTGCCACTCTGTCGAAATGCTTTTCTTTTTAAAAACCCGTAAACACTTCAATTTAAGCTTATAATTACCATTTCCATGACAATTATTATTATATGCATGTATATATGTATTAATTTTCAATAAAATACTAGATGCAAAGAATTTTAAGTATGTTTTTTTTATTGCTTGTAAAATCTACATCTTTTTGCCAAATTTCAAAGACGGGTATGTTTTTGAGGAGGTAATACCAAAACAATCTGTAGGATAGCATGAGTTGTTTTATTTCTGATATTGCATGAAGATACATTAAATTTAAATACTAGGAGTTTCATCATTTCCATCCAAAGGAAAAAAAAAGACGAAAACTATAGAAAATTGAATATTGAATATATAATACAATCTTAAACAACACACACTACGGTACAAATTCACGTAAATGTTATATTTATCAATTGATAAAAAGGGTCCACCGTGGCTGATTGGTCTCATGTTCCGTCTCAAGCTCACTTATCTCTCACTATTAAGGTTGTAGGTTCGAGTCCCGCTCTTTCCAAAAACTGTATGTGAAATAGTTTGTCAGTTACTTGCGGAAGAACGATCGTTTTACTTCCTCCACCAATAAAACTGGATATGATATATTTAACCTGAAATGTGTTGAAAATGGCGTTCAATACCATTCGATAAAGGCAATAGCGAATTTTCCATCGCTCAAGTTTTCACATTTGGTTTCCAAGTTATTTTTAATTCTTAGGCATAATGTTAGTAAAAGTGACACTACACTAATATTCTTTATATAGAATTACGAATTCTCCATAGGGTTAAACATAGAACAGAGCAGAACAGAATTTTATTCAATATAACTTGAACATACATAGTCCAGCGTTATTTACACAAACAATACAATTCATGCACGCAGCAATACGAGACATAAATAAAACAACACTATGTACTGGTCTTACCTAGTGCGACATATTGCAGGTTTCTATAGAGCCTTTTTAATGATTATTTTATTTTGCGTCTCCCGTAATGGACAGCAGATCAGATATCCAAATGATATTTGACAAATCAGTTGTTTTAATTTCAAGCATTTGATCTTTGCTTAAATGTCTAGATACAAAATACAGCTAATTTATTTAAAACACTTAGTTTAGACGCGTTTAAAAAGTCAATCAGTCTATACATACATGGACGATGGTATTAATATTTAGGTACGTACTGAAATCTTAATTATTTATAGAAAGGATATATAATGACAAAATGATACTCATCTTTAATGTCATTAAGGTGACACAAAGTACATTTTCTGTGATTTCTCTTGGTTTCAATATCTTTTCATAACCATAGTTTCTCTAAAGTGTTTCTAAATTTGTAAGATGTCATATGACTTATATAACTCGACATGCTGAAATGTGATAAAATGTTTTATAAAGTGTTAAGGATGATCGTGATGTAAAATCTTGTTTGTTTACCAGTTGTTTACATATTGCAATATTCAAAAATTTGATCTCATAATCTAATAATTAGTGTAATGGATAGGGTGTTGGCCGCTGACGCCAGAGGTTGCGGGATCAACCACCAGCTCCACCCGATGTACTGGTTCTACCCAGGAAGCAAACACGAGAGCGGTTCATATAAGCTCTGAGCTCTCATCGCAATCGAGCTAAAATAAATTAGTATAACTAAACTAATATTTTGATATTCGCTGAATGTATGGTGTTTATTACAAGGTCGGAATATACCTAGTTTCACAAACATTGTTGACAAAACGTTTTGTGTATTTAATGTTTTGTTGTAATTGTGTAAATATTAATGTATTTGTGTCACTGGTATGGGCTGTTGCTTTAAGGCACTTTAAACCACGTAGTTACCACTTTTGGGCAAAGTTGCCACGGGATTGTAGCACCCTGAACCGCGGAGTAAAATTTTACATTTATTTATTTATCGGTAATTCAAAATTAAAAAAAAAAGTTTAAAAAATGTATATCAAGTTTAAGTTGTCACGACTTTTCAAACATTTCGCTCATTAAATTAAAATAAATCAAATTCATTTCAGTATCCTTTATCCACTAAGTTCACATAAATACATAAAATCATAAGGACATGCTAAGTGTAAAGTATTAAGGTTAATATAAGATGGTTAGTAGCGTATACAACATACATTCCAAACACATTTTAGATTTATAATATGATATAAAGAGCATCACATCCGTCAAGATTTGTGGAAGAGCTCCATGAAATACATTAATGATATCATATCCAATATATTTGATTTTTACTATTTGACATCACACGTACATTTAGTTCAGTCGATTTTCTTGTTATTGCAATATTTACAAGTGATATCCAACAAGGGATACCAAACTATTAAAGTAAGTATTGAAATACATGTGGTGACAATAATAATCAATTAGAATTTTAGTAGGGCAGTTTTACTACATTTCAACCGGAGATCAATGTCATATATTTTACTGGGTATATTTTGGATACAATTGTGACACAATAACTGTTTTCACGAAGTGTTTAACAGCATAGATAGTCAGCAGTATGTTAATAGTGTCCTGTTCCGGTGTCGATATTGACTTTGTTTGTTAATCTCAGTAACTTTTACATATGCACCAATAAGACAAAAACTCTGTGTTAGCTATAGGCAGATTTACGGCCCCTTTAACACTAAAATATTTAGCTAAAAGTATTGAGCAACTTCAAGTGCCATAAATCATCCATATTGTACAGTGAACTTTATAATGACCTTTTTATAATTCATCTTGAGTTCTTTTCATATAAAACATAATAAAGTTATTTTAAAAAAAAATTGCATGTAGTTGATGTTTATCACATTTTTGATAAATTTAAGTTGGCTCCTTGAAATAGATATATCAATAATAATATAATTCCCTTATCACAGATATTTATTCTGTTTTTAACTTAAAAACATATTAATATGTATCTAATTATATCTTTTGGAAAATATATACTTTAATGTTTTATATGTAATTAGGTTGATTGTTGTTATATTTCAAAAGATATTATATTAATTCGGAGTGTCTCGGCGATTTTTCTTATTTGTTATTTCTGAAATATGCGCATTAGTTATATCATTAGAATTACCGTTACTTAACGTCCAATACGAAAGTAATATAGTTTTTGGGACGGACGAATCGTCCAATACTAAAAATCTATCAGGATTGTCGGGACGCTTCCGGTTTGAAGCGTACAATGGCGATTTCTTATGAACAATCACGTGGTACAAATACTCGAAGCTCATTGGAATAGCTACTTCAATTGGATAATAAATAACTTTTATGTAACATCCATTTCCTGAATGAAGACAGTATTTTGTTACAATCGAAGTCTTTAAATAAATTTATCAGAAATAATATAATAACAAGCTTTTAATATAAAAATGATATATTGAAAGCAATACTTTTTATGATTAAAAAATAACGAGATGTAATATACAATACCTAATTTTATAATAGTAACCATAGAAATATGTTAAGTAAACATAGCATGGTTACGTTCTATTCACATCTGACAATGTCTCAAATATTTTGTCTGTTGGTACATTTAATTCAAACTAAATCTGCATTTTTAACCATTTTTTTCTTACATTTACCTCCGGGCCAAATAATCCAACACATTTGCCTGTTTTAACAAATACATTGAAGCACAGTGGGATATATACATGCTGATTTGGTGCAAACAAATTAGAGTAAAACTGTTCCGTCATGGTTTTGTCAATTGTGCAAGCAGATTTGATATTGCAAGAATCTTACAAAAGTTGACTGATGTTAATGGAGCGTAGCGCAGTGCATCCTGGGAGATATTGAGTATTCACTAGTGACAATTTACTGAATGGAGAGTAGCACAGTGCATCCTGGGAGAGATTGAGTTTTCACTAGTGAAAATTTTCTGAACGGAGAGTAGCGTAGTGCATCCTGGGAGAGATTGAATATTCACTAGTGAAAATTTACTGAACGGAAAGTAGAGCAATGCATCCTGGGAGAGATTGAGTATTCACTAGTGCAAATTTACTGAACGGAGAGTAGAGCAGTGCATTCTGGGAGATATTGAGTATTCACTAGTGAAAATTTACTGAACGGAACCACTAACTCGCCACTTTCGTATTTCCAATATCTTCGTCAAAATATTGAATATCGTCATTAAAAAAGGTTTACCAATAATGCGCCAATAAAAGACAATTATTATAGCCTGAATGATATTTCTTATTAAAGTCAAAATTTCAAGGAAATGGCTTTGGTACTTTTTGAGAAAATGCATAAACGGTCAGGTATATAAAATGTTAGATGGGGGAGTAAGCTGTTCCGTTCAGTATATACAAGCATGTCAACTTAATTTTCGCAATATTCACGAATGGATTGTATTCACTCTCAGGCTGAATGTTGTGTTATATAGATATAACAGTTTAACGTGTTTATTTTAGCAACTTTATGGTGCGCATACTTCTTTTACTCCATACAAGATATAGCGGCACATTGACCCCACTGTGTTGTTAAACGTTCTAATGATTGTTTCGTTCATAGGAACAATAAAATTCTTACGTGAATAAAGCCTTTTATATAAATGCAATCCGTATAAGGAGGACCAATTATAGTTTTCCCTATAGACCTTCAGACCTAAATAACCCTTTGGTCGGGCCACCGTATACTCCTCCACGTGGATAAGAGAGCCATACTTCTTAGCCAGATTGCTGGGTACTACCATGGCATTATAAGCATATTTGGTCTGATAAGTGCGGTAACTTTCGTACCAATATTCCAAAAACTTCGCACGTTTCTTTGCCATGATGAATGCACTTCCCATATAGGTCTGCTTGTACTGCCTTGACATTGTGTAGTTATATCTCCGTAAACGGTCAATAGAGTGAATTAGTATGGTATCAGCGTCCAGGTATATACCGCCATATTGCAGAAGGGCTTCTATTCTCATGACGTCCCCTGAATTCTCGTGGTGTATTATCTTTAGACCAAAAATATATTCAGGTTTCGTTCTGTTCACATGTATAATGTTGGGTGAACGCTTGATGATGTAATCCCAGTATTTACCCCGTGGTATATATCCACCATGAATCAAAATAAGGCATGGCCTGATAAATCTTATAACGCTAACAAAACTGACAAACTCGAAGAAATCCAATTCTTTATCTTTATACCAGACATAATGGACGACATTAGGTACTGGGTTGTCATCTGTACAACAAGTTTGAATAAAATCTCCGAGACAAGGATCTCCGAACTCAAAAGTTGCAATACCACGTGTCCTATTTGTCCATGACGTCACAAGTTTAAATGTTCCATTTGAGCAATGCACCGAAATTCTTCGAAGTAACGTTTGCTGTTCATCATCGTCAACGTTCAGTTTCGGACACTGAGATGTCGTGGTGAATGACCAGTCTTCCATATTAACAGTTAATTTCGCCAAACTGAATCTTGTGTGCCAGTTTGATTTAATGTAACAACTGCTGTCTTCTGTGGTCAAGTCAGTTTGATATTCTGTTTCTAATGTGTGCATAGTATTATTGTTATAGGGTTTGTATTCGAAAGTAGCCAAATCTAAAAAGAAGAGAATAATACCTTCACAGAGACATATATACAGATATATTATACTAATTCAAGAAACATCATAATCACTGCGCAAATTAAATAAATACTTTTAATTTAAATTTGTATTATTATTTGTATAGCTGTTATATTATCATTATTGCTGTTATTATAAGTATGATTATTATAATTATCATTTGCATTCGTGGAAGTATCAGAATTAGCAGAAGTAGAAGTAGGACTAGTTGAACGTCTCACTTAACAATTAATTTTGTACTGTTCTACATAATATTATAGAGAAATGCACTTCTGGAACATTGGATTCTTTATCAATGGTTCTAAAAATGCCTTGTTCCCACAGACAGTCCTCTGTTGGTCCAATTATGCAGAAAAAAACATGGGGTTGACCAGGTTGCTTTTTCACAAATTCGATGTTTTGATTACACCCTTTCATTTTTGACAATTCTACCCGTTTGTTGCAGTGTATCACTACGAATTTTAAAACGTAAAAGCCTCATCAAACAGTTCCCAGTGTCATCCAAACTTTGCAAAAATCATGAAATTATTCATGTTCAAATAATCCCATATGCACAAAGAAATATGACATCAGATGCATTTTTAACAAAGCAATTGCCCAACCGCTTTACACAGCTCTAATTTCTTATGGGTAAGAATCTTGCTACCGTCATGTAAGGGAGGTAATTCTTAAGTGAGACCTTAAAGTATCGTATATTGTTAGATCTGTATTCTATATTAACTCATTTGTGTTGTGTTTTTTTATTTATATTGTAAATTATTTTATTTGTAATTATGTTTATTAATTCTTGATTTATATAGTATTATATTTCATTTGTATTCTATAGTTCTCATTCTGTATTTAATAACTGTTAATTTGTATATGTTGTATAGTCTTTATTTTTATTCTATATTTATCATATCTCTAACTTTCATATTGTAAATTCTATATAATTAGATCGTAAACAAATCATTTATATTCGATACTGCTATGTTTGTATTATATACGTAATTTCTATTGATATTGTATATTCTGGGTAATGTTTGTGTTTTACTTTGTTACGAAGGCTTTCATTGGTCCAATTTTAGCACACATTTTCATAATGGCTGCCCGGTTAGAAAATAAATATGCACCGGTGTTTAAAATACATATTATTACACATATTATGGGAGTGTCGTCAAATAAAACTGGACGAATGCAACCCTTTGTAACAAAGTAAACAAGTTTTACCCAGATTGCAATTATACAATACAAATGATAACTGCACATTAAAAACAAATGTAGAGGACTTAGGATACAAATGGAGGTTGACGTATATGTTGACTAATGAGTAGTATTGAATACAAATGCTTTTTGTGAATTGTCAATATTAATGTAAGAATGAATGAATGAATAGGATTTTACGGCGTACTAACACATTATAGGTTTTTCGACGCCAACAGGAAGGAAGATTTCAAGTTCACTCTACATGTACAAAAAAACAACAAATTAACATGCTGATTAAAAAAAAAAAATACATCAAGAAATGAATATGCAGAATGAACCTAGAACCTTGATACCTGCAGAACTGCAGAGTTTCAGCAAATTCCATCGTATTACTCAATTTGTCGCTTTTTACAACATGCATAAGCCACAGTGATCCTATTCTTGCCATCACTCATGGCTCCCTGGAACCATACAGGGGTTGATAATTTAACCACAACAGTGAACATGACAAAAAATAATAAAATGAACATGACACCCATTCGGAGGATTCCTACCCCTCTGCAGAGATCGACAGTGATTCTATTCTTAACCGGAAGCACACGGGCTCATTAATGTAAGAGATACAATATAAATATGTAAATATAGAAAAGTATACAATACCACTCAACAGTAACTGGTATTAAATTCAAATGAGAAATGAAACACTATACAGCATAAATCAAGAAGTATTCAATACAAATGAGAAATATAGAATACAAATGTAACAATATAAAAACTATATGACGATTGAATACAAATATAAAAAAAAATTAATAGTGCATATATTTGTAGTTTCTCAATTTTAGACGCAATGCAAAATGGATCTAAGCTGATTTTTTTAAATTTCTTTTAACTTTCTTAAATACATTTTTCATGACCGCAGCGTGGTCTAGTGGTAGAGCATCCGCTTCGCATGCGGAAGGTCGTGGGTTTCATCCCCGGCCGGGTCATACCAAAGACTTTAAAAATTGTACTAGAAGGTTCCTCGCTTGATGCTCAGCATTTAGAGGTGAGTTCTAGGTCTGGTCGGTCCGGTGTCAGTTTAATGTGATTGTGTGGGGTATCATACCATGTATCTGCGGCATGATACTTCAGTGTGACAGCGCATAAAATGCTGTTTCAAGTAGACACCGTCGCGATATGACTAAACAATTGTTGAAAGCGACGCTAAACACCATAAAACAACAACAACAACAACATTTTTCATTTTCAACATAAATGTGTTATTATTTTCTCTTATTGAACACATTTCTTTTCAGTTAATGTTGGCTCTATATACCATCACATACCAGTAACACATATAAGGTTAAGTATATGTCTGCCAATATACTCGTATAGACGTTATTCATCATCATCATCACCATCATCATCATCATCATCATCATCATCATCATCATCATCATCATCATTTTTATAAATATAATTTAATATTTACTTACATTGCAAAATTGATACTCCGTCAAACATAACTCGTACGGATACAGACAACGCAATCAACATAAATAAATAATGTTTAAATGATTTCACCATTGTTATATTGGTCTTTTAAAAACAAAATGCAACATAAAACACGAATTTCTCAATAATTGCATTAAAGCAGTGTTGCACGATGCACCTTTGAATTTACAACAAACAGTATTTTAAAACAATTACAGAGTACCAGTAATATGCCCACGGTGTGATTAATCCGTCGCATTTGACACACATGTAAGAATAATGATTCCATCCATGATAACAGCTTTTTTATGAATATGAATGGTTAATTCGCAAGAACCTCCCATCCCGTTTATAAAACAAAACATGATCTGGTATATCTTATTACAGAGGTCCTATTATTGAGTGAGGGACACACGCGTACGAATTGATACTTATCAATATTTACACACAGATACACATAAACAAAGGCAGGCAACTGCAGGTACTTGTTTAAATTTCAGGTGGCACATTTGGCGTTTTCTAAATCTTGGCAACATAACTCCTTCTGAACCAGCTGACATATGCTTGTGATTTTGGTATGAAAAGAAAAGGCTTGATTGTAACGTTGACTGGTGATTTTCTCTATTTGAAATTTAAAGAAAACAAGAATTTCTTGAAAATTCAAAAAAGCACAATTTTCTTGCAAATCTGTGATTTTTACTGACCCTACCCTTCTATGTGAAGGTCAATCATACAAACGATCATGACTGTCGCTGATCCACCACGTCCAATGCTTTGCTGATTTCATGACATAATGCATGCGTCAACCTCTCGCACGTTTGTATGTTACATCTTCGTGAAACATTCAAGAATGTCTGCAGTGGTTGTTTTCCGCTAGTCTTTCTCAGCCCCTGATATCTTCCGTAGAAGGTCTGTTAAACCGCAATGCAAACAATAACAGGGAATCCAATACCTGTCCCACAATTCAAGATACTTGGACGCTTGCCAAATTGCGACGTCATTCAATTTTCGCTGAAGCAACTGACAAATGAACGGGCTCAGATTTCACTGCTATGTGACGGACCCAAGCGGGGAAAGCTGATCCGTTCTACAGTCTTGTCTTCTGCTTACATTATTCGTTTTGTAAATGTAGTTTTGATGGTTGAAAACAGAGTATCAAATTGTGAGACACATACTGAACGACTATTACGGTTCAGAGAACACAATGAGTAAATACAATGACCGACTGTTGGCCACCTATTTTCTTAGCTGTTACGAACATAACCCAACGTTTCGTAGTCTGTAGAAGTAATATCAATTTTGCTACTGACAGCATTATTATCGCATTAGCCGTTGTTAAAATAAACCTCTCATTGCAATATGTTACGCTACCTGCGTGGACGTGTTATATTGTCCATTATCCATGGGTTGAAACGGAACACTGCATCAATACGCCGTGATGTTATCGGGAAGTCAATAAGTTTATATCCAAATCGAATTGTCATCAAGCGAGGTATAAAATAAATGGCGTTTCCCATATCAAATGTAACGTTACAAATACCTGTCTCAACATGTTGCTCTGTTACCATGGCAACGTATCAGTCACTTTTGTACAAGTATATTGTCCGAATTTACCGTATTAATTAGTTATTCGTAAATTGATTTGTTAAGAATTGTTTATTACTATTATAGGGAATATATCAGGATTTTACAAAATTTTAAAATACGCTAAAAACATTTCTTCCAACATATTATGCCTATATGTACTCATTGACCCCGTTTTGCCAAAATGATATATATTTAAACAAGTCGAAAATAATACATCAAAACGGTGTTTCCTTACTTGGGCTTCGCGCCTAAGTTTGACTAAAATATATTTCCCGCTTTAAATAGCAACGTATTAAATAAGTCATGTGATTTCATTATTATTTAATTTGATCCGTTATACAGGTTTACACGCAAATTCCCTCGCAGAGTTATCGTTCATTACACTCATTCGCCTCTGCAACAGGTTAAATGTCAGGATTTTGACGAAACTTAGTAATTACAGTTTATGCAGTTGTAAGCATATTGTTAAAACCAGATAACAAAACTAAAAACAAATAATCACTATTTTACAATGGAACAAAAACAACAAAGCAACTTTTACAAGAATAAATGATGAACTATTTTCTTGTTTTTACGCAGAATGATTTCCCGATTAATACGCAAAAGTAAACACATGGAAGATAGCAACACGATCTTACTTGTTATGATGAAAACCTTGTTTTATGGGATAAACAGCGTGATGCCCTGTTATATTTGGCGAGGAGATAGAGATATTTGATTGTCAGTTTGCCTGTTGGACGCTTAGGAGTTTGCTGTACAGATAAACCATTTGACGAGCGCTGTTTTCAATGGGGTGGAAGCCATTTTTAAATGGCAGTGATCATGTGACTGGAAAGTCACGTGAAGCCGAAAGTAACACGGATTCAATGACAGAGGTGAATGTAAGTAGTCGAATGGTAAGAGAGTGGTTTAAACGTAGTAAAATTCATCTTCGAAAGACTCTAAATGACGGTGCGATGGTCGTCAAACAGTATTTTTCTATTTTATGAATGGGGATTTCGTTTCATGTTTACCACACCTATATAAATATCGATTTTTCACGTTTTGGTGGATTTGACATACTATTCCGATTATATTTATTAATTTTAGTGTGATGTTTTTATCTATTTTGGTTTATAGATATTTAAAGCTTTTTTTCCTGATAAACTCCCTTTAAGCTTTCAACTAAATAGTCCGCACGGTTTCCATAGAAATGTATTGTAAACCAAGTTGCCGGCTTTTAAAAAACATCCCTTGGGTAGGTCTTATAAAGGAGGTGGCACTTAGAGTGAATTAACGTGTAAGTTAGGTTTTGTACGAAATATGCTTGTTTATTGGTGAAGATGCACTATTTGAGTGAACGTAGGAAAGATAAAAACCATCTCGCTCAAGGTGATACCAATACCCGGTCAGGTTCTAGATGACCTTGTCAAATTGCGAGTGCAGGGAGTGCAAGGAAAAGGCAGATGTGTTGTTTTTAATAGTAACTATGGTATTTAAATGCACACATCGGAATGTTCTATAAAATTTACTTTTGTGAAAATATTATTTTTTAATTAATTTGTGGATATATTAGTTTTAAAAAAAAAGTTATATAAATAAATGTGTTTTTCAAAAATTGTGCAAGTTTTGGCAATATGTCTTATATTCTTATAACCTGTTGAACGCAACATCGGTACAACCACACCAATTAAAGCGCTTTGTATTTAAAGACAATATATGTACTTTGAATTGGGCAAATAAACATGAGTTCAGTCTATCATAATCTTTGTACAGTTGATTAAAAAAATGGTTATTTGAAAATGACTTAATCAACTCAGCAGGAATTTGTCAAAAGAACGGCAAAAAATCGTCAAAAAAGATAAAGTTTCAAGACCTAAATAGTTCATATTTTATTTTTCAAGAAGAAAATGATCTTTACTACGTTAACAGTCAGTTCTAATCCACCATTTTATGTCAGCAAGCATCAAAGGTGAAAATTTATAAGAGTACAACAACGGAAATAATATACATGTTTGTCCGTCAGCACCGACTTTTTTAAACAATCTATATAGAATATAGAGAACTTTAAGTTATTTTAAATACACAGTAATACGTTATCCATGCTGAATTTATACGCGAATGAGCCACACGACATTGTTTTATGTCAGAAAAAATAAAGAAAAGAATATATATAAATAACAGTCTTATATAACATTTTATTATTAGTTTGTGTGCCATTTGTCATAAATTAATCATCGACTATCCAACACATTAAGATGTCGAAAGTTAATACAATGTAGTTGACATATATTATACTTATACATGATAAGCTGTGTGACGTCATCAAAACGCTAATGAATTCTAAAATAACAAAGTACGATGACATCACCAAGTACAAATAAAAGACTAAGAGAACCGTAATGGAATTAAACGTTAACAGATCTTTGGAATGTTATGCGACAAAAAGAACATGATTTCCTGCGATATAAGGCTAATAGAAATTAAAAACGACTTCGATTTTATATTGTAGCCAGAAATATTTTCGATAAAATTTTGAGGAAGACAGAACGCGCACATAGACAGGCAGTCGCGTATAAAATGCATTAAAGATATATCGTCCAATAACCCTAATGACTTCTGAGGGAAAATTAAAAATCTTGGTCCAAGAACTGATAAACCTATACCGATAGAATGGACTCACATCAAATGGTGAAACTGTTATTTTATGAGAGGTGGAAGCTAGACTTATGAAATCACAATCAGTCTAACCTGTATTAAGCAGCCACCAAAGGGAAATGGTCAAACTGGCTGCTTAACACAGGTGGCTGCTTAAAGCAACACATCCACGTTTGAACTTTTTTTAAAAAGTATTTTAATCAAGTTATGAGCACATTTCTTATACAAAAATAATATCAATGAGCTATATCTGTGCATATTAACACGATCCCAAACACTTTAGAATGGTATAAAAAAAAATGCCCAAGTTATAAAGCGTGACAAACATGTTATAAAATATTCGGCGTTTTTGAACATTTTATATAAATCGGTGCATCGATTTGTGCGATGTGAGAAATGCTTTTCCATAAGAAATACATTTATTTTTTATTGCTTATACTAGCATATGAAATTATATAATAGAAATGAGAAAAAACAAGCATTTCAAAGGTTTAATAAAATTTATTATGAAATATTGTCAACTCTCCCTCTCTACATTTAACATTTAAACAAAAAATCACAAATTGAATATATAGGCAGAAGACATTGTAATAATACTTGGCAAGGGGTGTTGGGTTGGCTGAATAGTTCCTGCTGCATAAATCTCTCTCGCTCTCTCTCTCTCTCTCTCTCGCTCTCACTCTCTCTCGCTCTCACTCTCTCTCTCTCTCTCTCTCTCTCTCTCTCTCTCTCTCGCTCTCACTCTCTCGTGCTCTCTCTCTCTGGCGCGCGCTCTCTCTCTCGCGTTCTTTCGTGCGCTCTCTCTCGCGCTCTCTCTCGTGCGCTCTCTTTCTCTCTCGCTCTCTCTCTCGGACATACATGTACCATCAATAAACATTCATGTAAAAGAACATTATAATTTATATGTAAATATGTTAACACATTAACTGATGTTATTAATAATATGTATAGTAATGTAGTTATAAGAGAACACATGTAAACGAATTGTAAATAGCTGTTTTTTAAACAAAAACATACAACATTAACGGGAATGTAAATAAAATATGTGTTTAAAGTATATCACGGAACTATAAACATAGTACATGTATAGCAATCGAAAGCGGTATTATCGTAAAGTAAAATACAAAAGTAAATTATATGTACATGAAAATTATAAAGTAATTCAAATAAAAAATAGCAAAGTACTGTAAATAGATCATTAAAACAAATATTGATCAAATGGAGGCTTTATAACAATTAATATACACGAGTAAATGGCAAGTCCAGCAATACACAGTGCCACCTCAATAATGAGGCTTCCCCAAGGTATTCTCGACGGGTGCAATGCGTGAACGAACACATGTTCGTGTAAAAGACAAACATTTGTTATTAAAGTAATGGCGCCACAGGCATCCGTGGTTACATATACATGAAAGTTACAATGTAAATTCAAATAAAAGACTTGCGCGATACTGTAAATAGATTATTAAAACAAATAGTGATCAAACAGAGGCTATATAATAATTAATATACACGAGTAAATGGCAAGTCCAGCAATACACAGTGCCACCTCAATAACGAGGCTTCAACAAGGGAATTCTCGGCGGTTGCAATGCGTGTAAAAGACATACATTACAGGTGTATTATATAGAAAACATATGGGACGACAGTCACACAATATTTAACACCAAGTATATGTCAAAGCATTCGCTGCGTTAGTCGTGCTCGGACCTGGGCTTTTTGGTCAACGTTGTTGTCTTTATATTGACCTTGCACTTTCTTGCGCCAGGTTTTTTATCATTCGTCCTCGGTACCACCACAGTAGACAGTCCGTCGCTGGATATAACCAATCTGCTGCTAGTACCTTTATGTTGCCTGAACTTTTTAAAAAAGATTCTGGCGTTGGTGGAGTGTCATGGAAAACCTTTCAGTTTTCGGTCTTTTGAAATGTGAATGACTGTCAGCAATTCGGAAGTCACCCGTGCCAATGAGTGCACTTTTTAGCTCCGTTGTTTGTCCACCAAACAGCTTTATAGCAAGTTGTGCAAATATCGTCAGCCCTTTCGATTTCCAGTCTACCGTCTGTTTAAGGACATGGTTAATGGACTCGCAATTGTTGTTTGTAAAGTTGGATTCTATCACTCCATGCCTAAATTGACCATTAACCTTGACTTTGAGATGGGATTTCAGTCTGGTCTGGAAGTAATGAGCATATATTTTCAGTCTCGTTGCATTGATGCTCGAAACAGATACTGTCATCTGCAGAGGCAATTCCGTCTGGACCAAAGATCTGACTCAGTAGCTTTATCCTTTATGTTTACAGCGTCGTCCGTTAGTTGTTTGCTGGCATTTTGCTGAAAATGCCGTGTGCACAGGACATTGAATGCTTCTGAGAAGGTAGTGGTGATAGCCTTGACCAGCGATTTTCCGTCGTCAGTTCCAATGACCTGTTTTGACATGTTTGTATCGGCCAATTTTAGTCTTAAAATGGTGGAAAAATGACTATACGTTTCATAATCACTATTATCATGGACAAACATGGGTCCAATAAATATCGGGGCATCGTCTGTCGTGTGGCGTGTTACCGAAAGCTGTTTATAACATGTGACTGTAACATGCAGTTTACACAGCATAAACGTTTTGTCAATGCCTAAAACAGTTTGACCAGTACAGCATCAATTCCGAATGTCTGTCAATTGTGTATCATTGTACAAAATGATACATGGGGGTTTGCCACTATTTCTTATTATTGAACGGACAAAACGGTGACTCTCAGAAACCATGTTTTCCAACTGTGTAAACTTGTCTGCTATATTTGAGTGTTGACAATGTTGTTGTTGTTTTGACCTTTGTCGATGTTTGTTGTGTATGACATGGAGATTGGAAGGTCGAGTAGTCTCGTCATATTTTGTCTTTAGTTTATTGTAAATTTGGTGGGGCTTCAGTTTTGTCGTCAATTCCATTACTTCGCCCATGACATAACCTGGGACTCTGGTGTATTCTTTGTGATGACTGCCATCCCAATATGGAGCAAGACCATGTAATTTTCCAGTGTACTCGACGATTGCAAGTGAACTTTGTACGCCGCAACCGCCAAGCCACGTGATCCAGTTTTTGTATAAAGCGTTCGCCTTCAAAGTTGAATAATTCCGCCGAACCACAACAATCTTATTTTGATCTGGTTGTGGATCTAGCGCAATAAATATCCTTTGTCGGCTGACAGTCTTGTACGTTCCATATACATTGGACTTAAAAAAGACATTGGTCAGTGTTCCAGTTTCTCCCAAGACATAATATGACTTGGGAGAGGCACCGGAAGCGTAAGTCCAAACACCGCAGTCATCAGAGAAATCACTGCGTTGTTTGCGCTCCCGCTTTTCAAAATTACGAGCATTATCTACGACAAAATAAATGTCTTATTTTATTCCAGCTGGAATATGTTTTAGACCATTTTATTTGTCCATTTAGCATGGAAACCGCTGTGTTAACATTTAAAACAGCCCCGGTTAATCGTCCATATAACCCCTCATGAATTGAATTAAATAGGTTGTTTGAAAAAGACGTGTCAACAGAGTCTTCGTTAACATTGCATGAATCATGTTCATGTAAGCTGGCGGACACTTCTTCGACCAGAGCGTCGCAGTTTGAAACCGCGTTTTCAGTCGAATTCGATATGTCATGCATATCGAATAAGACAGAATATACGGAATCAACCACGCTACTTTCGTTACAATTCACAATTACCTTTTTGGGTACCAAAGGTAAAAAATGATTAACATTACAATTACTAGCAACTATAGGAGCGTTCATTGTTGTCCACATTATCTCGCAAATGTCAGCACTTTTCTCTGGTACCAGTCTGCCAATCACCTTCTTTGTGAATGCATTTGAAATATCAGGGTTTCCTTTGCGTCGGATAAAATGACCGGATTGGTGCATTCAACACGGTACTCCGTGCCTGCATGTGTGCCATTTCTGAGTATGCACAAAGAGCGGCCGCATCTATGAGAAATTTCGGCACGTCGCTGTTTACTATTCTGACGTCCGAAAGAAGATTATTTTTATTTCGCGTTGTGTCGTAAAAAATAGAATTTTGGACTAGTTCCAATGTACTAATAGTCGGAGTAATTGATGATGGTGTTGAGTTCCGAATGCCCCCAGAGATACGGCCCTGTACAAACATTTGCCGTCGCCGATTGTTTTTAAAGGTACAGTTTCCGTGTTAATAATCATATCAATTATCTTGACAGACTCCTTGTCCACTAGTGTGTCCGACCAGGCATAATCGGAGCTGTCGTTAATGGGTGTAGCGTCGGGTAGGTCAATTTTGTGTAACTCGATCAATTTTTTCTCTGACCTGGCTTGATATATAAATATGTTCTTCTTCTTGGAGGAGAGGGCATCGCTCAGTCTAAAAAAATAAAGCATTTAGTGTTTTATTCATATAAAAATGTGCAGATTTACATGCGTGTACCATGCATTAAATTAACCATATATAGGGCAGGTCTTCTTAAATATACGGTATTTGTTTACTTTGTTAATCAACAAATATACATGCTATTGTATCGAGAAAGTGTTTATATTTATCATAACTTTATTACATCATTCTCTTCTAATATTTCTTGTAACTGCCACCTATACATATATTAAAGGGAATATATCTGGGAAAATGCTACATGACATTACGTTAGATGTTGGCGTACATTTAAAAAAACTTCGTACTTGTCAATTTTAAAATATCGTCATTTATCGAAAAAGATTAATAGATGGTTTAAATATATATATCATCACATTTAGTTATAATAAAAAAAAAAGTGAAACGTCACTGTAAAATGTAACTTGTTAATTGTTAAATAATACACCAATTTAACAGTTCTGTTGTTTTTTTAATGAAGATGTTTATATATACAACGTTTGTCGTCCTATATTGGTTTGGTGTCATTTTCCCGATGTCTAGCCATACTGTTATACCGTAAAAGCAAGTAACGTTAATGTCATTTCCGACGGACATTTTAATAATAATTATTAGAGATCATTGTTTATTTCGTCTATAGTAATACTTTCGGAATATCAATGTTTTAATCTACTCTTTCTTCTACAAACAATTATACCATACCATACAGTGAGTCAGTGAGTCAGTCAGTCAGACAGCCAGCTTTGACTGATGTTTATTGAGTATTTGGTTATATATCCGATAAACGTAATGGTTTTTATGTTCTTATTAAAGGTGAGAAGGAAAGTATTATTTTTTTTGAATAGGTGCATCGCTAGAATAGGAAATATTTTGCGTAATATCTTTTTGGTCTAAAAGACAAAACGGTGGTAATAGAAAAAATGCCATATACACGAGTGCGACACTTTGAATAATGCGATAGAATTATATATGTTTATTTGCAGAAATAAACTATTGAATTGAATTACTTAATAAATTAATAATTAATTAATTATCAAACAGTTACATAACTAAACAAAACTGACACAATTATGGAATATTAATTAATTTGACAACATTCACTCAACAGTTCGCACAGTGATAGCTAATCGGTTAAGCGGTTAATTCAAACGTTTCTCAGTTTTTATGTTAAAATGTACAAACACAAGCCCAATTTACGTATAAAATAAAGTAAGTTCCTTCATTGATTCATTCATTCATATTTGACCGTATTGGTAACAATGTGAGTTCAACAAAGAAATTGCACTATTCGGAGACAGCTTCATCAAAAGATTTGGTGTATTTTGCAATTTCGATCTTAAGGTAAATATTATTTTGTAACATACATACTACTATTTCTTTTTAGCTGTTTTTTTAAATCGGATAAGAACGTCTACAGCTCGGTATAACTGTTTGGACCAATGTTATAGCCTGTATTATATGTGAAATGAGCGTGAAGCTCAGCTGACTGAAAGAGTTCGTCATGACATGACAGATATGCAGTACGCTACACACGTGTAGATTTTTTTTTGTATTATGATTTTAATCAGTTACCCGTTTTCAATCACTTAAAATCGCCGTTATATAGATCAGTACAAAAGAATGTCGACACTCATTGCTTAAATAAAATGTTTAAATAATTATCTACCAAAAAAAACACTAACAAAATATGTACATTACATTGACCATTTACGCTAGATCACGGTGTCAAGACACAAAAAATAGCGTAACCGGATTTCGATCCCCTGACTGGTAGAAATGTGTCAAACTAAAATGACATGAGGCTATAGAAGTGCATATACATGAAATTAAAACACTGATACAAAATATTTTTTTTAATTTATGGAAACTTTATTAGTGCATCTTTACATGCATGTCCTGACATAACAAACCTTTTCAACTATTTACTTGTTTTCATTCTACATTTAACATGTGGTCCTGTATTGATTTTAAACTTATTTTTTAACACATTTCTATGAAAAGGTTACTCTTCTGTAACCGCTATGATATCTGACATGAGCAGTCATCTTGTTTCGACTCTTTTTTTCCTTGGGTCATTTTTTTGCAGACGTGATTGATTGTAGTGATCGAAAACTGGTTACTGCACCATACAAGTTACAACTCACCTTTTTGTTATCTTATTCGTAAACATTTCAATATCAACCTAGATAGAGACCAGTAACCAAATTGAATTTTCTCAGTTGTGTGTTCTTAGTGGTCCTGAGTAGGACCTGTTTTAACTGTTTCAAAATCATAGACTGACAGGTGAATAGATACAAAGAGAAAGAAGAAAAAAACGTTAAATAGAGTGTTATTTGTATATTCGCAGTAATAATGTAATTCAAATTTCCTTATTTAGTTTCATGAACTTTTATAAGTACATTTTTGTCTCTGAAAAATATGGAGGGCTATGATATTTACAAATTCATTGAGGATTGGGTCACAGTATATTAATTGAATAAAGTGTGGAACGCATAGTCCAGTGGAAGAGCATCAAACTCATTATCGGAAGGTTGTGGGTTGAATCCTTCGCTATGGCTGTGTGGTGTCCTTAAAAACACACTTTTCCGCATATTCTTAGTACTGGTTATACCTTGTAAGGCTTTGAGCGTGATTTGTCTGAAATTGTTTCACAATCAATGGAAAATGAGAAGTGTGTTAGGGCAGTTAATCTGGATATAACATCTTCGCTCCATAACATGAGTATAAGAAGACTTGTAGTTAAAAAAAAAATCTCAAACAGCTCAGGACCCAAAGATGTGCAAATAAGCCATACTACTAGTAACCTGATATGACAGAAACATGTCAGACAGCATATGATGTGTGACACATTGAATGCAAAAGATTAGGACTAGGTTTGAGTTCTGGACTGTCTAGATATATTGTTCATGCCATTTAATCTGCAATGTGTTGGAAGCATTCCAGATTAAAGTATAATATAATATGTTGACAGTTGAGTGTTAAAACAAAACTTCATATTTTACACTTGAATCAGTATTGAGAGACTTATGACAATGTTGAATATCAATAATCTTGGAGGCTCTGCCGAAGAGGGATTCAAACATGTAGTGTCTTATACTGGCCGAGCGAGGATTCAAACTCACTATCCCTTGATTGATAATCAGATGTGTTACCAACTGATCTAACCTGCCATATTTTAACTTCTTCTTACGAAACGTTTGTCATAATTTATTGAGTGATAGTTGCTATGTTCTTTCGGTGTGCATTGCAGAAAATATTTGTATTTCTATTCATTTGTTGTATACTCTTGTAGCTTGGACCATCACGTTTGCATGTACCTTGGTTGTTGATATTTTTTAACTACTAAAACTCACCTTATTTTTTAAATATATTTATCTTATTAATACAATTACTTACTGTAATAAATTTAATTACTATCATCCCATCATTGTTCTTATTTAAGAAACATATATTTCAGGTGTCAGATGTTAGAAGTTATATAGTCTTGAGCACATTCTCTGCATACACTTGTGTGGGCCAGCAGACCTGAGATAGTATCAAAATCACTGATGAATCCAGAGTGGATAGTTTTGGAACTACAATTTAAAAAAGGTTTAAAGGGTAATACTCCATTTTAAACCCTGTTTTCTAATTATTTAGACAATCTTTTATTTATACCCTTAACAAAAAAAATGTTCTTATTATTTCAAATTAAAAAAATTGCAGTTCTTTAATGCAATTTTTCAATACATTTGAATTTAGTTTTTTGTTTTTGTTTGAATAGCGTCATCTTATGCTATCGAGGGCTAAGAGACAATCAGTTAACCTAACTACTCTTTCCTGGGATTCCGGAACAACAACTACTCGAATACATTCATCTCCACAAGTAACTGATAACTTTTCCACTTGAATCAATGGTTAGAAACTGATAACAATGAAATGCAATGTTGTTTATCAATTATCATAGAGACTATGACCCGGCGAAGATTCAAACTCACGATCCCCAGACTAATAACCTGACCAGACACATTTCAGTTGATGCATTGCATCTGGTATGATTTGTACTTGAAGATCTCAGATGCATAACATTCGTATTTAATTGAGTAAAAACACAATCTTGCTAACTGATTAAATTTTACTTTCGCATGCAATGTGGGAAATGAAAAAAAATAGACCTGCAACTATGAGATATGTTCAGCATTTTTTTAGGTCAAAAGTACATCATTTATTGCATTTTACCAATATGGTGAATACGAAATTCAATGTATTTTTTTTTCAAGAAATATGTGTTTTATTTTATTTATGTATTTTTTCATTATTCACAGAGAACCAGCAATCTACTACTCAATGCAATTATGGTTCATTGCATGGATTCAGAATTGTTTAAAATGTTACAACATTTTTTGATACTTCCAATGACTTTATTTTAAAAAAACTTTTTTTTTTCTTTCAGAATTTGTCCCTTGCCAGAATCAAATAGTGCAACAAGTATACTTGTAAATGGAAAATATGTTGCTACAGTGTTTTCGAATCTTACGATCTCATTGCAAAGTTACTTAGATAATTTAAGCTGGTCAGTAGTACAGTGAATGGAATGTTGGAGAGGTTGAAAGTTTGGTCCCAAGCTTACCAATAATCCCTAAAAGAGTAATTCTTAGTTTACTTCTATATTAGAATAAACTAAATTATATAAAGAAAAATTGCCTCTATAATATCATACACTTTATTAGTATATTTATTAATTGGATTTTTAACTGTATCATGATGCTATGTTGCTATCTTTTTAGACAGTAGTTTTTATGATGAACAAATAAAACAAAAAAAAGTAATTGATATTGTATTTATTGAATTTAAAACACATTTGAAACTGTCTAATGTTGCAAGAAAAAAAGTTACCATCTGAAATTGTACAGGTTGATAATAATGCATAAGCATCTTTATTATGGGTTAGACTGGTACACATTTTTTAAATGTATATAAAAACCATGACAAGTTGCTAACTTGTCCTGGACAAGTGACTAAAAAAATTTGTACAACCCTGGCTGAGTGTGGTAGTCTTTTTGTTGTGTGTGTTTTTACTTTAGAAACATTTTTAAGGAATACAAGTCATATTTAGGATTAATAAACAGCAGCTCTGGTCAGTAAGGCATGTTGCGGAAATTATGGAATGTCATAAATAAACCAAACCTTTTGGAAGCATGCTGTGCCGCTTGGGACATGTAATATGACTCGGGAAGGGACCCTGGTTGTGGTGTTTGTTTTCACTCTTTTTACTCACAAATATAGTTGTCGAGAACTGTAACAGAATTCTTGTAGTCAATAAAATAATAAGTTTTGTTTGTTTGTATGGTGTTTAGCATCCGTTTCAATAATTTATCAGCTATATTACGAAAGTGTCACATTAAATCGACACAGGGCCGATCAGACCTCTTAACTATCCATTTAATGCTGAGCATCGAACGAGAAAGCTTCTAGTACAGTTTTTAAGTCTTTGGTATGACTCGGCCGGGGATCAAACACAAGACCTTCTGCATGCTAGGTGGACGCTCTACCCCTAAACCACCGCTACGGTTAGAATAATAAGTAAAGGAGTATTGAAAATAAAACTTTGATGTTGCTGTAAAAAGTGAATACCATTTACAACTGTAAAAAATAAATACAATTTTGAACAACAACTGTCTGCAATATTTCCAAAATTCATTATGCACAGTCCATTGTAGTGTTTGAAGGAAGTTTTACTAGTACATCTCTATTTTATAGCCTTTCTGAATTTAGTTCTGTGTCTAAAGGTGATACAAGTCTAAAAGCAGTGTTTAACACGTTTGAAATCTTTTAAGTACTTTCTTAAATAAAGTGAATTAAAATTTATTTGATAAAAAATAAATGCTTTTTTTCTTCTCTTCTCTCTCTAGGTATGTTCTGGAGAGCACTTATACAATTGTTGGTGGTGTGTGTATATAATGCATGTAAAAGGGGGTTGGCAATGATGCCCCATAGTGGGACTTTGTGTAGTAATTGAAGAAGGAGGGTAGGCAAATTGGTTGGAATAAAAACAAATCAAATTCTATCATGTGAAAGAGCCCTTACGACTAACTTTGTTTCTGGGGAAGCCCTGAATGAATACGAAATCTCTTTAACATTCTGCTGCCAGTGGAGGACATGAGGATGAAAACAAGAATATTTCACTCATTATTCCCTGGATTCATACATGTTATTACACACATAACAATTACAAATAGGTGTTACAACGTCTTCTGACGTATATTACCAGCAACATCTGTCACACTTGCAACAAAGCAAAAGTCAATAATACAAATTAAAACAGCAGAAAACGACCTGCTGTACTCAGGTACACGTATAACAATCAGTTGGCTTGAATATCACGCCATCAAGGGCTAACAGACGATTAGAAAGAGATAGTCATATTTTCTGCAATGATAGGTACATGACCATAATTACCCTGCAAGAATTTCTAAGTACTATTATTATTTCAACTAAGCAAGATTCAAAATTACAAGTTCTCCTTAACAGTGCATGCAAGGAGAAACCTGAATATAACGGTAGAAACTGGTCGCTTTGTAAATCATTTTTCTAATCGTATCTTTACCTCATTTTTTTAGTGGAGGTGGAGGGGACTATCAGTTTGTCTTTCCATAATAAAATTGTGGGAACTGTATGCATGGTAGATGTGTTATTTTCCTTTGTAAATGATTTTGAGTTAGGTTCTATACAGGCTTCTCCACAGGCCATTTAAATACATGGGTACCCCCAGCGCTTGACTATCAGAAATGATATTCTCGTAACGCTTGGATTCTTTAACACAATTTTGCAAATGCTTGCATTCCTTCCTGTAGAGAACCATGTCTATATAACAACTTGACCTATGCAAGCATAAAATTGACCGATGGTAATTACCAATGTATTTCACACTGAAATCTTTTTAGTTACAAAAATTAAAATTGAGAAAGCGACAACATTGTTAATTTTGGCAAATATATAACAATAAAATCCAAAGGAAACAACTCCCAAGTAACTGGAGCAGTCAAGCTGGAATTCCGACTTAGTTAATACATATTGCCAATACACATCGTCTCTAGAGTGGTGCGATACTGATAATCTGTAGTTTTAGATTGGTAATATCATCCATTTACTGTCTGGTCGTTTGAACAAGAAACACTTACGTTTGTGCTTTGTATTCATCATAAGACAAAATAAATTTACTTTAATTTTACTTTTCAATCTCTTAATATTACTTGAGTTTCTTGTCAAGGAAGGTAATGCGAAATCAATTGACAACAATAGTTTCAATACATGTTAGCATATTTTTGTTTGTATCAATAAATATATCTGATCCTATTTCTAACAATAAACAAGTAAAGGTTGGCATTTAAACATGGAAGTTATAACATAACTTTAATACTGAACACAGCAATTCATTCTTAATTAAATCCCAATCGTATTTTCTGAAATATGAATTTTTCAAAAACACTTTAATCAATTTGTCAGGGAGCTCGGACATTGAAGTTAAAAAAAAGACAGATTTTTTTAAAAAAAAAAAAGAAAGAAATTTAAGACAAAGAAGCCGAAAAAGAAAGATGCCCATGAAGACCTGACCTGCTTTACTGGCTAATAGTGGCTATAGTTTTTTGGGGGAAATTGTACAATAAACGTTCTTGGGGACTTGTCTTATTAATATATGTGTCACACATTAGCGGTTTAGGGCTAATGTGACCGTTTTGTTTTATTTTCACCCTTTTTACCTATCAGGTAGAGGAAATGATTATTTGTAGGTACGACAGAAGCATATGTTGTTGTTCAGCTGAGATGTGTGATGGTGAATTATGAATGGTATGTTGTACACTTTGTTTGAATATTTAGCATTTTTCTATGCCATCAACAGCTAACACAGATGATCAGTTTACCACATCACTATTTCCTGTTATCCTAAAAGGTTAATCAGTTTTGATTGATTAAATATTTAGTGTCATTTTTATGCTATCGAGGGCTAACAGACAATCAATTAACTTAACCACTGTTTCCTTGAATCCTGAAAGGTTAACCAGTACTTGAATACACCCCATTTCTGCAAGTACCCGACAACTTTTTCCACTGGAATCAGCGGTGAGATACGAATAATAATGAGACACAATGTCGTATATCAATCATCATGGAGACAGTTGCCGGGCTGGAATTAGAACT